>JANAVB010016799.1:1525281-1646627 GCA_029216955.1 Iris pallida | reverse complement strand
TAATAATTATGGATGTCTAGAAGACTTAGCAGTTATTATGAATTTCGTGATGTGGATACAGGTGTAGTGCATGGGAGGGAGAAGATAGCTATTAGGCGTAGGGGCTTTCACTCATTTACTTTCCTCTAGATGCCCTAGTGACTCAGTCGAGTGCTAGTGGGCCATCATTTACTTTCCTCTAGCTGCCGTTAGTGACTCACCCGAGAGCTAGTGTGTCGTGCATTTATTTGTTACTTTCTCTAGATGCCACTAGTGCCTCGGTTGAAACGCTAATGCATCGTGTTTCTAGTTTCGGAAGGCCCTTGTGTCGAACGTTGTCTTCAAAGTGCATTTTCACATAGAATGGTTAAGGACCTTATCTGTTTAGACATATGTAATTTTTTGTTGAGCTAACTGTATTCAGTTTATGGCATGATATTATGTGTCTTGTTACGTCCCTCTGAGGACCTGATGATTTCTCCAGGTGTGTTTTTGTGATGTTGCGCAGGTGCTCTAGCCAAGGCCATGACTTGCTCTCTTCTATTGAGGATTGTTGCATTTGAATCGTCTTCGCATCGTTCGACAAATTTCTTAATTTTGTATTTCTCTCTTTGTTGGTAGTGGATTTATCTCCGCCCAACGACTTGTGTAAACAATAATTCATAAGTTATTATAAGTTCTTTCTTCTTTATATGTGGATGAGATTAGTGTCGTGGCTTTCTACACTTTACAGCTTATGTATACATACGATGGTTCCATATATTGGAGTATACATCGTATGTATGCAGCTGGCATGATTACGTTCCTAGTCCTACGTATTTTGGGACTGGGGCGTTACATATTTTTGTGGTGGCCCATGCAGGTCAACGATAAATTGTTTGGTTACTTTACCGTACCAAGCAAGCCTGCGTATAGGATTAGAGTCTAGGATCTCATCCACATGCTTGACCGCCTTCCTTGATTCCAACTTTCAAAACTCTCGTTTGCCTTCCTTTATTTGCATCTTGCTTGATCTCGCCCTAACGTAAATCTTATTTCATCGTGGTTGATGGAGCTTAGAAACAGGACTAGCATTAGGATATGTCCCTTAGGCTAGTACCTTATGAGATAGATTATCTTGTTAATTGATGAGGTATTATAGAAAATATGTTGCATTGAAATATTTCAAGGGTTGATTAACACTATTGAATAATTTTGAGGATTTTTTCTTAAAAGGATATAGATATATGGTATGTTTCAAGAGATTAGTATATTTCAAGTTGGGTAGTAGTTGTATCGTCAAAATCCAGATTATTTGGTAGAAATTCTATGATCAAGAAGACATAGCTATGATCGAGAGAGAAAAAAATGGGTATTATGACTTATTTGAGATAATAGAGATAGTATTTAGTTGGTAATTTATATTATGGGGATATCGATAATATGAAGATAAGATAATCTTGATGATACGATTTAAAATTTATATAAGGGAAATAAAGTTATTTGGAATAGAAATTGATTTTTTTAAAAAGGGTTTAAAGGTAGAAAATAATTTAGAATTTGAAGATTGTGAAATTTTAAAGGTTAAATGGGGAATATGAGACATGATTTGAATAAATATTGGTTATTTATATTTGAATATATCACTACTAATTTGACTTGGATTTAATTTTGAAGGAATATGATAGAATTTGATTCGTAGATTGAATTGGACTAACGACCAATTGAGCTTGGATGTAGATATTCAAAATTTTAAGGAATTTGGTGAGGTCAACTAAAGGAAGTAATAGAGTGATTCTAGAGCGGACATACACTTTCGTACCACCAGCTCGACAGGACCTTAAGATTTACAAATCTTTTAAAGTATGTACACATCCCATTCCCGCATTCATTCTCTAACATTAATACCGCACATGCCAAGTAACCATTAGAACTCATTAGTTTCATCTTCGTCCCATCTTTTCGAGCTCAGATTACTTGACTTCTCTACCGCTTGTAATCCCTTATTTCCTAAATCGTGCTTTGATTTTTCCTTCGATATATGATTTTTATTTAGCGTTTTCTTCCGGTTGCATATCGTACTTCTTAGATCGTACGATATTTCTAATTTCGAGAACGAAATTCTTTTATGTTGGGTAGGATGTAAACCCCCTAAATTTCTACTATAATTTTTTTAAAATATTTTTTGTATTTCGTATCTGCACGTCACATACGAGTTCACATTGTTGTATTTGCGTAGCGTGCGAGATTTGCGTTTCGTATTTACTCGACGAGTGCGAATATGTGTCGAGGTACATATTTTAGAAAAATATGTTAATTATAAATTTTATTTTATATAGAAAAACTACATGTTCAAACAAACGTGATAAATATTTTATAAAAGATTTATTTTATTCGTCGTTTAAAAAAAGTAATGCTTTAGAAATTTTGGTTTATAAAAAATATATTCTAGATATTTTGCGAAATTTAAATTTTTTATTAATATATTTTGTTATTTATAAAAGCTATTTTATGATTTAATATTTAAGCAAATATCATGATTTTCGAAATTTATTTTTTTATTATTCTTCAAATTTTTTCGAATTTCATTATATTCATTTATTACTAAAATATCGGTGCAAGAACTTTTGAAAATTTTTGTGATAGAAAACTAGTAGTATTTTCTTACAATGAAAATATTTCTAAATTTATTTTTAAATTAGATTTTGGTAAGGATGAATAATTTTTTAAAACTATTAAGTTGTGAATCATTAAATGGATTATGATTAGATTGTCTAGTTTCAAATTTATTTAATTTAAATTATTGATTAGATTGATTTAAACTTAATTTAATTTAAATAAATATAAGATTTATCTATCGGGAGTTTAAAAGATTTCAAATCCTTATCCAACTAAGGATCTCCTTTACCCTATAAATAGGGGAGCTTCTCCATGTTTTCTCCCACAACCACAAATCCCAAACCACCACATCCATCATCATACTCATGTCTGTGCATCGTGTTCGTGTCCCAATCCCTTTCCACTATTTTATTATATTTACAATTACATTTTTTGTGTCCGACAACTCCGGACACAATCAACCACCATCTGTGTCTCGCAGGACACGAACCTAGTTTTCGTGTCGGACATACCCGACTACCCGACATCCTAAACACCACCACGCACACCACCGCACCTCCACCATGGCCACCCTCTCCCGAATGCCAGCCCATCTTCCATACAACCCCTATCGTCGTTTCCTGCCGATGCCTTAACACTGCCCCTCCTTCACGTTCACCACCATCGCTGCCGCCAAACATCCACCACGACCGCCGCCATGCCCGCACCCATCTGGCCATACTTCCCGACCAATACACCGACGTCACCGCAACCCCAAAACTACCACTCGGCAAAACCCTGTCACGACCCGCACCCACTTTTCGGATACGAAGCGTGTCCAAGCCCAGCCTACGCGGCAGTGTCGGCGGTAGTACGCTATCTATACACAAGTCACGGCAATTGTTATCTATATCTCATCCACGGAATAATCAAATCACAAACAAGATCCATGAATAAGAAGTAAAACTGGACAATAATGAATAAACTGAATATCAAGAATCAATGTCACGTCCGGTGGACACAAATCCACTACCAATAGACGGAAAAAGAAAAGTACATGAAATACACTAACTGAGTACAACCTGCTCATCAAGGCAACCTCAACTGCAAAGCTCCGCGGTCTGGTGCTGACTCAACCTGCTCAACTGCTCCTGACTCAAATCCGGCTAAACCTGAAGAGATCATCATGTCCTCAGAGGACTAGCAAGATACATAAAAATGAGCCTATCTAACAGTTTATTATGCATGGAGAAAAATACAGAATAAACAAGTAAAACTGAACAATGAATAAACACGAATCTGTACACTGTCTACACATAGATGAACTGCTGAACGAGGACGAGAGAACTCATGTCAAGATGTCAACGGATGACCAAACCGAATACTCAAACCCTCATTCCTAGTGTGGACTCGCAGGTTTGAACAACTACTAATCCTCGTCCCTAGTGTGGACTCGCAGGCTAGCATCACCCTCGTCCCTAGTGTGGACTCACAGGTGTAAACCATATACTACTAACCCTCGTCCCTAGTGTGGACTCGCAGGTTAGCATCACCCTCGTCCCTAGTGTGGACTCGCAGGTGTAAACCATATACTACTAACCCTCGTCCCTAGTGTGGACTCGCAGGTTAGCATCACCCTCGCCCCTAGTGTGGACTCGCAGGTGTAAACCATATACTACTAACCCTCGTCCCTAGTATGGACTCGCAGGTTAGCATCACCCTCGCCCTAGTGTGGGCTCGCAGGTGTGGACCAATAACTACTAACCCTCGTCCCTAGTGTGGACTCACAGGTTAGCTTCAAGATTTCAAGACAAGGAGGTAAAGCAGTTCAGTTCATGACTTCTCGACCCCTGGCACGACTCAATCAAGGCACAAGTAAATACGACCAATAAGACACAAAGCTAACTGTGAACACGGTCTACAAAGCAATGATACAAATACACAAGCAGGATATGGAAGATACATGTCAAAATATGAGAAAAACTGAATATAAATAAAAGACAGTGCATGTAAATAAAGCTGTGTAGAAAGGCAATGTATACTTGCCTGTGGTCCTGAGCTGCTGGCACGGATTACAACCCGTATGGAGATTCAAATAAACTATTTATACCATATATATGATGTCAAATACACAACTAATATTGATAAGTAGCCTATCTATTTATTGGTTAGGTTTCTAGGTCATGTTGCTCAAACTTGCTATTTCTAAGTTGTTTGAGTCCAAAACCAAACTATTGAATCCATATCCTAAGTATATAGGCTATATTAGATTTATGGGATACTAGGATCTATACTATAGTATATCCTAAAATACTAGAGTGTTGTATAGGAAGTACGTTATACAATGTATGTAGATACAAGCTATATAGGTAGCAATATTTCCTATTTACATGTAACCCCACACTTTCTGCTTGACTAAACCCTTATCCTAATCTATTATACTGGCCAAAACCCCTTTTCTATTACTCATAACTGATACCAACTTCCTTCTAGCTAACCACTGGTACATTAATACTGTATGACCCACAGTGCTAAACCTACACTTATAATATACATGTACCCGAGCCCTTACTCAAATCACCATTTCCTACATACCCTGCTCTAGGCAAGATGCAGGGTACCCTTGATCCCACTCTTGTTCAGTCTATAACTCACTCATACTAAGCTTAAGACAATCCACATTGTCTAGATATGTAAGTATATATACCAGAAGATACATACACATATACCCTCCCCTGCAACTTCCTGTGAATGCCCTGTTATATACAGGTATTCCATTGTATATTGCTTATGCCTATCCCACTAAACTACTCGACTCTTACTCTATGGTACCCTTATTTATTGACTGATGCATCCTGGACATGTTCCTATTGTGCATTCAGGTGCATCCAAGGACACTGACTTCATATGGCAGACACTGGAGAGCTCAACTGGTCATATCCAATGTACTATTCTTGCCTATACTCACATTCAAAGTTACCTCCCTTGCCATACAAGTAAGATTTATACGGTTACAACCATAATTTTGTTACTGCCTAAGCTAGGCCTAAACAGGGAGTCTCCTGTCCCAGTCTTATTGCTGCTTCATGGTGCAGCCTTATATCAATTACCATATACATTGCTTGTTGATCCCAATTTCCAGATGAGTGAAGTCTATCTAATGTGCCTACTGGTGTATTCAGGATCACTTGACAAGCTTGTTGTCATAGCTACAAATGCCAGGTACACATAACAGTCTCTATATAGAAATTAACACAAGGTTAGCATGTATCAAGAAAAGTGTACAAATGCCAGGTAATGTATATGCTAAGAGTGAAACAAAGTGCAGTTGGTACTTCTCCAGGATTTTGGGGCATCTAATGCCTTTGCCTATGCAGACTACCCAACCCATGGCCTATCTCTGTTACGGATACCTGTACCTTTGGTTCTATGATTTGTTAGTCCTGTGTGACAGTTTCAGAGTTTCTAAAAGGAAAACAATACTAAAATCTCCATTCCCATGTACTGCTACCGACCAGTTGAGGTTCTAGGCTTTAGGCACTTTGGTGTACCCTCACATGTGTATCCTTACACTGGTTACATTCCTAACTCATATCTTACAAATGCATTGAGTTCATAATCCAATGGGAACCATCAATACCTATGTGTCCTAATTGATTCAGCCGTAAAGTTCAGTCCCTCCAATGCTCTCCTAAAAATAGACTAGGACTGAATAGCAAGGGGTTACTCATGTACCTCTCGTAGCCTTGTACCCCATCCTGGCAACTGCTGACATTCTCAGATATCAGGCATAAACTGATCATTGTTCAGTGGGGACACCTCTACTGATGTCTTGACCTGTGTCCTTGTTAATGCTGCCATGACATGAGTCGGACATGTGTCAGACACAAGGTAGACTCCTAAATACATTAGAAAATACCCAATTAACAAAGACCATATGAGTGAATATCATGGGTGATCACCATGGACTGCTGCTGAAATACTGTAGGCGCACTCATGTTCTGGACAGGTACATAATCTAATGATAACTCTGTTTCTGCTAGAGAGTGGTATCACAGTATCAAAATACATTGGTATTCCCTAATGCCTGATGTTTAGGTCACAAGTCCAAACTAAATCTGAAACCTAGAAATATCTATATATACCCAAGAACTTGGTCGGGTCTGGTGGCCAAACAATCTCGATACGGTGTCATGACTACAACTAAAGTCTGATACCTGTCCTCGAGTGCTCTGAACCTGATGAGTATTCTATCCGAGGCTCCTTAGTATGGATAAATGATGAAGGGTTCATCCTGAGCCTAATGCTCAATTATCAGTTCTCATAAGAAATGTGATCGATTCTAGATTTCCTGATGTGGAATGGATGACTTGGTCCCTGGTTTGTGTCCCAGGATTGGGATCATGCTTGCCTAATATTCAATTCCCTGGTAGTTACTGCCCTTCACTCATTCTTGAGTGATGTCTACACCTGTGTAGGGAATACATATATGGCCAAGTTTGCCAGAAACTGATCAGTAGGACCAATATTAGTAGTATCCATCTGATCCCCATATCATGCCCAATTTGATTCCCTGGCTAAACCTGATACTCCATACCTATTTGATTCACCCTAGGGATCGAGATACCCCCTGTTGGACACAAGTCCCTGGTCCCTGGTCCCTGCAGGGAACAACACAACTGTGCCTAACCACATGTATGTAATCCCAAACTCTCATAAGCCGAATCGACCCACTGTATCTATAAGATATGGTATTCAAACTATCTACGCCCACGAATTGAATATGTAGGAAACAATTACAAGTACCAGTGCCTAAGCGCAGTGATAAAACCAAATCCTGACCTTGGTAATATACTATACAGGGACTCTGGTACAGGGGTGGTCAAGTCCTCCTGTATACATGCCTGCACTCCCCATTAACCCATATTCACATGGTTTAGTCATTGCTTATCTGATTCTAATTCACCAGTCGACTGAAACAATTCGATCAAAAAATGATATTAGCAAGAAGAGAGGATACAAACGCGATGTAGGTTTGTTCCAGTATCGGATACGGACACTTCTAAGTCCAAAGCTGGTTCCTAACTCCTTAGAGACATTTAAGCAATCACCTATACTACTATTTGAAGTAGGAATAACATAACTAAGGTTCAATGATTTGAGGGTCGATTACGGGGTAGGAATTACCTGTTGTGAATCGAATGGTTTCTCGCTGCAAATTCTCCTTCGAACAGAAATCCTCCCGACTTTCTTTGCGATGGAGGATGAGAGAATTAGGGTCCCTGTAGAGCCAGGCGGCTACCTTCTCCATGTGTATATATATGGAGTTAGATCTCATCTCAAATCCTAATGGATTGGAGAAGATCAATTTGAATTTGATTGATTCAATCCGTAATAGCCGAGTTCTAAATGGCCAAGGAAAATTTGAATAAATGAAAGTTTGCAATATAGCCCTTGCCATAACTTCTGTTACTCCCTTGGTCCTTCTATTGACATTTCAAATAAAACAATTGTAAAGCATAACCAATATATGAGACAAAATAATTAAATAATAATAATAAAAATATAAGAGGATAAAATTGGTCAAGGGGTTGACAAACCCTATCGATGCCAGCGCGCTCGAGAACCCCGGCGACCAGTCCACCGCCGTCGCCCGTCTCCTTCCCTCTCCCTCTTCGTCCCCGAGCCTTCGACCGCCCAATCGAGCCTAGTCCGTCGCCGAGCAAGGAGCTCCGATGAACCCCTATGGTAAGCCCCTTCTTCCTTACCGTCCCCTCTTCTTTCCTTCTCCAGCACTCCCTTCTCTCTCCCTCTTTACTTTCGCCTTTATAAAACCAATCCTCATTCCTCACTGCTACCAAAGAATGAGAACAACTGTTCTCATTTGGTCTTGCTATACGATTATTTTTTTATTTTATTCATTACATTAAATATTTTAGTTACACACGAAATTTATTACTTATTATTATTATTATTATTATTATTATTATTATTATTATTATTATTATTATTATTATTATTATTATTATTATTATTATATCCAGTCAATGTTGGGAAGAACAAATTCTGTTTTAACAACATTAACATTCTAGAGTTTTACAAATATTTAATTATTCTAATTTTTTGTAATTATTAAATAAATATTATTTAGAAAGTATTTTGTAGCAATATATATATATATATATATATATATATATATATATATATATATATATATATATATATATATATATATATATATATATATATATATATATATATATATATATATATATATATATTGACCTAGGCCTTATACTTAATTTCAAAACCTAGTTAGAGACCCAAAAATATGTGACTATATAATTTTTGGATATGTTATTAGTCCTAAATAATTTCGCATATGCATCTAAAAATATTTTACTATTAAAAATAATTTTTTTTCTTTTTCTACCTAGAAATGTTATATTGACAAGACTTAGAGTTTAAGCCTAAAACATTTTCTTCAGTCCTTATATATATTTATCAACTATATTTAAAAAAAAATAGTCTCCAAAATTATTATTTTCAAGTATTTCCTTAAAAGTATTTTTACAAGTAAACATATTTTGAAGTTATATAAATATTTTGTATATATATTATTATCCTTTTTCTTTTTGAATCTCCTCCTGCCCATAACCAATCCTATTACTCCTATTCCCCTGCCAATTCTAAAATACCTTATGTTGAACCCAACTAATCTAGCTGTTCTGGACTCGATAGGACAATTTTTGTCGTCATCAGAGGCTGTCTTGCGTAGTCGTAACACCGAGGTCATATTCAGTGCCACGTTGATCATCGCAACACACCAGGCGATACACCAGACACGACACCTTGCCTTACTATTTACTTACTTGCTAAATATCATGCATGCATTTACTTATTATTTATTTCTAGCAAATGTAAAATTGTTCTTTCAAAACCGTATGTAGATTCAAATCACTATACTTTAGTTTTTTTTATGCATTTTGACTTAGAGTTAAGGGACTACCCTTGGTGTGTGCCGCATTCATTGGCCTCGACACTTGTGTGCCATGAAGTCACGAGTCACATATAGATACGGACTTGTGTGCTGACTGATCATCGGTGCGTACAGGCTGTGCGTTAGGATATAACTGCTAATAGTTATGGATGTCTAGAAGACTTAGCAGTTATTAGAAATTTCGTGATGTGGATACAGCATGTGTAGTGCATGGGGAGGGAGAAGACAGCTATTAGGCGTAGGGCTTTCACTCGTTTACTTTCCTCTAGATGCCCTAGTGACTCAGTCGAGTGCTAGTGGGCCGTGCATTTACTTTCCTCTCGCTGTCGTTAGTGACTCACCCGAGAGCTAGTGTGTCGTGCATTTATTTGTTACTTTTCTCTAGATGCCACTAGTGCCTCGGTTGAAATGCTAACGCGTCGTGTTTCTAGTTTCGGAAGGCCCTTGTGTGGAACGTTGTCTTCAAAGTGCATTTTCACATAGAATGGTTAAAGACCTTTATCTGTTTAGACATATGCAATTTTTTGTTGAGCTAACTGTATTCAGTTTATGGCATGATATTATGTGTCTTGTTACGTCCCTCTGAGGACCTGGTGATTTCTCCATGTGTGTTTTTGTGATGTTGCACAGGTGCTCTAGCCAAGGCCATGACTTGCTCTCTTCTATCGAGGATTGTTGCATTTGAATCGTCTTCGCATCGCTCGACAAATTTCTTAATTTTGTATTTCTCTCTTTGTTAGTAGTGGATTTGTCTCCGCCCAACGACTTGTGTAAACAATAATTCATAAGTTATTATAAATTTTTTCTTCTTTATATGTGGATGAGATTAGTGTCGTGGCTTTCTACACTTTACAGCTTATGTATACATACGATGGTTCCATATATTGGAGTATACATCGTATGTATGCAGCTGGCATAATTACATTCCTAGTCCTATGTATTTTGGGACTGGGGCGTTACAGCCGCTTTGCGGACCCCACGGTCCGACTCAACGGGCAATTTTGTGCACGGCCCGCCGGAATCCAACTTTGGACATACGGTTGGGTTCGTATCGGAAAATTGAACCTGTAGACATATAGTTTGACGACTTTAGAGACCATAGATTTTGGCACGCTTTTCGGTGCAAAGCGGGTCCAACGACGGACACCGTTTTGATCCGAAATTACCATTTTGCCTCCGAAATTACCGTTTTGCCCCTGTATCCAGAATTAGACTTAAGGACAGGCAATCCTAGCTAATTTGACTATTAAAATGTTGGTAATGTTTATTTCAGCATCCGGAGACTTCTGCATGTATTGAATGTTGTGGCTCATTGAGTGGTATAGTATTATCGGTTTCACCAGCACAAGATCTCAGGCGAGTACATCTCTGACAGTTTTCGTATTTGATTATCTCTTTACTTCTTGTATTAAATATTATTTTACATTGATATCATGTTGATTCTTGACACGCTTGTCACACGAGATAGTAGTTGTTGATTCTTTACATGTTGTTCGTGACCAATCTATTACCGTGTTCGTGACCTGTTTGGATCCATGAGTACTGGTCGGGCGCGGAAATACTCTAGACATGTAAATAAACCCAAAATTATTCTTGCCTAATAGCAGTCTCATACTTCACGTGCGGATGCCGGATCTTATTCTTGCTTAATAGCAGTCGCACATTTCATGTACGGGGTGTCAGATTTAGCCTTAGCCGTTTACATGTCGAAGTAGTATTTCAACTCACTAGATAGGTACAGTGTCTGTTTCTACAGTATATATATTGCTGGCTACAGGTCTTCTCTATTTTAGTACTCTCTTGCTTTGTTCACCATGCTCAGTTTCTGTCATGATTCTATACTTGTCTTTTTGTCGTGTATTTCATTATTATTTACATATTTATGGATTTTACCATTTATTAAATCTGTTGTGAGATTGTACTCGTTCCATTCCTGACTGAAAACTAATATTTTTCAGGTTTAGCCGCGACCACTCTTAGCACTGGGAAGGCATGGGTATGCTGAGGTCAACCTAGATAGTTAGATTAGCTGTCTTTTTCTATTTTGTGAGACATTGTATTTTCTAGCAAATGTGAAGCTGTGAAACCTTGTAATTTGTAAAATTGATTTAGTAATGTGAATGAGCATATATGTAACATTTTGTGATTTTGAGCATCATGGCCGTGACAGCGTTCTACCGTCGACTCGGCAGCGTAGGCTGGCTTGGACACATCTCGTATCCGAAAAGCGGGTGCGGGTCGTGACACAAACACATTGAAATACGACCAAACTGATTCAGGCCGCAGAAGGAAGAGATACTTATGCAACCAAGCTGATCTGCCGCAGGAGCCCCTCTGACAAAGCTGACACCTCTGACAAAGCTGACAACTCTGACACATCCAGACAAAAAGATGAAGATAAGACGTGACCTTTCAAAAAAGACAAGAAATGTCATGTCACCAGACATAGGGCCCACGTGCTTGAAAGTTTATACGGTCTGAGGCATGGTCCGCAGGGGTGTCATACGGCCAGGGGACTGCGACCTGAGCCGCATGATCCTTATGCGGCCTAGAATGCAGGATCTATGCGGCCCAGAAGTCTCCAAGCTTCATGCGGACTGGTGGCACTGCTGGTGGGACACGTGGCTAAGGGAGATTGCGACCTGAGCCGCATGAGTCTTATGTGGCCCAGCATGGCCGAGCACTAAAAGACAAAGAAGACCTATGCGGTCCAAAATGCCCCAAGCTCTATGCGGCCCCTCATTTTCTGTCTCGAACAGATTGATTCTACTCTGTGATAGGGCACGTGGCAAGTTGACCAAGTCTTAACTACCCAGATTTGCTGCAACAAAGAAATCTTAACAAACCACCTGATGGCAGCCAAAGACCGAGTCTTCGTGTGCTATTACAGCCACGTGGCTACGAGACCATCTATGCGGCCCAAAATATGCTTTATCCCAAAATTATTATAAATAGCAGGATACCACACCCATGCAAAAGGCTGGCAATTTCCTCAAGAGCAAAGATCGTATCTCAGTTGATATGTAGGAACATACATTGAACACTAAGGCATAGAACATGGAATCACGGTATCGAGGCGTGCATCACATGCATGACTTAAAGAATAGAGAACAATCGTGTCAAGGCGTGCGTACGTGCACGAGAATCATAAAAGATGGCTTCGTTGTGAAGACAACAATTTTTGCATGAATGAGACGAAACTGTTGGATGTAACATGATGCCTCAAAAATGTTCGGGACCTTCGGGTTGTTCGTTTGACGAACATTGAGTTGGGGCATGGTGCCATTGAACATTGAAACGAAGAATGAAGTAAGAATACATTGAAAGAATAGAGAAATTCGAGATGACGTAAAGTCTGAGTTTCGTACTCAAGACTATGTTTGGTTGTAGGAGGGATGAATAATCATTGTTGGTACACAACTTTTGGGTATAACTTGCGATCTGCTACTGATGTAATATGCCATAATTGATGATAAGTTTGGCATCCTTCAGATATTGGGCCAGCAAACCCGTACGGGGAGGACGTCAGGTTATCCAGTTTGAGAAAAGAAAAGAGAAACAATTTAGTCCATTCCGGTACGGATACGCCAATGACCTTCATATAATTAAAGAACAGTGGGCCGAAAGTGCAGGAACACAGAGCTCCTGCACAGAGCACTTATAACATGACAGGAAAAGAATAAGGCATATTCACCTTGCGTCGGTACAAGGGGAGTGCGTCAGCGTTGGTAAGAAGTCACGAAATAACAGGAGATTGCTATTGGTTGCCTGCTTGCTTATGCGAATCGAAATAACACGCTTGCCATGATATCATGCCTTCCTACTTTCGAATAAACCATGAAATATATCCTAAGGAAAATATAGAAAGATAACTAAATTGTATGTTGCATGAATCAATACATAACAAATGTCGGTTTATTTATGTAGATCGTTGATCAGTACAGCAAGGACGAAAGTACTAATCCCCCACTAGTTTGCTAGCAGGTTCAGAGAATGGTCTGCTCGTGGCGGAGCTTCGCTTGATCGCGTTGAGGCATGGAATGTCGTAGCGTTTGAAGCGTGCGATCGCATTGACGCTCGGACTAGCAATAGGATTGATGCAGTCGAGATATAGAAGGCATGATATATAGAATAGTAAAATCCTTCGTGGGCAAGAGAGAACTTGAGTGTTGTAGCCAATCTGGTAATTTTAGTTGGGCTATTGAAAGCCTTTGTAATCTCAGTTCATTTATCAATAAAGAGAATTGTTTCATATACTCTATTTTTTTAGTTGCTAATATCAAATCAAAGATACCCATTTGAGAACTTGTCATCTTGCCTTGAACGAGTGCAACTCTAGACTCGTACGGCATCACGCCCCAGCAAAGACGATGATTCGGATAAATCGATGCGAGGACGAGCAATTTTTTGGGTCGGGGCATGACAAATAGTAGTTGGGTTCCTGTTAGAATAACTAACCCCCTTATAGTTTCTTCTCATTGCTAACTATTTTGATTCATATAACTTGGCCACCTGTATGGCTGTAGTCAAGCTAACAGGTCTAGCCACTTGTACTTTAATTCTAATTTCCTCTTTGAGACCCCCTACATATTGGCTCATCAAACAGGATTCAGGCATTCCTATCACCCTCTTGGATAGCTTCTGGAATTGTAATATGTATTCTTGCACTGTCCCCTCTTGCTTAAGAAGTTTAAGGTCAATTTGATGATCAATAAACTGTGAAGGCCCATACTGCACTCGAATGGAGTGACAAAAATCATCCCAATTTGCTATTCCCCCTTTGATTTTAACCAACCAATCATACCAATAAGTAGCTGTTCCCTTCAGTTGGAATGAGCAAATTCTGACTTTGTCCCAATCATGAACACCATAGAAATTGAAGTAGTGGCTTACTCTCATCAGCCACTCCTCAACATCAGTTTTACCATCAAACTCAGATATTTTCAATCTCACTCATGACTGTCCCCAACCCTGTCCATTCTGTGACATTGCTGGGAAATTCATAAAATATATAGGAGGTTGTATGTTGGTTAGGAGAGGTTCTGATGCTGGAGGGACCCCCACATATCCAGTACTCCCTACAGGACTAACATGTGTTGTTTGTGGATTCATAGTAGCAGAATTCATGGGAAAGAACATACGGTTTGGTACATTTCCCCCAAATTGATGGAAATTAGGGTTTGGTGGCAGAGGAGTCATCATACCATGGGTTTTTGTTGCTATTGTTGCTATTGTTGTTGGTTCGATACTCGAACATTTGTAGTAGGAGCTGGATGTGCAGCCATGGCAGACGAGCCTGAGCTCTCAGCATTATCCCTCATAGTTCTTAAAACTCCCTCCATGAATCGATCGAATCGATGGCTATGTTGGAGGACAGTACCTTCCAATGATAGGAACCTATCTTTACCTACTGCTCGTCGGTGATCCTCCGGTGAGGCTTGCCGAGCACCGGAGCTGCTCGAATTTCCTTCCCGGTTTGACTCTTGCACAGGGTCGAGTGGCTCTGATACTACATTGATACGATCCCTTCCTGCTGGGAGTGGAAGAGCTCATAGATCTCAGCGGATTAACCATGGCTGAAACTAGGGTTTCTCTAAGAATTTAGAAAATTTGAGAAGAAGAAGGAGAACTTCTTTATTACTAATTCTGTTCAGAAAGTAGTTACAGAATCAAGAAAGCATATGAATAACAGCCAATCCTCTTCCCTCCTTCTTACAGGTATTTATACATTTCAATTACAAAGATAATTACCATCATACCCTTCCTACATGCTGAATGTGTCAACTTTTATTGCCAGGTTCTCTGATGACTTGGACGAGCTACCAATTGTAATAACGGCTACTACCATTGCTACTCTTAGCTAATTAAGCTAATCAAGCTAATTAACTGCTAATGTCTTCTGAATGCTCTCCTACTACTGCCATTCTTCTATAAGTTGCTACAAATCAAGGTAATGGGTGTCACGACCCGTACCCGCTTTTCGGATGCGAGCTCGTGAGCAAGCCAGCTACGTATCGAGCGGACTCCAGCCCGACTCAAGTACGTATAAGCTGTCAAGGTCATGGTATCATGGCTAATATGGTAATCTACAGTGTATCTCAATCCACAAGAATATATAAGACAAGAATGAACAATTATGGGTCATGGTCTGCAGCCCACTAGCATATATGTCCGATTAGACTCCAAGAATAATATGAGTCTATAAATCTAAGTTGATAAGCAGGATATATTATAAAAGCACGAGAAGGATAGTAAATCGCTAATACTAACAAAATACCTGAATCATGCAGATAAAGTCAACTATCACATGCTCAGCTAACTAACTCCGTTCAAAGCCGCTACCTGAAGAGATCATCAGGTCCTCAGAGGACTAGCAAGATACATAAAACATGCCTATCTAACAGTTTAATCATGCAATAATATAAACAAGGTATAAACAGGAACTAGACATGAGACTGGCATGTGGCTACTGACAGGTAACTAGGAACACGGATACGGGATCAACTATGCATAACTGAACTGCTGGAAGAATAAGTAAACAAGAGATCAATGGAATACCAACCCTCGCCCCGACGTGGACTCGTAGGTCAGTTTTAAGACAAGTCACCCTCGTCCCGTGTGTGGACTCGCAGGTGCAAACGGACAACCCTCGCCCCGTGTGTAGACTCGCAGGTTGTGGGAACTATACAGGAATAGCAGTTCAATTACGCATACTTGCAGACACGACTCTGTCAAGATACAGGTAACGACCCGGTACAACTCAGTCATGACACAAGTAAGGGCAAATCTAGCATGAACCATAATGTGGACAAGCCTGGTGTAACTACGCTATCAAGTCAGGAAATACTGATATACAAGCAAGACAATAAACTAGTAAACATGGTATGTAGAAACATCTGAATCCATATCAACTAGAGTAACTAAATGATAACATACTAAAACAGATGAGCTATAAGCATGAAAATGAACTGTAGAGGGAGGCAAGGTATCTTGCCTAGTGGTAGCACGAAGATCCAATAATATATCGTCAACTGGTAAGCCATAAAATCCACATCATCACAACTGTCTCCGAAAGCTGAAACAGACATTTCTAACATTCTCAAAATAGTCAAATTAGCTAGGATTGCCTATCCTTAAGTCCAATTCTAGACACAGGAGCAAAACGGTAATTTCGGGCAAAATGGTGTCCGTCGTTGGACCCGCTTTGCACCGAAAAGCGTGCCAGAGTCAATGGTCTCTAAATTCATCAAACTATATGTTAACAGGTCCGGTTTTCTGATACGAACCCAACCGTATGTCCAAAGTTGGATTCTGGCGGGCCGTGCACAAAATTATCCGTTAAGTCGGACCGTGGGGCCCACAAAATGGCGATCCAATCAACTGTCTCAGAATCGGACCAAACTTGGCATACAGGACCAAAAAAATGATACGGTCCTGTTGGCACAAGTTTCGTCTCGATCTGACGAGCGTGCACAAAGTAATTGGAGTTTGTGCAAAGTAGTCGATATAGTGAATTTCGACGGATACGGATCAAATTTGTCGCGCATATGCGACCAATTTAAATTCCGTCAAAGCCCACACGTCCACGAAGCCGATACGCACCTTTTGATGCTTTCGGTTCGTGATCACGTCGCCCGGATTGGCGAGATGCACGTCGTATCGAAGAATTTTATTGATTTTAAAACAGGTTTTCGGTCAACTTCGGGATTCGATTTCTCGACACATAGTCGATGATTTCCCAATCCACAAAAAGGGTCGTGAAGTCTTATATGTCGTCTATAACTGTGTTCAAATAGAATTTCTACTATGGCACTAGATCGATCGGAATCGATCTTCAAACGTAGATGATTGGACTGTTATTGGTCCTATTTCGGGACATATTTTTGATCGACTTCGTGTTGATTTCTTGGATCGGTCACACGATTATATCAAGAGATAACTACTGGGGTTTGAAGACGGTTATGTTGGGTTCATACCTGAGCAATCGGCTCGACAAACCGTCGAGCGAATGGGGAGAACTCTCCGTGCGAAGTCGGCCTTTCCAACCCGTCACTGCTGCTGTTGACCGTCTCTGCGCACGCGTTTGCCTCGCGGTCAGGCGACCTGGCCGGTCTCCGGTGGCCCCGTGGTGGCGCACGGCTGCGCCAAGGCCAGGTCGGGGCTGGGTTGGGGTTTAAGAATTAAGGTTACACTCGTTCCCTCTCTCTCTCGATAATCTTGCTTATACTCTGTTACGTACAGTCGGGGCTGCGTTCTGCTTAACAGGCCTTTGGGCCAGGGGAAAGGTTTGTTCGGGCTGTTCTGGCCGCTGGGCTCAGGCTGCTTGGCCTGGGCCTGCTGCTATTGCTTTTTTTTTTTTCCTCTTTTCTATTTCTTTTTCTATTCCTTTATTGCAATTAATATATATGTATATATATTCCTATATATATATGTATACACATACATGTATAAATACTCCTATATATATATATATATATATATATATATATATATATATATATATATATATATATTTTTAATATATATATATATATATATATATTTTTTTAATATATTTTTATATATATATATTTTATATATATATATATATATTATATAATATATATATATATATATATATATATATATATATATATATATATATATATATATATATATATATATATATATATATAAAATATATTCATACGAATACACACATTTATATAATATATTTATATATATACATACAATTACACCCATCTATATATTATATTTATATATACATACAAATACACACATATAATATATATTTATACACACACACACACACACACACACACACACACACACACACACACACACACAAATATATATATATATATATATATATATATATATATATATATATATATATATATATATATATATATATATATATATATATATATATATATGGTATAAAATCCTAGCAATCTAGAAATACATCACAAAAAGAATATTTATCCTATTATAAAATAATTAATAATATAATATTAATAACACATATATATGTAACAGATGTATCGCAAAATACTTAATATCCCACTAAGATAAAACACAAAATACTAATAATGCACACCTACATGGGCGTATTTGGTCGCACTACCCGACTACATAGGCTTGGGTTCGGTTCGGGTTCAGTCCGGGCTAAATTGGTACAGCCGGGCATCCTAAATATCATAGTCTTAATAAGTAAAATAAATAAATCATTTGTAAGGGTCATGTCACAACTTAGCTTGGTTTTCCTAGTTAGGACACACCTATGCTGGGTCTTCCTTGGCATGGCTAATACTCTAGTCAATGCACGCCACTGCACTATCCGTGCCATGATTCCTAGTCGTTTTGTGCTCCATAACTCCACAAAGACTTAAGTCATCTATCATAATAATTAACTAATTAATTATTTATAAAAATTCAAAAATACCATTTAAATCAAATAATCAATAAAAAATATTTCAAACATTTTCGGGAAGGGGAGCTACAATGGGTATGCATCAACATCAATCGTATATTCTTCTTGGAGCTGGTGGGTAAAAAATCTTGTTGAAATATGCTTCTTCATGTCTCCTTTGGTGAAGCATTCTTGAATTTGCCTTATACATGCTACTAGTCTATATGTACGTGCTTTGCACGTATTTTAGTTAGAATATCATAAGGTAAGTTGTCGCCTTCTCATCTTTTTCAAGTGACTATTTATGTGTTTGTGCTTTTTTTTACAGTGCCAAGAGATTTGAAGTACGATTTTTTTTAAATTTTCTATTGAGAATAATAGCCTTTGGAAAATAGTAAAAACAGAAAAATTTATTACAATTGGAACATGAAGAGTTGTATGGAAAAATAAAACTTCATATCATGCAAACTTTATTGCTTTGACTATTAAACATAAATGACATGCAAGTTGACATAATAACTTCATGTTTATAAAATACTCAAGGGTATTTTAGGAATTCAAAAGTTTCACCACCAATTTTTTTATATAGTAGAATATATATTATCCTTATAAAAGGTCATATGATTAATTATGACTTTCGGAAGCTTGCAAGTTCCAATGATATGCTGAACTAGTGACCTTAGTCACATACATTCTCTAATTATTTTCATGGTGTGCTAAAAATTCTGAATGATTGGTCGATGTTGCTGCAATAGTTTGTTTGACTAATCTTCATGAAATAGTTGCACGAAAAATATGTCATGTTTGTGATCTCCACATAAGTGATCAAATAAATATCATGTGTCTGCATATTTAACAAGGTGAACACATTCATATAAACAACATAAATAAAAATCAATGGTTCTTTTGATGTATATAAGAATGTGTTTTATGACATTTCAATGCCTACGTGTAGGTACAAAGATATATCTAGCCAGCAAGTTCACAAAAAAAGATATATCCGGTATAGTGCATTATCCTAGATAAAGAAGTACACATATTACACTTAAATAAGGTACTTCAGGACCCATATAACATCTTTATTTTCTTCTTTCGGACGAAATGGATCCTGGTTAATTTTCAATTACCTGACCATTGTAGGTGTACTAAGTAGATGACAACACTCATATTAAATCTCTTCAGAAGATTTTCAGCATATTTGATTAATAGAACAAAATTTTAGTTTTACTATGCTCGATCTGCATGCCGAGAAAAAAATCCAAGTCTTTCATTTCAAATTATTTCTTAAGAGAGCTAGTGGCATTTCAATCTTCTAGGAGATCCTATCAAGTTTATGTCATCTACATATACGACTAATATGATGAATCCATTTAGGACTTTTTTTAATGAATACACATTACATATGTGATCATTCTTATATATTTTCCTAGACAGATATTCACTGAGCCTATTGTACTACATTCTTCCAAATTATTTTAGTCCATATAGGGCTCATTTTAATCTAATATATGTTAGGCGCGTGCGAAAGTATTTGCCAACCCATCTAATCAAAACCAACCTCCGTCTAACGGATACTAAGCACAAGATGAAGACAAGTATATGGCGGTGACGTACGTCACCTGAAAAAAATCCCAACCTTTAATAACTCAGATAAAATTACAAGATTGACAAAACTCACGTTGAACTCTTTGCCCTAATAGGTTCAACCCCCTTACCACTCTCAAGAAGAAAAACACAAGATTACAATTGAGATCACTCACCAACCCGTGGCAATCTTCCTAACCGAAGTTGACAACTCCTCGATTAGATCTTCTTCTTCCTTCTATCTTGGATGGCGAAGCCCTAAGAGCAAAGTATGGATTTTCTTTTATATTTTTTTGTGGACGAGCACCTCGAATCTCCACTTCGTGATGTGCTTTGTGTCTCCACCCTCACCCCATATATATAGGATGAGAAAATCATATTCTAATCATAATTGGATTTCCTAAATATGAATAAAATAGGAATCATATTATGCCTAAAATATTCTATCAATATCCTATTTTAGATCGTAATAGAAAAACCTAAAATAAGAATCTTATTATATCTAAATAGCACAACACCAATTATGGACATCAAAATATAATCAAATCAAATATTTAGCTAGATTTGGATTTCATAAATATGTTGTTATCAAATCCAAACTTGACTCCAATAATCTTTCCCTCCACTCTGATGAGAGGGTATTGACCCCATGGGTTATCAACTGAACTCCATGCCTGTTGTCCTGCGATAGAGTTCCTGCTCCCCCATGCCACTGATCTCTGATTCTCTGAGTTGCTTTGCACCTTCCTTCGTCTCCAGCTCCTCGACCATCACGTTGATGCTAGCTATCATGCGTAGCACCTTCTGTACCACTGGAATCCTACCGATATCAATGATACGACCAAAAATGAAGTCCCTGACGATCAGCCACCCCGTAAGTCTTGACCGTCTGTCCCCGACTTTTTTTTATATCAAAAAGTATTAACTTTTTGACGAGCTTCTTCACCCTTGGCTAGCCCAACCAAGCGAACGGTATGGTTCTCACGAGATTCGAACTCCTAAACCTGCCCACCTTCGTGTCCGAACTTGAAGCTCCCCCATACACATGCGTCCTCGAGCAGAACATCACGCACTGTGCATGCCGTCGATGATCCATAGCTCTCCCTGAACTGTGAGAATGATGATGCTCCTGCCTCAGATTGAGTTTGCTGCAAACCTTGATCTCCTCTCTGGCTTCGAACTGCTGAAACCGATGTCGCTTCGTGAAGTTTTCGCAAACTACTTGTCGCCAAAACTGAATCCATAGAGAAACCCCCACCTGGAGACCGACCAACTGTCATGGGACCGACAGACTGACCCTCAATCGTTGACTCATCACCATACGTCGCTTTGTCTCGACAAACCGAATCCTCCGTAACCCTCAAAATTTCTCGAAGACCCTCCTCAGCAAGTTTCCAATGATCCTTCTCCTGTATGTACAGCTCAGCAACTTGAAATTGTACATGCCAAAACACAAATCTCTACGAGCCAACTATTAGGAACCTTTCACAAGTATCCAATCTTTGTTCCCAAATAGACTGCGACAGCCATCATCTGCCAGCCTCCTTACTGAAACCAAGTTGTAGCACAAACTCAGTACATGTCGCACACCCATGAGGATGAGCTTCTCACCAAAGTTTGTCGTTAAGTGCACATTATCGATGCCTATAACTGTAGCCGTCCCCTTGTCGTCCATCTTCACACGTCCAAACCAGCCGTCGCGGTATGACATGAAGATCCTTCTCTACGGAGTGGCATGATATGATACCCCCGTGTCCATGACCCAGTCGCCGTCATGACACATGCCATAAGGTTTCTCTGCTTCGGTCGCTGCAATGATGATATCTCCCATTGATGTGAGATCCTCCTGATCGACCTTGCCTTTGGCCTTCTCCGCTTTGAGCTTCATGCAGTTCCTCTTGATATGACCCCTTTCGCTACCGTAATAGCAGCCCTTCTTGTGGTCCATAATCGCAAGATTCTGAGAATGCTACCCTGTCCTCGCCTGTGACTTGGGTCTTCCCTTCCTTTAGGAAGCCACCAGAGCGGACTCATGTGGCAATTCCACTTGCTTATGTCGGACCTCCTCATTCAACAAGCTACTTTTGACTGCCTCCATGGTAACAACTCCATCAGGCGTAGAGTTGCTCACCGACACCACCAACATCTCCCACCTTTCCAGTAGAGAACTCAAAAGAAGTTTCGAAGAGGGGTATTGTTGACTTTTTCCTATTTTGTTATTATTGTGAATTCAAATTATATTTTGAGTCATAAAATTATCTTACAAAACTAATAATCATAATTTTAGGATTTATTATTTATAATATTTAATTTAGTGCACGTGCTACATTATTGATCATGATTAGTGGATAGCCATTAGTTAGAATAGTTGTTAGTGGCCCTAATGGACCCAATTAGTAAGGTTAGACAATTATCAAACCAATTTCATTAAGTTAGTCTCTAGTTAGACTAGCAAGTCATTTAAACTTAGGCTAAACACCTAATTAGAAGAAAGTCTTTTCTCTGGAACTTGTCATGACAAGTTGAGAGGGCTTCCTAGACATTTCACCAAGCCTAAAACCCCCAAACCCTAGCCTATGGCAGCCACCTCTTCCATTTCAAAAGAACATCTCCTTCTTCCTCATTTTTTTCTAAAACCTAACCCTAGTTTACTAGTTCTTCCCCGAATTATTCCTACAATCAAATCTCATCCAAATTAGCCCAAGTTGTTCTCATTCTCTTCTCCTTTGAGAGGAGAAGGCTCTAGAAGCAATCTTGGAGGGATTGGAGCACTTGGAGCTTGAGGGCTTCTAGATCTTGGGACTTTTTATTAGAAATATATCTCCCAATAGGTATATGCATTCTGAACCCTTTAATTTCTATTAAATTAGTATAGAGGCATTCATTAGGGACCCCATGCATTAGGGTTGACACTAATAAGGAGTTTATACTCTCCTCTATCTATTTGAGGGATTTCCCCTTTGCATTTGGCTTAAATTGGGGGAAAATTCGAGAATAGAGATTTTAGGGTTTGTAATTGGTTATTTAAGTCATGTTAATGATTTAGAATATGTGAGTATGCTTTGGGTCAAGTTTGAATCTATTTGGAGTGCGTATCATGGATGTGTCACCATGTGTTTGATACGCACGCCAAGTGTTTGACAAAATGGCCAAAAGAGCACTCAATGCTCTAATATCAGTTTTGATCCTTGTATTGGGTGTACATTGGTATAGGTTAGCATTAATGAGCCTATCTAGTGTTTAGGATCGAGTTGGATGTGTTTTGTGTGCCACCGGGACTTGTGGTTTGTGTGGACTATTATTTATATATTGGATTGTTGATATATAATGGTATCAGTTCATAGCTATTTATTTCAGTGCAATCGTTTAGTATTTAAACCATTGTTCAGTCCTTAATTATACTCTTGTTCAATCCATTTCAAATGTCAGTCCCCACTGCTTTGCCTATACCTCAGTCAGTCCAGTCCCTGTTTTTATTCTGTACAGTCCCCAATTCATGTGGTTCAGTCCACTGTCAATTGAGTATCTGTCTTATATTATTCGTTCAGTCCTTTAATGTCATTTATGATATCAGTCCCATGTTCATTTATTTATCAATGCATTAGTTGTAGGCTTGCATTGATATCATTCATATATATTGGTTTATTCCTCATGAGGACTTATGTATCAGTCATTTCATTATGTTTAGATATTCCATATTAGTATCAGTCCTAGGCTATTTCACTAATCAGACCCATCACCTATATTAGGTTCAGTCCCAATTGTTAGTTTCTAGATTACACTTTTGGTTCCGTCCTTTGATTCATTGTGTTCAGTCTTGTCTTCATTTACTTGTTCAGTCCTAAACTATATGCACTGTCCTACTTTCTATATATGTACAACCCTATAATTCATTTGTTAAACCCAAATACACATGTTCATTCTCCTACTTAGTTGTATCAGTCATGAGAGACCAAGGTATCAGCTATTATATTATATTATCAGTCATATAGGAAGGGGGAACTCGAGCTTAATAGTTGCAGTAGCAAAACAATAGCAATTGGTGAGAAAGGATTGCATTAGCCTACTTAGTTCAGTCCCCAGTTTATTAGTTTCAGTCTCATGTTTTTAGTATCAATCGTAATACCTATTCGTTTCAGTCCCTAGTTTCAGTCATAATGGTTCACACAATATCTGGTATCAATTTTAAGAGTGGGGTGATTACTCAAGATGTAGAAACATGTTTAGTTAGTCCCATTCATTAACTGTTTAGTCCCATCTATCCTTTTTTTACCTATTGTATCAGTTAATGGATATAGGGGGAAGGCTCGACCATGGGACTATATTGGTATCAATTTGTTCAGTCCCTGTATGTTGAGTCCAGTCCCCTAGCTACATGTTCATGAAGTTACGTGTAGGCAACTCTAGAGGGGATGAATAGTGTTTGTGTCGATAATCACCAATTTAAAAAGTAATTCTATATCAACTCCACATAAAGAGAGTAAGTAATCAGAGATAAATGCAAAAATAAATAGAGATCAGGAGAGCATACGCAAATACAGCAATTTTAACCTGGTTTCCCTCGTGGAGAACTAGTCCAGGCCTGAGAACTCTTGCTCAGGATTGAAATTCACTATTTGTGAAATATGGTACAACCACGTGCTTTTACTTAGAAGAGCACACCAACTTCTTTCAACTTCGAAGAGGCGAAACTTAGAATTGTCCAAGTAACTTTTCTTTCACTCTTGCACACAACTTCTAGCTGATATCGCACTGAGCACCTTGGGCTAAAGAGAGTTGTGGGTTAGGAGATATGGAAGAGTGGGGCTTAGAGTAGTAGAGCTTAGAAGGCTTGAATATTTAAAGGTAAGACATGATTTGAAATGAGAGAATTCAAGCTCTATTTATACTAGTCTGAGGAGGCAGAATTCGGCCTGAATTCTGTCCCAAAATTTTAAATTTTTGAACGTTGGACAGCTAGTATCAAGCAGGCCCTAAAAATCAGTGTCCTGATTTTTAGGAGACAGAGTTCGGCCCGAATTCTGTTTAGTAGGGGACAGAACTATGAAATGGGCTTTGGATGTATTGGATTGGATTGATTTGGTGATGTCTTGTTTTGTTTGGTGGAGTAAGTCTAGGCTCAAGATAGCTCAATGCGACTCAGCGTACATAATCATAGACTCAATAAAATGAAAAGTACAGACTCCATATAAGTACAATTGCAATGATCAATATGTTGATGACGACGACCTTGAGCTTGATATGTTGTAGCCGATGATCTTGACTTTGAGCTCATTGTGTTATATTGGATCATGTCAAATATTATTTTGTTAATTCTCTAAATTAGGTTGACTGTGATCCAGTTTGGGTCAACAATCTTCTCCATTTTGATAATTGACAAAAACGATATTTGCATGTCGCATCATTCATACCTGGACACATGTTGAAGGAAGTAGTTTGTATTGAGTAGCTCTCCCATAAATCGATATGTCGGCTCTCCCGTAATCAACTATTTCGGTGTGGTCCTGATACAAAATCTTTTTCCAAGCACAACATAATATCCAAGATCATATGATATCCAACAACATATAAGATCACAGATCACAGCAAATATCCATACTTCTCCCCCTTTGTCATTTAGCAAAAATAAATATAGCTCCCCCGTAAAGAGAGACAAATATGACAAAGTAAGGATAGCAAACACACAACATATAACCATAACCAAATATCATAAGAGACAGCTAACTAGTTTTGATAAACCCAAAAACTAGAAGTTCATAACAAGACAAACTGAAATCTAAGAACATAATACAAAGAGTGCTAAAACATAAAAATAGTAAAACCATAACTAAAGTGAACATCAGTAGAAGCAGCAACAGGTAGAGGACCACCACCATCATGGAGCATAGGAACAGGATGGACCGGCCGACTCGGAAGGGTCGTAAATAGAGCGTCGAGGATCGACGAACGCCGTATCGGGATCCAAGTATCGCCTGGCCCATGGGTCATCAATCCGGTAACCTTTACGAGAAGGGTCCTGACCCGTAGGAAATGGCATCGTGGGATGCCGGGCCATTTTATACTGGATATCATGCAGAGTGTTGCTGATGGCGCTCATCTGCAAGGTAGTCCGGTAGTCCAACTGAGTGTAGCGATCGTCTTCCAAACGGAAGCGATCGTACAACAAGTCGCGAATGGAATCGAGGGTGACTGGTGGCTCGGGCTATAGTGCATCGGAGTCAGATAATTCCTCCTCAACTGGAGTAGAAGGAACAAGAGCAAGGGTAGTACTGCGGACCTTGGACAGAAAGGCAGGAGCAGGTAAGATTTGACACTCGTCCAAAGGGACGTTGAAGGCACGGAAGATCAATGGAAGATACATCGCATAGAAAAGCGATCTGGGTTTCTTCCTTGCTCGAATCATCCAATCCATCATCGTGTGAGGAAAGTTAAATGGAATGGTAAAGTGAAGAAAGTAGTGGGCAGTAATCTCATGATAGGAGACCTCATCGGTAGATCCTGCATTGGACGGGATGGAGGAGAAGATAATCTGATGGAGTTCGTAAAAATGGTTGTTGAGATACTTAGCCCTAAGTTTGCAAGGGCGGGTGTTGGGTTCACACATCATGTCTTTGAACCCTTCAAGAGTGATATCTCCACCGAATTGGAAATTACGGGCATCAACAATTTTTTCCCAAGAGTTGGGATCGGGAAGTTCAAGATATTCGGCAAGATCAAAATCATCGAACATGATATCAATACCGGCGACCCGAGAGTAAATTCGGGTGTCGTCGTGAGTCATATTACAATAAAATATTTGTATTGTATTAAGATATATGACAGATTGAGTGGAAACGAGTTCATCGAGATAAAGATCCTTGAAGTTTGGATCAAAGTCAAAAAATATCGTAAAATTTATCAAGTGTCCCGCCACAACACTTCTAGAGCGAAAGTCCGAGTACCACTCATTAGATGCTTCTAATGAGACAAAAATTTACTCATTATAGGTGTTAGCATTAGGAGGTAGAGGAGGATTAAATAAAGGGTGAATGGGTTGGACATCTTGAGGAGGAGAATGAGGGTTTGATGAAGAGGCACCTTCGGTTCTAGCCCTCTTTCCCCGATTAAAGAGTCTATGAGCCATATGACAACGAAAAATAAGGAAATAATAAAAGAGTAGATGGAAAGCAAGTATTTATACCTCAAAATAATGATGTAGAATTGAAGAGAATCTTCAAAAACCTTGAAATTCCAAGTTTGGAAGGAGGAGGAGAACGAACAATGGAGTTTCTAGGGTTAGGGTTTAAAAAAACTTTGGAGAGAGATTGAAGGTGATAGCAATGAAGAGAGAGACTCCAAATTCGTGTATATGGAGAGTAGGGCCGGCTGGGTTGGTTAAAACGTAACCCTTGGATCAAATCAGATGAGTGGCTGAAAGTAGCTGAAGGTTCTATCACCAAGTACACAAAGTTCGACCCGAGTTCTATTTTCTTGGTTCCAGAACTCCAAAAGGCTGAACAATGAATATAGCACATGACAAGAATTGTCGTAAATTAGAGATGATGAATTATATATACCATAGAATAATTTATACCTTGTAATTTATTTGTTAAACAAATATCAGCACAGGTGAATTCGTCTCAGGGTAGCTGTATGGGCCGGATCCCAGCTAGCGGTAATCCGAAGACAAGTGCACCGTGTCGCTTAGGCTTTTACGCCTTGTTGTCAGAGTGGCCCGGCTTGTACCCAAAGCAATTTCACCATGTACGATGTTGTATTAATAGCTATTTATGCAGGTACAACTTATTGTACAACATTTTCATCCAAAATTCCTAATTTTCGACAAAAAAAGTTGAAACGCTCTTCTGCTAGTGGTTTTGTGAAAAGTCTGCTAGCTGATGATCAGTATCAATAAATTCTAAGTTAATAGTGGCATGCATTTGATGATCACGTATAAAATAATGTCTAATTTCTATGTGCTTAGTGTGTGAGTGACATACTGAGTTTTGGTCAGATTGATTGCACTAGTGTTATAACAGAATATTGGTATGTGCTTAAACAGTAAATTATAGTCTTCAAGGGTTTGCTTCATCCACATAATCGGAGCACAACAACAACCAGCTGTGATGTATTCAGCTTCTATTGTGGATAGTGCGACAGAATTCTGCTTCTTGCTAAACCACGAGACTAAAGTCTTTCCTAACAAATGACACATGCCGCTGGTACTCTTACGGTCGACTTTGCATCCCACAAAATCTGCATCGGAATATCTGATTAAGTCAAAGGAAGTGGTTTTAGGATACCACAAGCCTACCATAACAGTCCCTTTAAGATATCAAAAGATACGCTTAACCGCAGTCATGTGTGATTCCTTAGGGTTAGCTTGATATTGAGCACACAAGCAAACACTAAACATGATATCGGGACGACTAGCAGTTAAATAAAGTAGACTACCAATCATACCTCGACACCTACGTTGATCAACAGGTTTGTCGCTTTTATCAGGTTTTAGTTTTATTGTAGTAGCCATAGGAGTACTGATTGGTTTGATGTTGTCAAGATCAAACTTCTTCAGCATATCCTTTGTATACTTTGATTGGCTAATGAAGACGCCTTATGAGTATTGTTTGACTTGCAGTCGAAGGAAGTAGTTGAGCTTCCCCATCATGCTCATCTCAACTCATTTTGCATACACTTGGCAAACTCTTGGCACAAGATCTCATTAGTAGACCCAAATATGATGCCATTCACAAGAATTTGCACTAAGAGAATGGTGTCATCAAGAGATTTTATAAACAGTGTCGTATCAATTTTCCCTTTTGAAAAACCTTTCTCAAGTAAGAAAGTGCTAAGGCGTTCATACCAAGCTCGAGGGGCTTGTTTGAGGCCATAAAGAGCTTTCTTAAGTTTAAAAACATGATTGGAAAATTTATGATTTTCAAAACTAGGAGGTTCCTTTACAAACATTTCTTCTTTAATAAAGCCATTAAGAAAAGCACTTTTGACATCCATTTGAAAAGTTTAAAATTTTGGAAATTTGCAAATGCACAAAGCATGCAGATTGATTCAAATCGTGCAACAGGAGCGTACGTCTCATCATAGTCGATATCTTCCTCTTGGTTGTATCCTTGAGCTATGAGACGGGCTTTATTGCGTGTGACTGAACCGTCATCATTGACTTTGTTACGAAAAACCTATTTAGTATCGATGATCAAATGATCAGCAGGTTTAGGAACAAGTTCCCAAACTTGATTTTTTTCGAACTGCTTGAGTTCTTCTTGCATTACCGATATCCAAAATTCTTCAGAGAAAGCTTCTAAAACATTTTTGGGTTCTATTTGAGAAATAAAAGTAGTGCTAGCTATAGAGTCTCTTAAAGATGATCTTGTACTTACTCCTTTCGATACTTCACCTATTACCAGGTTTTCCGGATGAGATGGTGTAAACTGAAATTTTTTTGGTAAGCCTTCTGAAGAGTTGGTTACAGGTGTTATATCCACGGGTGTAAAAGTTGATGGTCTGGTGTGCATGTCATCATCATCGGGAATAGCAACTGTATTGTTATTCTCATCAAATATGATGTTAGCAGGTTCTCCAACAATCATAGAACGTTTGTTGAACACTCTGTATCCTTTACTCTTGGCAACATAACCAAGAAAAATACCATTGTCAGCTTTGGCATCAAACTTGCCTAAGTTGCCTTTGGTATTCAGGATAAAGCAGCGATAACGAAACACTCGAAAATAAGAAATAGTTGGTATCCTACCGAACCAAAGTTCATAGAGAGTTTTCTTCGAAATAGGTGAAATCAACACCATGTTCAAAACATAGCATGTTCTACTGACTGCTTCAGCCCAAAAGTAGTTTGGAAGAGAAAATTGATTCAACATGACTCTAGCCATATCACCAAAAGTCCTATTTTTCTGCTCCATAACACAATTTTGTTGAGGAGTTCTAGGACACGAAAATTTATGATTAAAACCATTTGATTCACAAAACTTTTTGAAATCATATTTAAATTCGCCGCGATGATCACTTCGGATTCGAGTAATCATGAAACCTTTTTTTGTTTTAAACCTTTTTAGCGAAAACTCCCAAAACATAATCGTATCACTTTTATTTGTAAGAAAAAAAACCCAAGTAAATCTAGAAAAATTATCAACAATTACAAAAGCATAGAGTTTTCCACCAAGACTGGCTACTCCACTAGGACCAAATAAATCCATGTGAAGTAGTTGCAAGGGTCTAGTAATACTTACAGAGTTAATGGATTTAAAGGAGAATTTGGTAGCTTTGTTTTTCTCACATTCGGCACATATCGTATCCTTCTTGAAGGTAATGTCAGGTTGTCCTTGTAGCCTCAAAAATGAAGTCACGCTGAGTTAATACAGCCTATCAGAACAATGTCTAAAATACACGCTGAGTTCTATCAGACCATTTCCTCAAATATACGCAGAGTTAAATGGTACATAGAGACAGCTCATTATTTGTCAGAGTGTCATTATGACTGACAGCACGACAGTCAAAGAAATGTCTCCTCGTATGCCACGTATGCACGGGACTCGAGAGATCTCAGCCGACTATTGCGTGACTTTCGAAATCTTCCTCAACAAGATTCAGTCCTCATCAAGTTGGCGTGCCAAAAGGACTTATCATCATTTAATATGACTGACAAAGCAAATCAATGTCAGAGATTTTGTGCCAGTCGAGGCACGTCGAATCAAGATAGCTGGCCGTTCTGACTCAAGTCTGCGTGTATTTTGAACTTCTATTTTTCTTCCTCAAGTTTGCATGAGTTTTGAGCTTTCTGTCTCAAGTTTGCGTATATTTTGAGCTGTCTGCCTCAAATCGGCGTGGATTTTGAGCCTTCTGTCTCAAGTTTGCGTGTATTCTGAAGCCTTCTGCCCCAAGTCTGCGTGGATTTCATCCTCAACCAGTTGGCGTGGATTTCATCTCAAATTATCAGATTGGAGTACGTGGCAGCCATGCCACGGATCTCTCGTATGCGTGCCCCAGTAACTTGCATACGACTCATGCATGATTGCCATGTGTCCAACAGTTATGGGCCACGTCCAGTAACTGCTCATCAACCATGCGTAAGATTGAATCCTGCGTGATTATCAACTATGCATAGGTTATGAAAACAGTTATCTTTTTAGTTATTTTTGACTCTATAAATAGAGTTCTCTTCTCATTCATTGTACAGATATACAGAATATCTAAATTGCTGTCGAATTTTTGAGATCTTTTCTTCTTCGCATCGTCCAAGGGATAAAGCGATCGTCTTCTAGATCGGATTCCTAAAGTTGTATTTTCCCAGAACCAAAATAAATAAAGTGAATTTATTTATGAAAAACAAATTGGCGACTCTGCTGGGGAAACCCATCTCCTCTTCTGAGATGGCAACAACTCAATGCGACGCTTCGTCGGTCGGATCGACGAAGAAGGTGATATCGATTCAGTTCAATCAACTCGCCTATGAAGAAATGCAACGGGCTAAGGGTGGCAAGCACACTTCAGCCTCCATCACCACCGCCAAATCAAAGGGACGATCTGTCTACGTCCCTAAGAATCTGTTGGCAACTAAAGATGGTGAAGTTTCTGCCACAGTGTCCATTACTAATACTGGCAGGAACTCCACTGCAGGTACGCACACTCCTATGTGCTCGAAGACGACAGCATCCAAAAGATATGCTGACAGTGATAGCTCTTTAGCCAAATCTGTTTCCGTAGTCAATCCATCCAAAAGTCACGCTGACAGCACTGGCTATTTAGTCAAACCTGTTCTAGCGTGTATTTCCAAACCCAAAAATCATGCTAACAGCACTGGTTCTTTAACCAAGCCTGTCTCAGCGTATATTCCGCACACATCATCCACCAAGTCAGCTCTCCCTGACTCAGCATGCGTACCAAAATCTGGCTTTTTAGCCAAGACTTCATATGCTGACAGTACTGGCTCCTTAGCCAAATTGTCACCAGCATATTCTAAGAAGAATAGCTCTTTAGCTATTTCTTCCTCCTTGCCAAGTTCTACTAGAACTGGGGGTAGTCTTGCTATGGCTCCTCCACAAATGGCCCACAAAGTTCCTTCGAATAGAAACAATTCTTTAGTTGTTTCTTCTGCTCCTGTAGTGTTTACTTCAGGAACAGCTTTGACTGACAAATTTGTTAGTCAAAGAAAAGGAAATAGTCTTTTGACTACTCTTCCTTCTGGATATTCTATGTCTCAAAACTTGAATAAGTCTAAAAAGAAACATTTCTTAATGTCTTCTTCTACGACTTTTTCAAATTGGGCACAGAATTTGTCTCTACAAAAAGGTTTGTTAGCAACTCCTACTCAAGGGGATGGTTCAACTCTTCCTTCTCTGCAAATATCCAGATCAATGGAAGAAAAACTTCAAGTGTCAAAAACCAATGTTTTACCTCCAACAGATCTAAGAATGAAACTTAATCAATCCCGTTTGGGAAGCACTTCTGGTGTAAAGAAACCACACCAATCGGAAATGAAAGTAAGAGATCCGGATGCAGAGTATGCCAAAAATTATGTTGCTCAGATTAATCACTCTTTGTATAATCAAGAGCCAGCAAAATCCAAGAACAAGAAATACATTCCTAATAAACAAAGATTGTTCTCAAATATACCTCAATCTTCACATACGGATTTACGAGAACATCTTCAACAAAAGAGAAGGAATAATTCTCTATCAAGTGATCATGACCATCATGAGTGTGACTTCCAACCTAGGGTCATAATTCAATGCAGATGTCAAACTAAACGACAGTCTGTCTTTAATCGGATCCAGGGTGAACCTATGTCTAATGAAGATGAACCTCTTTTCGCTTCTATCAACATGACCTCTCGAAATTCTGGGGGTAGAACTGATAGTCCAGATGGGGTATACAGAGGCACCAGAGCAAGAGTCCTGGCTTCTACTCAAAGAACTTCGGTTTCTGAAGATTATTCTGAATTTATTGGAGAATCCAACTTCCCATCTCTTTCTACTGGGGGTAGTTCTCCTACAACTGATTTTGATACACAAAGCAATGACTCAGAACAAACAGTATCATCAATGATCCCTCGTATGGTCACAACCTATATGGTGGATGGGAATACTGATTTGAACAATGAACCTTCTTCTTCGATGACTCCTCAAGACCAAAGAATTGCTTCTTTGGAACAACAAATAAAGTCTATGGCTGATACTATGAAGTCAATGTATGAACTTATGGCAAACCAGCTGCAAAATCCACGGACTGTACCTGACGCCATACCGATTGACACTAGTATAGGTCCAGTGCAAGTTCTTCCAGCAGTACAATCTAATATCCCTGGACAAGCTCAACCAGTACCTAGCCATTCGGGAGCTGGGGGTAGTGCTTATAATGCTGTCCCTCCTCCTAACTATTCTCTATAAGCTACAACTCCACAATCTTCTGGAGTCGTTACTGAAGAATTGAGAAATCTTCGAACCCAATTTGAGACATTTAAACAAAAAGATGGTTTACAAAGGTTAGGTATCAAGCAACCTTATCCAATAGAATGGAAGCAAGTATCATATCCTCCTAAATACAAGCCTCCTACTATTTCATTCTTTGATGGAACCACTTCTCCTAGTCAGTTTATCAATCATTTTGAAGTGATGACTGACCAGCTACAACCAAGCGACGCCCTCCTTACTCGGGTGTTTGTCGGATGTCTCAAGGGAACGGCTTATGAGTGATATAAAAGTCTCCCTGATGGGTGTATTACCTCATTTGCCGGCTTCAAAAAAATATTTCTTGAACGGTTCTACGAAGGGCTTAATGACATGACTATGTCTGCTCTTATAAGAATCAAACAGAGAAATAATGAGAGCACTAAAAGCTTCATTGAAAGATTTAGAAGAGAAGCTTTAAAAATGCCTCTTGGAACTCCTGATGCTGTCACTATCGACACTTGCAAGTCAAATCTCTTACCAATCATCATCATGTGGACAGGATCCACTCAATTCCAAGATTGGCCTTCCTTCATCGTCAGTGCCAAAGCTGCCGAAGTCAGTGCCGAGACTTTCAAAGGTCTGGGGGTACACATAAATCCCAATAAATTAGGTCAAAATACTAGCAATAGTACGCGACCTAATAATCGTAAAGAAAAAGAGACTCTTGAAGTCAATCTTCAGAGCAAAAATCAAGAAGTAGTATCTGCCCAAGCTACCCCAGCTCCAACAAATCAACAACCAAGAGCACCTCGCCCCAAAGAAGAATACTCTTTTGACGACGATGACGTCCTTGGTATCTTTGAATGTCTACTTAAAAGTAATAAAATACAATTACATGAAATCAAGAAACCCGATGAAGCTGGTAAACAGATCATCCTAAATACTGTCTGTACCATAGAATGTTGGATCACACAGCTCGTACATGTTTTGTACTGAAAGGAAAAAATCCAGGAAATGATTAAATCGGGAGCTGTCACTCTCACTCCGAAAGAAAAGACCGTCACCTCCAATGTTGTCTCTATACAATTCGGAAATTTTTCTCCTCAACTCCTTGAAAGCGGGATCGTTCCTATTCCAAAGGCAACTCTTGAAATCATGAATATTCCTCCTCCACAGTCTGAAGGATTAGTACCGATCACTATTGAAACAGGCGAAATCATATGGATTCATCCTGATCTAGTAGCAGATTTTGAATCTCCTCCCCTTCAAAAGACTACTTCCTTAAAATCTAAGAAGGCCGAAAGAACTAAGTCATGTCATATGACTTCTTTCGGATCTACTTTCGACACAGAGTCAAAGGATAAGGTAGAAGCACTTGCTGGTGCTACTAGAACAGGGAAACATTATCTAAAGGATTATTCCAAGAGTCCTGAAGATACTCCCGATAGTCCTGAAGATACTCCTGATATCTCTCCAGCTGACAAAGATATTTCTGATATTCCTCGGGAAGAAGAATCATCCACTGTACCTGTTCCTTCAACTACACCGGTTGTACCTATTCTTTCCAAGCCCACAGCACTTGAGAAAGGCAAACAACAAGTTCGCTTCGACAAACCAATCAGGAAGTCTCCTCCCCTTGGACTTCAGAAGCCTTATAACTTTGACATTTTAGCTCAACTCACTAATACTCCAGCTAGAATGTCCCTCTTCGAACTTCTACGTCTTTCTAAAGAGACTCAGGAGACATTAAGTGAGGCACTTCTTCAGCCTGACTCTTGTCTCGTACAGTTAAAGAAGCCAGATGAAGAACCTGTTACTTGCTTACATTGCAATAGTGTGTTGGAGATCATCCCGAATATCACCTTTACATAAGATGACATGTTATTGGAGGATAATCGACATGATCGGCCTCTCTACTACACCGGTTATATCGATACGATGAAGGTAGATCATATTCTTATTGATCCAGGGTCTGCTTTAACCATAATGCCAAGGAGTCTGCTAGATAAATTAAAAATCCCTCTTCACAAACTTTCCAAGACGGTTACTACTATATTGGGATTCAATCAAAGCCGAAGCGAGCTGTTGGGAAAGATTCATCTGAAACTTCAAATAGGTGATTTCAGATCTAAAGTCACTTTCTATGTGATCGAGATCGTGGGATCTTATAATCTTCTCTTGGGAAGACCCTTCCTTCATGAAAATAATGTGGTGCCTTCTACTCTTCACCAGTGCTTCAAATACATTGACAGCGATGGAAAAGTACGAAAGAAAGTTGCTGATATAAATCCTTTCCGTAGAGTTGAAGCTTATTTCGGTGATTCCCGGATGTACAAAGAAGAGTTTACAAAAATAGTACAAGCCATGGAAAAAGAAGATTCGTAAAGTGAGACCTTGATAATTCCTGTTAAAGGTCGAACTACTCAGCAACAGTCTCCTGAACCCTCTAGAGAAGGTCCTTTCATTATTCCAGTGAGCGGACGTATCTCTCCATTACCTCCATCATCAACCCAAGACACACTGATCATTCCTGTCAGTGGGCATACTATATTTTCGGCATCTTCATCTACAAAACAGGATACTCTGGTAATCCCTGTTAGTGGGCGAACTACTTTTCCATCCCAAGCTTCAAGGGAGCTCACCTCTTCTGAGCCATTTGTGATCGATCTTAATCGAAACAAATCTCCTTCTAGTTCTTCTTCTCCCCCTTTAGTCATTGATTTGGCTAAGATTTCTAAGGTTCAACCTCCTTCTGATGTAAATACTACTACTTTTGAAATTAATGAAAAGTCTCCATCTTTGCAGTATATTGATGTGTGTAATCATGTTCATAATTACTTGCAATTGTTAGATGACTTGAAAACAATAACCATAGGAGTTGTACAGATTTTTCATACAGAAGTATCCTTAGAATCAGTACAAGGTTCATGTTTTCTAGTAACTAGCAGAAAACCAGGAGATATTCTAATATTCTTCTACAAAGGACCAAAAAAACCCTATCAACCTTGAAGATGATAAAAATGATGATTCTGGAAGATTACAGTTGCGTCGTTACAGCCAGCAATCTAAAGATATTATCAAAAATATGGGCTATGACTTCAGAACTGGCCTCAGTAATGGAAAAGGAAGAAAAATGCCTGTTCGGATTCCTCCTTTAAAATATGGAAGGACGAAATACGGATTGGGTTATATTGCTCCTACTCCCTTTATCAATATCATCCATGAAGATCCCGAATCTGACGAAGATAAAAGATCTGATTCTTCTAATACTTCCTCTTGGGATTCTGATACAAGTATCGGTGACTTCCACCGTAACATTTTGTCTTCCAACATGGTTTCCGCTGACGGTCCTGAAGGCGATGACGAAGACGAGTTTGAAATCTCATCCGAATCAGAACAATGGGCCCAAAGGTTAGATAATCAACGGGAGTTTAGATTCGAGCAAAGAGAACCTCCAACTGAAGATAAACTCGTTCAAATAGATGTTGGTGAAGAGGGATCCACCAAACCAATATTCATTAGTGAAAGTCTTTCAGAAACTGATAAGCAAGACATGATCAAACTTATTTGCGAATACATCGGCGTCTTCGCTTGGAGCTATGAAGATATGCCAAGATTTGATCCACATATAGCAACTCACAAACTCAATATCATGCCAAATGCTAAACCGGTCAAGCAACAACAGCGACGATTCCGTCCAGACATTATGGATGCAATTGAAGCCGAAGTTAATAAACTCATGGCTTCTGGGTTAATTAGAGAGGAACAACACCCTGATTGGGTGGCTAATATAGTTCATGTCCTTAAAAAGATTAGCAAGATCAGAGTATGTATAGACTATCGTGATCTCAATACGGCATGTCCTAAAGACGAGTTCCCTCTACCAATTACTGATGTTATGATCAATAACACCTGTGGTTTTGAACGGATGTCGCTCATGGACGGGTATTCTGGATACAATCAAATTAAAATGTTTCCAGATGACGAGAAACACACTTCCTTCAGAATGCCGATCAGTACATACTGTTATACAGTAATGCCATTCGGTCCCAAGAATGCAGGAGCAACTTATCAACGAGCTATGAGCACTATATTCCGTGAATATTTGCAGAAAATAGTCGAATGCTACGTTGATGATATTGCAGTCAAAAGTCGACAAAAAGATGATCATATCCAAGATTTAAAAACTATATTTGATCTAATACGTCGGCATCAATTAAGGATGAACCCTACTAAGTCCTTCTTAGGCGTCTCTAGTGGCAAATTTCTCGGCTTCGTCATTACCTCGAAAGGTATACACGTAGACCCCGAGAAGATCAAAGCCATCCAAGAGATGCGTCCTCCACGCACCTTAAAAGAGCTACGAGGATTTCAAGGAAGGATCGCTTATATCAGGAGATTCATCTCTAATCTTTCAGGACGATGCAGATCATTCAATAAACTTATGAAGAAAGGTGTTTCTTTTGTCTGGACTGACGAATGTCAGAAAGTATTTGATGACATAAAACAATATCTGATGAACCCCCCAGTATTGGTACCTCCTATTTCAGGAATACCGTTCCTTCTATATACCCGAGCAACGAGTCATTCGTTGGGTGCACTGCTCGCTCAAAAGAATAAAAATGGTCATGAACAAGCTATTTACTATCTCAGTCGTACCATGACCGGAGCTGAACCTCGATATTCACCGGTCGAAAAAGAATGTCTAGCCCTTATGTTCGCTGTCTAAAAGACACGACATTATATCATTGGCCAGACCATTCATGTCATTTCCAGGATCAATCCTATACGAGTCATGATGAAGAAACCAAGTGTTTTGAATTCTCGATTGGCTAACTGGGAAATTTTACTTGCTCAGTATGATATGTACTATATCCCTCAGAAATCGGTCAAAGGACAAGCTTTAGCTGATTTTCTGGCTGCTCATTCAATTCCAGAAAATTCAAAACTCTACGATGAAATCCCAGATGAAGTCTTAGATTCAAACCAAATTGCTGAAGAAGATCCTACTTGACGTCTATTCTTTGATGGAGCTTCAAGAATAGGTCCTAATAGTGACATTATCGCTGGGGTTGGAATCGTTCTTGTATCGCCAGAAGGTCTTGCTATTCAAAGAGCTTATTCTCTCGATCAACCATGTTCAAACAATGTAGCTGAGTACAATGCATTGCTCATTGGTCTTCAACTCGCTAAATATTTGAATATTCAACATTTAGAAGCGTATGGAGATTCTAAACTCATTGTCAATCAGATAAGGGGTACTTATGAAGATCGCTATCAAGATCTAGTTCCTTATCATAGATCGGCTATATCTACGGCTTCTTCATTTGAAGGATTCTTCATCGAGCATGTTAGGCGAGCATGTAACACAGAAGCTGACGCTCTTGCTAATCTTGCGGCAGTGTTAGCTATTCCGGTTAGACGTCAACAAATGATTGTTATTTGTAATCAAAAATTATTTTATCTCGAAAACAATCTAACTCTAGGGCTTCCAGTTGATATTGAAGAGTCAACATCTCATGATATCAATACAACAAGAGGATTTGGATTAAGTCGTAAATCATTATCATCTTCATCTGATTCTAGTATGGAATTCTTCTTCAGTAATTCAGCTGAGACTCAGAATACTGATAAAGATTGGAGACTTTCTTTCTTAGATTTCGTATTGTATGATATCCTTCCAGATAATCCGAGTGAGGCAGCATCTATCAGACGACGATCACTCAGATTCTATTACAATCATACTACAAAAATCTTATATCGTCGAGCTTATGATGGTTTATTTCTTCGATGTATTGCCGGTGATGAGGCCCAACAAATTATCCGCAAAGTACATGATGGAATTTGTGGAGCACATTAGCCTGGACCAAAACTTCAAGACCGTATTCGACGTATGGGTTATTATTGGCCTACTATGGTATCAGATGCCATCGAATATGCAAGAAAGTGTAAAGCTTGTCAAATCCATACGGATTTTATCCATCAACCCTCAGAATTTCTACATCCAATGGCAGCATTATGGCCCTTCGAAGCTTGGGGCATGGACATTATTGGCCCGATCAATCCGCCGTCATCAAAAGGTCATTGGTTTATTCTCGCAATAACCGATTATTTCTCTAAATGGGCCGAAGCTATTCCTTTATCTGAAGTCAAAACTTCTAATGTCATCAGCTTTATCAAGCATCATGTCATCTATAGATTTGGTGTTCCCTGACGCATTATTCATGATAATGGACCACAGTTTGTCAGTCAGAAGTTTACTCGATTCTGTGACGATCATCGGATCAACAATGTGGCTTTTACCGCATATAATCCAGCAGCTAACGGATTAGCAGAAGCTTTCAACAAGACCATCATCAAACTCTTAAAGAAGTTTGTTTCTACTAACAAACATAATTGGAGTAAGAAACTTGGTGAATGTTATATGGGCTTACCGTACTACAGTTCGTAATGCCACCAAATGTACACCTTTCTCTTTGGTGTATGGATGCGAAGCTGTTCTTCCATTAGAGATCCAAATTCCTTCTTTAAGGATAGCAATCACTAATGAACTTACCATTGAGAATAATGATCGTCTTCGACTTCAGGAATTAGAAGCTCTAGATGAAAAGTGGTTATATGCTCAACAGAATATCGAATTCTATCAAGCTAGAATCTCAAGAGCTTTTAACAAGAAAGTCAGAGTTCGAGCATATCAAAAAGGAGAACTTGTTCTTACAGTCAGACGTCCGATGACTATGACGCATATGAGTAAAGGCAAGTTCGATGCAAAATGGGAAGGTCCATTCATTGTGAGTAAAGTATTTTCTAATGGAGCATATCAGCTTACCACTATGGATGGTAAAGTAACTACGATGCCCATTAATGGCAAATTCTTGAAGAAATATTATGTATAATATTTTCATCTGTCAAGATTGTTCTCCTATCATTCCCCAGCTAGTAAAAATACCAAAGTCATTGTTCTTTACAAGAATCGTTTCGATATCTTTTATCCCCAGTGGAAATAGATATTCTATTTTGTATCATTTTCTTAGCAAATTTGATATCTAGAAAATCACGTCCATATTACCTCTGAATTTTCTATCTCAGTATCATATTTATGAAAATGATATCTAGTCTTTTGATTCTCGAGTCCAAAGATCATGAAAAATTGAGTTCAAAGATATTTTTATATCTGAATTCTATTTTTTCTAATCAGTATTAAACTAAGATCATCTCTTGTTTAATATCATCTGATAGAATTACAAAATTTATTTGTATATTCTATTCTATTGAAATGTGTCATGTATTATTTACCTCTGAACACATTTTCTATGAATACATCATTATCAAAACAACAAAGTCAAAAATCAGATCAAAAGTTCTCATTTGTCTTCATTCAAAATCAAAATATTGATTACAAGTAAAAATGTAAAAGATCTATTTATTAGGAGTTATTAGCTCCTTGATACGATCAAGTACAGTACTCATTTTCTCATCATGAGCTTTGCGAACTCTTTCTGCTGCTTCGACTGCGATATTTTGTTCATCAAAAGTGATAATAGCAGATTGGCGACGATTAACCTCTTCAATTTGCTCTGCCTGTATCTGCTCTCGCTCTTGTTGAAGAGCTTGATAGCGTTCAGCTTCAGATATACGAGCAGTGACGACCTCAGCCTGTTCCTTTTCCATGAAGGCAATTCGCTCCTGAAGACGAGCTAGCTCCTCTTTCAACTTCTTGAGCTCTTCAGCTTTTGATATTTCATCCTTCTCCAGAAGTTTTACTCTCTGACGAGTAGCTAATATTTCTTTACCCTTTTCTACTAACTTCTCAGATAAAGAAACAAGAAATTCTTCTAAAGCAGCTTGTTGAGCTTGGGCTTCATGTTCCATTTGAGCGATCTCATCCACAGTAAAAGATTTAACATCTTCCTTCTTGATCTCCCAGTATCTTCGGATAGTTGTCTCCAATTCATCTAGGAGATGTTCAAAGAAGATACATTGAGTTTCGCAGCCAGCATGTCGCAATGCTAGGAGCGGGAAATTGACCACCGTTCGGAGCTCAGAGAAGGGCATAGTTTCGTCTTTCAAGAAACGCCTAGAGTACATATCCAAATATGAATAGATGATATCTGAATACATCCCCAGAGTCCTTGCCAATCCTGTCTCAAACCCAGGAGTTGATGTCATTATTGAAGAAGAAGTTTGTACGTTCTCTGTCCTGGGAATTGAAGTATGTGCCGCTGGAGAAGTTGGCAAATGCGAGCTCCCTTCATCAACATCAGTCTGGATAAGTGGAGCATGAGTCGAGCTCATTGCTGCAGCAGTTCCTACTAGTCAAAGAAAAAATAATCAGCATATAAAGAAAAAGAAACAGTAGAAACAGAATTTAAAATAAAATTTTACCAGGCTGAGGTTCATATTCTATATGTTGAGGAAGTCTCGCATCCTCTCGCAGTCGATCCATAATGGCGTTTGACACCTGCTTTATGTGACTACTACCAGCTCCAGAAGTACTGAGTGCTGGAGCATTATCAGGAGATTAAGCAGGTTCAGAACTGAGCTCCATTCTATTTTCTCTGATTTTATCTTCATCATAATGAGTGGAAGTCTCAGGATACCAATCCTCTTCCTCTTCAGCCTCTTCCTCTTTCTCAGAGTGTTTTTCTTCAGACTCTCTTGGATCCCCAGCTTCAGGATGGGTCTCTAATCCAGAATCCATGATATTCACATCAGCATCTATTTCTTGAGATGGATGAATCTCAGGAACAGTAACAATAGCGACCTCAGGTTCTTGAATTTCAATTTCCATGAACTCGGTATTGACTGCAGGTTCAGTCTCTTCTGGAATGTTAGTTTGAAGAATGATATCTTTACAAACATTCTTCAATAACTCATCAGCAGCTGATAGTTCCGGTTGTTCCCTAACTTCTGCCCCGGGAGCTGGTTCTTCTTCTGAATATTCAATTTGATCATCTAATGCCTGGATGACACTCTCTTTCCCATGCTCAAAAGGGATAATCCTCATTTCTGAAGGTTCAGCAGCTGCTCCACTTGTCGTCGGGACAGTCGACTCTACCTCAGTCGGTTCAGCTGAAATTGCTGGAAGATGAACATAATCAAATTCTGTTCTCTCCGTGGAAACCGCTTCATCGATCTCTGGCAAGATCCCTCCACTCATAATAGTTTCCAGGAGTTCATTGCCTTTCATCTTTCCGACAGTCTTCTTGACGTATCTGCCGCTCGATCTCCTTTTTATCAAAGGAGCGTCGTCTTTATCTGTATCTTTATCTTTGTCAGCAGCATCGTCTTCATCAACTGGGATGCCACCTAGAGATGAGGTGGCAGTTATTGAAACTCCTTTCTTCTTGGGAGTCTGAGACTTAGTACTCTTTTTAGAGACTGTCTCAGATTCATTACTTCGTTTCCTCTTAGAGATGGATACGAATATTGGAGGAAGAACTTCATCAGGAAAGTTTTGCTCCAGAGATAATTCATATAAGGGTTCAACTTCTGCAGTCTCATCTTCAGGTTCCGGAGTAAATTGTTGAATAACAATCTTCTTCTTCGACCGCTTTGATGGAGCTGGGTCGTCTTCTGCAACAAAAGTCTTCAAATGAAAACTCGGCATAAAAGTACTCGATGAAACATAGAAGCGGGCGTATGTATAGAGCATTTTCGTCCCCGCCCTGGATAGAGGATTCGGCATAGAGAATTCAACTTTTGTATCTCTAGCCGTGAAGTATCTCCATGCCCGAGCTCCATCAATTAGTCCTCCACGAGCAGAAAAGCAGGTGGTGGCATTCCCAACGTGAAGTTGGTCATATCCGAAATGTCGAGCAAATCGGCTCGGTAGATATGGTTCTAAGTACGTCATTTCTTCATGACGATATACCAGGTGAGATGGCCGAATCCGCTGCAGCCATTGAAAAGCTACGTCATCTAGCCTGTTCCCTTTTTCTCCGTCTATCATGTTCAGAGGCATGCTCTCATAACCCAGTGGCGGAGGAGCACATTTAATCGACCAATGTGATGATCGGTTCAAAACATTTCTGCATTCTGGAAGAGTGTGAACCTTCCAGAAAGTTTCTCCGACATACTTCTCTAAAAAGAGGCTGCCGCTCCCTCCTGCTCCCGGAGGTATCAGACCGTCGTGATGGAGAAGAAGCCAACCATACAAATAAGTATAGGGCATCTCTATTCTTGGGAATTCATCGGTCATCTTCCTTTGATTAGACAGCATATTGGTTACAAAATTTCGAAGACCTGCGTTTAGCCTGCAAGTCATCGCTGATAATAAGTCTGTCTTATAGCCGTACATAAGGCACACTGCTGTAAAAACAATGCCTCTATGTATTCTATCCAGAGAGCTGGAGCCAGGAACAACAAATCTTCTTAGCCAGAGAGAGAGGAATCCGACTAAATGACCGTTCCTTGACAAAGGTTTTCCACTCTGTCTCACATACGATCTGAAAGTGGTTCCGGCTTTAAACTCATACCAGTCTTCATTGATTGTGAAATCTTTACAGTCATACTTCTCTAGTAGATTGGTGATTTCACTCTCAGAGAGGGGCTTGAAGGAGTTAATTTGATACTTTCTCTTCTCATTTATCTTCTTCTCATCTTTCTCACGATTCATGAAAAGATAAGACATCCACTTCTGGATGTGGCAGCCAGCTTCTTCTTTAGCACTTTTATAATACAGAGTGCATGTGCCGAAATGGCACATCATCTCTTCAAACAGATGCACCATCTCCGGGTTCTTCTCCGACAGAAAATTTAGCTCCTCGGTTGTAGGCACATATTCTTCATATGGCAGTGTGCCTGAAGGCAGATGAGAGATGTATTCCATCTCATGAAGGGCAAAACCCATCTCCCTTTTGGGAGTCATAAATGTTCCCGTCCGGTGGTTATATCTTTCAACCAAGGCCAAGAATAGAAATGGGTTGGGTTTGAAGCCGTAGGAGGAATTGACGATCGCGTCATAGAGATTTATCTACTTCAGCTCATTCTCAAACTTCTCCAGAACCCAATGGACCAGAGTCCTCCACCTCATATTCTCCTGATTCATTAAGCCTATCATCCTCGGCATCGAATCAGTAGGATAGAATGCCCTCTCATTTGCCATGAATTCATTTATGAAAATAGGCATCCTGAATGGCTTCAATATAGACGAGTCTTCGGGTGGTACACATCCCGGCTTCAAACCTCGAAACAAGGATACGTGATTCTCCGGAGCACTGTAGAATCCGTCTTTCTTGTAAATGATTCTGCTCGCCTTAGCTTGCTGATTTTTTGTTAAGTGCCATGTCATCTTTCTGGGGTAACTGGCGTGCATGAATCGCATGATAGACAAACCCCTAGATACCTTCGGCCAGTACATGGGCTTCCTTACATCACCTTCAAAATAGAAGCAGACCTTCTCCCTGATGCCTTTTGGTTGTGACTTATGTGCTATGGCATCCCCAAACAGAAAAGCTGGTTTCTTATGGATCACCCGGTCAAGACTCTGAAATGGTTCACCATTCATCAGACAGAGCAGAGTGGTATGATCTTGGTTCTTCAACAAAGATAGTCTGGTTTCTGGAGTGTCAAACTGAGGAAACTGTACATGAGATAAATCATGTTTGAAAGAGAAGCTCAAATGTCCTTCATAATCAGCTTCTTCACTTCGGATGTCCACTACAGAAAAGAAAAAGAAGAAATCAGATATGTTTTGTCACGCAGACTTCAGAACAATCTATGTCTATATGCCTTATGCGTGCTTAGCAGTGTTCAAAGAAAATTTCATAAGTCACGCAGACTTCAGACAGATACGCTGCCAGAATTACGCAAAGATCAAAAAGACACGCTGAATGATTTATTCACGCATGTGATTAACTCACGCAAAGTCTAGACAGATTAGAATGAAAAGTCACGCATCATTGCCAGAATCACACTAAAGTGAAAATGACAAAAAATACGCTGACAGATCAAGACTAATCTATCCAGAGGATGACTCTCAGAAGTCTGCGTGAATAATTCAACATCGACATTTCTGCCAACATATGAAAAATCACGCAGAGTCATGAGAGCCATGCTCATTTGCGTAAAACACAGAGCTTCGTAAACACGAAGATGTGAAGTATAGCCGACCCTAAAGAGGGGGCATACTTGATTAATATCCTTTGCCCTAAGAAGGGGGATATATTTCGAAAGTTCATTATTGATTGTTTTAAGAATTCTAAGATTTCTATGTAGAGTTCATCTTCATCAGTTCGTCTTCATCAGTTTGCATCCCCATCTGTCACTTACGTTGCATAGGGGGACGAGTAACTTCGCGGCGAGGAAGTCTGTCGGTGGTGGCACGCGAAGACGTCACAGGGGCCTTGCCCTTAGCCTGAGCGTCGATCTTAGGAGCCATTGCTGAGAAGGAGAAGGGGAAGTCAGGGAAGACGAAGTTTCTCTTCTGTGTGGGATTTTCTCTCTCTAAAGCAAGTAAAGAAAGAAGGAAGTAATTTATGGCCTTTTTATAGGCTCACGAAGAATTTCAAACGGCAAAGTCATCATTTGCTTCGATATAGGAGTTTTGCACGGGATCCTAAACCGCACAGAATCCTAACAGCCCAATCATTTCGGAAGAAATCTTTCCCTGAATCATCTCCGCGTGACTAAATTCATTTTATCATCTCGATTTCAAAGTATTTCGAAATAATTTATCATTTTTCGAAAAACTTTGAAGGGGGTTTTGTAGGCCTCAAAAATGAAGTCACGCTGAGTTAATACAGCCTATCAGAACAATGTCTAAAATACACGCTGAGTTCTATCAGACCATTTCCTCAAATATACGTAGAGTTAAATGGTACATAGAGACAGCTCATCATTTGTCAGAGTGTCATTATGACTGACAGCACGACAGTCAAAGAAATGTCTCCTCGTATGCCACGTATGCACGGGACTCGAGAGATCTCAGCCGACTATTACGTGACTTTTGAAATCTTTCTCAACAAGATTCAGTCCTCATCAAGTTGGCGTGCCAAAAGGACTTATCATCATTTAATATGACTGACAAAGCAAATCAATGTCAGAGATTTTGTGCCAGTCGAGGCACGTCGAATCAAGACAGCTGGCCGTTCTGACTCAAGTCTGCGTGTATTTTGAACTTCTATGTTCCTTCCTCAAGTTTGCGTGAGTTTTGAGCTTTCTGTCTCAAGTTTGCGTATATTTTGAGCTGTCTGCCTCAAGTCGGCGTGGATTTTGAGCCTTCTGTCTCAAGTTTGCGTATATTCTGAAGCCTTCTGCCCCAAGTCTGCGTGGATTTCATCCTCAACCAGTTGGCGTGGATTTCATTTCAAATTATCAGATTGGAGTATGTGGCAGCCATGCCATGGATCTCTCGTATCCGTGCCCCAGTAACTTGCATACGACTCATGCATGATTGCCATGTGTCCAACAGTTATGGGCCACGTCCAGTAACTGCTCATCAACCCTGCGTATGATTGAATCCTGCGTGATTATCAACTATGCATAGGTTATGAAAACAGTTATCTTTTTAGTTATTTTTTACTCTATAAATAGAGTTCTCTTCTCATTCATTGTACATATATACAGAATATCTAAATTGCTGTCGAATTTTTGAGAGCTTTTCTTCTTCGCATCGTCCAAGGGATAAAGCGATCGTCTTCTAGATCGGATTCCTAAAGTTATATTTTCCCAGAATCAAAATAAATAAAGTGAATTTATTTATGGAAAACAGTCCTCTCACTAGCTTCTTGGTTGACAGTCTTGATATGATATCCATATTTGTATGACCAAGACACATATGCCAAAGTAGTCTTTCATCTTTGTGAGCGTAGAGGCATCTTCCTGCATTGTTAGTATATATAGAAAGATAGAATATATTATATATATATATATATATATATATATATATATATATATATATATATATATATATATATATATATATATATATATATATATATATATATATATTATCTTCTCTTATTCCTTCAAAAATGATGTCTCTAAATGATCTATCATATATAGAGCATTTAGTTTTACCAAAGTTAATATCATATCCATGATCAGCCAAATGACTAATGCTGAGCAGGTTATGCTTTAATTCGGTCACTAAACAAACATCCTTAATGATAGGAGAAAGAGGATTGCCAATAGTACCGTTACCTATGATATAACATTTTAAGTTATTTCCGAAGGATATATATCCTTCCCTCTTCATCGATAGTTGTGAGCCCTTGGACTGATAATTTTCTTTTAGTTTATGAATATTTTTTTTAATCACTAAATGAAATACTCTTATAAAAGTTGTAGACTAATGGTATAAGGTTATAATAGAGAGAGAGGGTACTAAAATTACCTATTGATAGAGGGGGCTTGATGCAACTTTCCAAATTTCAAAACACCCTGTTATGGTCGACCCCCTTTTAATTCAAATATGTGGATAAGCTGATTATTCCCCTATACCAAATTCGATTTCATCCCAAGTCGCTTTCATTCAATCCCTAGAGAGAGATCGACCATATCCAAAACTATATATATATATATATATATATATATATATATATATATATATATATGTATGTATGTATGTATATAAAATATATATATATATATATATATATATATATATATATATATATATATATATATATATATATATATGTATGTATGTATGTATGGAATTAGCCATCCCCACTTTTCCTCATCGAACCCTAGCATCTCAACTTCATCCTTGCCGCAAGAACAGTCGAGGAAGAGCCGAGAAGTCGGTCGAACCCCGCATACGAACCTGTCAGGTATTTCCTACCTACAACCTCTGTTACTTACGCCTAATGTTTGATTCAATGTCTAAAAGATTTTAATGGGTATCAAGGTCGATGAACAACTCTGTGTTGAGGAAGGATTGTATCTAGTTTAGAAGTCATGTTAATTGAATGTGGTCTTACTTAGCTTGAAGTTATGGCTTCCTGGACACTTTTCTTGTATAGTCCATCCTTAATAAAACACTACCAATTTATTCATGTGTTATTCGGTATCAAGTTATCATCTCAAAAATTTCCAGAGGCAATCATTTATCTCTGATTGGATCAGTATCGGTTTACAGACTGGTTATAACAGATAGGATGTGGATACCAGAACAATTTGCTCTTGGAAATTCCTGTAGGGCAAAGAGTACCAGGTCTAAAGATAATATGTGGTTGTGCCTGGTATCAAATGACCAAAGGGGACAGAGAAATTGCTATGGAAGTAGTAGGTGCTTAGATATCAACCTTTAGTGGAGTCACTAGAAACAGAAAGTCCTTGCAGTGGTGTTGCACAGATATTCAAGTACAAGCAAAGCTAGATATCTGGTATGGGTGTTGCAGTAGGTAAAAACCCAATAGAAAATTTGTATTAGTCAGGTACCTGGACTGTAGGTCGACTACCATGGGAAATAGGGTAGGTAAGTATAGTAGGAACCCCACATGTTGTAGGTTCACATTGGGGTGACAAGGTATGAATGTGATTCAGGTACCCTTGGGTAATTGCAGGTATCAGGTACGAGAAGGAGATATAGGCATGTGCAAGATAGAGTTTGCATTGGTGTAGGCCAGAACGAGTAGCATAGGTAATGGCTAAGTGTATCCCTAAGTGCAGATAATAGAGTGAGGGTACCTATTTGAAATAGGTACTGCAAGGACCTGTATGACCTGGGGCATGAGAAATTAGATATGTGCAAGACCAGTAATCAATTGGAGATATAAATAGAAAGAAAGAAGATAGGGTAGGATAAACCAGAGTATAAAACTAGTGTAACAGCCCTGGGTATAAAGGGATAATGTTTAGGTGTATCAAGGATTCAGTTTTCCTAATAACTACATATCTGAAGCAATGAAGAGTATTAGGATATTCAGGAAACTCTAGTTTACAGGGGGAACAGGCCTTAGGCCATTCAGGGGTGGACAAATGCAATACATGTACAGTAGGATTTGAGTACAAACTGGTTATATTGTATTTCTGCTGAGTAGCAGCAGGGCTACTGGTGAGTGTTGTTGGCTACTGTCTGGTTCCAAATACCTGTGCACAAGTGTTCCTGTGGATACATAGGTTAATACCAGATGCATGGGGGTCTTACATCAAACTATTAGTACTACAACATGACATAACAATAAGGGTATCAAAACACATCTGCAGGTAACATAAGGGAATGCCCAGTGTATCAATGGAAATATGATACCAGCATATGGTAAGATACAGGGGTAATGTGTTCAGGTTTTGAGAAAATGAACACCATTCCAGAAATTGGAAATGAATGCACTGGTAACCAGCATCACAGTTATAGGACTTGACCTCAACCCTCTCACATGTTCATTCCTTATTTTCTAAATATAGGTTAGGATCTAAGAAGATCGGATATATACAACTAGACCATTAAGGGAAGCTAGAAACATAAGGTTAATCAGCAATAACTAATAAATGATTATTGCAGTTTAATTTCATGTGTTGATTAGATTTAAATTCGCAAAACAGGTTACTTGAACAGAGTACAGACTTGACCCGTGGCAACAGCTCAGGACCACAGGCAAGTATACCTTGTCTTTCTTTACAGCTTTATTTACATTCACTGTCTTTTATTATCCAGTTTCTTCCATTTATTGTTGACATGTGCTTTTTCATATCATGCTATTAGTTTACTTCATTGATATATAACCCTTGTTTATAGTTAGCCTTGTAGTTCATATTGGACATGTTTCTCCCTTGTACTTGATTGGGTCGTATCATAGGACGAGAAGTCATAAACTGAACTGCTATACCTTCTTGTCTTGAATCTTGAAGCTAACCTGCGAGTCCACACTAGGGGCGAGAGTTAGTAGTTATTGGTCCACACCTGCGAGTCTACACTAGGGGCGAGGGTGATTCTTGAAGCTAATCTGCGAGTCCACACTAGGGATGAGGGTTAGTAGTTGATCAAATCTGTGAGTCCACACTAGGACGAGGATTTGAGTATTCGATTGGTTATCCGTTGACATCTTGACATGAGTTCTCTCGTCTTCGTCCAGCAGTTCATTTATGCGTAGTCAATTCACAGATTCGTGTACCTTTATTGTATTAGTTTTACTTTTATTCTGGATTATCTCCATGCATGATAAACTATTAGAAAGGCTCGTTTTTATGTATCTTGCTAGTCCTCTGAGGACCTGATGATCTCTTCAGGTTTAGTCGAGTTTAAGCCAGGAGCAGACGAGCAGCTGTGAGCCAGCATCAGACTACCGTTGCAGCTGAGGTTGTCATTTGATTAGCAATATGGACTCGGTTAGTTTATTGCATGTCTTTATTGTATTTCGTCTATTGGTAGTGGATTTATGTCCACCGGACGTGACTTGGATTTTAGAAATATTCAGTTTATACTCTCGATTATTCAGTTTCATTGACATTCATTGGTCTTAGTTGATTCTTTATTATTCTATGGATGAGATATAGATTGCCATATGATTTTAGATTCAGTGACTTGTGAGTTATAGACAACGTTCTACCGCCGACACTGCGGCGTAGACTGGGCTTGGACACGCTTCGTATTCGAAAAGCGGGTGCAGGTCGTGACAATAGTGTTGCGAATAGATTTGCATTTCCAGTCATGTGTCGCGAGCACCCACTAGCGAGAATCTACTTGCTTCTAGAGGATGAAGGAAGGTCCACCTACACCATGAGTAGATGTGACCTTTGGTACCCAAATCTTTGAGGGTCCTGAAAGGTTAGTCTTCGGTACCCATGCATACAGTTTTAAATCAACTAATCTTCTAATTCTACACTGTGGTGAAGTGTGTCCATGTTTACCACAGTAGTGACATATAGCATGTATATTCTTGTTAGGTACAGGATAATAGTGTAGGAACCCTAGAGGGGGGTAAATAGGGTCAAGCTAACTAATCAAGCACTTAGCACAAGCAAATTGGCAATTTAAAAATATAAGTGCAAGAGAAGAAGCAAACACAATACCGACACCCAATATATCATGGTATCCTCCTAAGAGGCAGTCCAGTCCCGGAACTCTCTCCGGCTTTAATCCACTATTTGAGCAAATAGTTACACACGAGTTTGGATCCGAAGAACTCGCCAACTTCTTACACAAGAGCTTTAATCCGAAGGGCTCTCAGACTTCAACCGAGAGTTTGGATACGAAGACTCTCCAACTTCAACCTTTCACAATAGGTTTTGATCTCCTTATACAATAGGATGAAGATCTCACTTTTCAACTCAATAACTCTAACACAATTTGTAGATGGCAAATGAAGGCTTTGTAGAGTTGTATATGGATAAGCTTTGGTGGTTTAGAAATTTTTAGGCTCAAAGCATCAACCTTGAATGAAGGGGTTCAAGGCTATTTATAACCAAAGCAAAGAAAAGTGCAATAATGCAACTTTCACAGGCTGACGGATCATCCGCCGGATTTCCACGAAAATCCGCCGGATCATCCGCCTGTATAGTCCAACGGCTACAAATAGAGCCGTTCGGATCAATCCTTCGTAAAATCCGACCGTTGGAATACAAACGGTCATATGGCAGAAAATCTGCCGGATTTCAGCGGAAGTCTGCCGGATAATCCGAACACTCACAGAAGGTATTCTGTGAGACCATTCGGATCTTCCGCCGGATTTCTGCGGAGATCTGCCGGATCATCCGCCAGGATTCCGAAGATTGTCCTGGGTTATTATCTACCCTAGCTTTCGATTTTGCCATCCATTTCTTGTGTTTACAATAATTCCTAAGACTCATTACAGACTCCAGATAAACTTAGGCAGGTGCAGGCTTCTGCAGAGTCTTGAAATGATGATGGCATGGCTTGGCTTCTTCCTTTGATAGGTGCTAGATTTTTCCCTTGGCAGCAGTTGTCCAAAGATATCCAGTTTGTAAAAACTGAATACCTTTCGGGGGCTTCGCCCCCGAACCCCCGATGAGGGGTGCTGCCCCCCTCGACCCCCGTCCGCTGACCGGGCAGCGGAACCCTCGAGTGCGTGGCTCCAGAGATGTCGTCGGGTGGTTCAGAGAAATCTTGTGGGATCCGTCGTCTTTGGCCCACCATGATTTCTTCATTGCATATGTCCACATTGATCTTGCTTATTGCTTTTCTGTAAATACATGTTAGACGAACAAAGCAATATACATGTAGCAAGTATGATAAGTTAAAGCACATAAGGACAATGCTGAGTTTAAGTATAAGTGCTAAGGTGATAGCATAAATGTTAGTGATATCATAATGATTAAACTTAATTGAATGACCACAATCAAAAACATAGTTTTGATTTTGGCAACTCAAGTAAGTTTAAGATAGATAAGCTCATATCACTAAGATGTAAACCAATAGGCACATATCACCAAAGGTATAAGTATAAGTAGAAATGCTTTTAGCGATAGTATGAAGATTAGTGATAATAAAATGCTAAACTTAACAGATTAACCATATTCAAAAATATGATACAATCATTGGGCCAACAAATAGTAATACCTATGTGTTTGATATACTGCATGAGAATGTGTGTGCATAGGAGTATGTCTATGTGTGCCATGAGTATGTGTGGGTGTTCTTCATGCTGCATGTGGATAAGTGTACATAAAAGCATGATTATGAGCAGCATGAGTATATATGTTTCTCTTGTGACGTGTATTTTCGTGTTGAACAAACTTTTGTTTTGTGTACGTGTTGTGACTGTGAGACTGGGTTTGAGGCTGAACAGCTTATTTCCCTAGTTTGATCTCGAATCTTTTAGAGGTGTCACACATATCATTATACTTGGCAGTTAGAGCATCGATTCTTATAACAGCAATATTATACTTCTTTTTCTCATCAGGAAGTTCCTTATTGAGTGATGTAATATCACACGTTTATTTCTCAATGCGAGATTCGGCATCGTGTAAGCTTAATTTAAGCTTGGATACCTTCTCAATGTTATACGTGGGTGATACGTCTCTAACATTATCAAGTAAACATGTAAGTCTATGTATCTCAACTTCATGAGTTTTGATCTTATCCTTTGCATGTTTATACTTGCCAAGCAACTTCTTGTGAACTTCAAGCAAGTCACTAAAGGCATCACCAAGTTCATCAAAAGTAAAGTCATCAAAAGAATCGTTTGCTACCTTTTCGGACGTTGCCATTAGGCAGACGTTTGTTGAATCTTGGGGAGAGTACTCTTCTTATTCTGAGTCACTAGCTTCGCTCTCGTGCCAAATGCTTGTGTTGGCATATTTCCGAGAGGTTGGCCTCTTGTACGATCTTTCATATCAGCTTCCTTTCTTTGCAGTAGGGCAATCTTTTCTGACGTGCCCCGTCTTCTTACAACCGAAACATATGGTCTCTTCATCGTCTTCTTTATGTTGTTCCTTCTTTCTTTGGTTGAAGCAAAAAAACTTTTTGAAGTTACGGACCATTAGTGCTTGATCATCACCTTCAGAATCATCGTCATTAGTATCTTCTGGAGCAACCTTTCAGTGATGAGCTCTTAGTGCAATTTCCTTTTCCTTTAGAGCTTCTTCTTCAAAGACTTTAAGATCGAGCTCATGCGTCATCAGCTTGCCCACCAACGTTTCTAGAGACATGGTGGTGAGATCGTTTCCTTCTATGATCACCGTGGCTTTAGGATTCCAATTCTTCGTTAATCCCCTTAGTACCTTGCGTATCTTCTCATGGTTGGAGTAGTCCTTACCAAGAGAAGATAGAGGGTTGAGGATGTCGAGGAATCTAGTAATCAACTGTTTTATCGTCTTATTGGGCTTCATCTTGAAAGCTTCGTACTCTTGCGTCAAACGATTGATTTTTTATTCTTTCACCTGTGTGGTTCCTTCATGGGTAACCTCCAGAAGATTTTATACTTCATGTGATGTGGAGCATGTAGAGACCATCTTGAATTCAGTCATGTCTATAGCACAAAAGAGAGTATTAATAGCGCTAGCATCTAGACTAGCCTGTTACTTTTCTTGGTCGATATATTTATCGTGGGTTTTGTCAGTGAGAGTCCCCTCGACAGCAATTCTAGCAGGCTTCTTGTAACCATCAGTGACAATGGTCCAAAGATCAAAGTCTAGAGACTTTAGGTAGAAACTCATTCTAGTCTTCCAATAGGTGTAGTTGGTTCCATCAAATAGGGGTGGCCTATTTGTGGATTGTCCCTCACCATAGTTGGTAAAGATAGGTTGTGTGGTTGCCATGGATCAGCTCTAGGATGTTAATCCAATATCAAGAGAACAGAGCTCTCATACCAAGTGAAGTTATGTGTAGACAACTCTAGAGGGGGTGAATAGAGTTTGTGTCGATGATCACCAATTTAAAAAGTAACTCTATATCAACTCCACAGAACAACTATCAAGAGAGTAAGTAATCAGAGATAAATACGAAAATAAATAGAGATCAGGAGAGCATACGCAAACACAGCAATTTTAACCTGGTTTCCCTCGTAGGGGACTAGTCCAGGCCTGAGAACTCTTGCTCAGGATTGAAATCTACTATTTGTGAAATAGGGTACAACCACGTGCCTTTACTCAGAAGAGCACGCCAACTTCTTTCAACTTTACAGAGGCAAAACTTAAAATTATCTAAGTGACTTTTCTTTCACTTTTGCACACAACTTCTAGCTGATATCGCACTGAGCACATTGGGCTAAAGAGAGTTTTGGCTTAGGAGATATGGAAGAGTGGAGCTTAGAGTAGTAGAGCTTAGAAGGCTTGAATATTTAAAGGTAAGAGATGATTTGAAATGGAAGAATTCAAGCTCTATTTATACTAGTCTGAGGAGGCAGAATTCGGTCTAAATTCTGTCCCAAAAATTTAAATTTTCGAACGTTGGACAGCTAGTATCAAGTAGGCCCTAAAAACTAATATCCTGATTTTTAGGAGTGAGTTCGGCCCAAATTCTGTTTAGTAGGGGCCAGAACTATTAAATGGGCTTTGGATGTATTGGATTGGTTTGGTGATGTCTTGTTTTGTTTGGTGGAGTAAGTCTAGGCTCAATGCGACTCAGCGTACATAATCTTAGACTCAATAAAATAAAAAGTACAGACTCTATACAAGTACAATTGTAATGATCAATATGTTAATGACGACGGTCTTGAGCTTGATATGTTGTAGCCGATGGTCTTGACTTTGAGTTCATTGTGTCATATTGGATCATGTCAAATATTGTTTTATTAATTCTCTAAATTAGGTTGACTGTGATCCAGTTTGGGTCAACAATTCAATCCATACTTCACATGGTAAATCCTAATGTGAATCAACTTGTTTTAACCTTAACCTTTGTATTTGTTTTCAGTCCATATCTCCTTATATCAGTAATATAGGGGAGGGGATTACATTAATGTTCAGTCCATTTCTTAATTGTATTGTCCATGTTAATGTATTAGTTTTTATTTAGTTGTATCAGTTAATGAGAAGTGGCGGGGATTAGTTTTAGTTCAGTCAATAGTATTTAGTTATACTTCAGTCCTCATTTGTGAGTTCAGTCTGTACTTGCTTGGTTCAAACCCATAAAGACATCCTAGTATCAGCTTTAGGAGCTTTAGTTCTGTCCTACCTTGTAGGTATTAGTTCCTGTCCTATGATACTTCTTGGTGTCAGTAATTTGATTTGAAGAAGGGGCTTTATTATAAGTTCAGTCCTTTACTTGAAGTTTCAGTCCCCATTATAATTGGTCAATCTTTTACATGTACTTTAGTATCAGTTCCTGTTTGATGTAGGTATCAGTCATGATACTGACATGGTATCAGTTTAGAATCTCTTGTTCAGCCATATATCATGTATCAGTCCCAATATTTATCCATGTTAGACCATTTTTCATGTCCTTATTATATTTGTTCAGTCCATGTAACATGTAGGGAGATTAGTTATTTCAGTCCCTATCTTAATGGTGCAGTCCAAACTTACATAAGTGTTCAGTCCTCTATTTGTTTAGTCACTGTACCATATGATAAGTTCCATTTTTATAGTTCAAAGTTTAGTCCAGTTCCTTGTTTACTGTACAGTCCTATATAGGTTTAACAATTGAGTATCAGTCATGTGGGATTGAGAATCATTTGTTAACTTGTGTATATATATATATATATATCCTTGTAGAAGCATGGAAAATATTAGAATAATGATCCATGCGGCTCTGAGTAAGAAGCTTATGCGGCCCACCCAGGAGCGGCCCTATGCGGTTCAAAGAAGACTCTCAATCGCATGCGGCTCGGGAGCGTATGCGGTTCAGCAAGGCATATGCGGCTCGATGGACGCCATGTGTGATCTTTCCCTACAGCTGGTCGTTTGAGGAGTGGCCTCATTTATTGTTCCAGCACGATTCACTGTGGCGGCCCTGACATAAAGTTTCATACTGGCCTTGCCATAATGACTGACTCCTCGGGAAAAGAAAAAAATATCTGACCAAATCCGTCAGAAGTCCCAGATTGCCACGTGGCAATCAGTCATATGCGGCTCCCTGAGAACCCGTTCCATGCGGTTCGATACAACGCTAGCTCATGCGGCTCCCTGGGAACACATTCCCTGCGGCCCAATACAACACCAGCTCATGCGGCTCATAAAGATTACGCATATGCGGCTCGATGAAGCATCGTCCTATGCGGCTTACAAAGAGTATCTCTCTGCGGTTCGAGGATAGTCAATCCTATGCGGCTCTGACAGGACTCACAATTAAGACACGTGGCATGGGATCAATAAGAGATTTAACCGAATCTCAATAAATATATTTGACATCATCGTCATAATTACTGAGATCAGGGCATATCATTTATCATCAAGCTAATGGGACACGTGGCGAGCAATCAGACATTGGCATAATCAATCACGAGGATTTAAAACAGCTAGCATTAATTGCTCATGAGATACGATGATATCCGCGTTAATGGCCGAGATTTACTGTAATCAGGATCAAGGGTTCAGATAGAATGAAGGAGCGCCGACATTTCAAACAGATAATCATTAGCAAACCCTAATGATCACCCCCCCACTCTTATAAATAGCCAGCATCATTCCCTTGAAAAAAAAAGAGAGAGGAGAGGTCGGCAACAAAAGAATAAAAAAAATAAGAAGAGAGAGATCTACACACAGAGAGCTCCCCATTTCTTCTTGATAATCACAGAGAGAGAGAAGCCAGGAGAGCAATCCGAGGAGAGCAAGAAGAGCGTTTCTTCATCAACGTCGAGCAGATCTTCCCCGAGCCAAGGCTACATACTGATCGTCCAAGGAGTAAGGCAGAGCGGGCCGTCGCTTTCCCGAGCCTCTATCGTCACCCCCAGAAACAAAAATAAACAATCGTACTTAGTCTGCTGTACCTAGGTTTTCGTCCCTAGGCTTTCTTTGTACGAGCGAGTTTGTATTGTGAGTCTAAGTTCAGTCCTCCGATAATTGTTCTGTTCTTTTACAATCAATGGCAAATACGATGGCGACTCTGCTGGGGACTAACTTCTCCACGGCTGAGGAGTTGGTGACGCAATCAGATGTAGCCAAACTTGGCTCCACACAAAAGAAGATGGTCGTCCGCTTCGACCAACAGGCGTTCGAAGAGATGCTCTCTGAAGGCAGTGCTGGCCCGGCCCAGAAGCGCACCCGCACCACGAAGGCCCGCAAAGAATGGAGACCGAAGTCATTTGCTCCTCCTCAAGCCCTCGATGGGATGCCCTCTGCTGCTCAAGACGGCGAGAAGGATTCTCCTGCGGTCCCACTTCAGATCGTAGACAACTCTGTTGTCCCCAAGTCCGACAGAAGAAAACATTATGATGCTGGACTTGCAGGAACAAAGAGGGACTCTACGCGGACCGAACCGCAGAAGAGTATTAGCCGCAAGGAGAAAGCCCATGCGGCTACATCCACCAACCGCATGAAGAAAACTCATGTGGCTACTTCTGTCAGCCGCATAACTTATGCGACTACAGTTCCCGACAGCATGGATGAGACTCATGCGGCCAGTAAAGTCAATCGTTTGCAGAAAACCCATGCGGCCACAGATGCCAACCGCATACGGCCAGCCTGCACGGTCGTGACCCCTAGCCGCATAAGAACTCATCCGACAACAGGAGACAACCGCATGCAGACAGTCTACACGGTTCCCGCTCCCAGTCGCATAGCATCTGCCCCATGCTCCTCTTGATCAGTTTTCGACCGTCTCTCGTACGGTCCGAACCCTGATGACTCTCTGGATGATAAGCCAGACTCTGTGATGTCCAACTTGGACTCTTCCTATTATGCACCCGCAAGTGCTAGGAAGAAGAAGTCTAGGGCAGTGCGGGCTCATCAAGCCCAGACAGCTACCCCAACCTCTGACTATCAGGGCGTCCCGCTGATTATCACACGGACCTCTGATGGGAAGTTGTACAGAACCGCTCAAGTCCAATCCCCGACGGCGAACGGACAGAGTAGTTCCTCTGACCTGCGTGAGGCGATCCTCCACAAACGCAAGAAAAGAGAAGGAGCCTCGGCGTGCAAAGAATCCTCACATGGACGTCACTGCACCCAGATCATCGTCAACTGCTGCTGCAACAACGCGGCAGTGACGGAAGATCATCCGTCCGTCTTCCACAGACTACAGCACCCGAACTCAGAAGATGAGGCACCTCCTGTTGTCTCCTGCAATTCCGCTCAGAAGGTCCCCGCCGAGGGGAGAGGAAAGAAGACAAGCATCTCCTGTCCAAAGATATCAGCCACTATAGCTAAGAAGTTGTCGGCTAAACGGTTACCCTCTACCGGAGTATACCAACACACCCGTTCGAAGACAAAATCTGCTACAACAGGAGGCTCATCGCCCCCGACCCTGAGGGTCGTAGGAGCTGGGGGTAGTACTCCTCCGAACGTCCACAATAATCCAATGTTTCAAGGAGACGAACCCCGAGAAATAACCCTTCCATCGGGTACAACAGATGCTGATGTCCCCGAGGACATCCATGATTCTCTAGACGAAGCAAGCTCTGAAGCTGGGGGTAGTGTTCCTTCCGAGTCCGAACCTGAAGAGAACATCCCCACATATCCAGATGATTTCTCGACGCATGGGTACGACTCGGAGGGTACATCCTCCACCACTCCCTCCGTCACTCCTCATGTGAAGACGGTATTCATGACAGACAGCAATCAAGGCGGTTCCAGCGATCGCCAGCGCATCGACACGTTGGAGGCCATATTGCATGCCTTGGTCAAGTCTGTAGACGAGATCAAAGCGGCACTTCCTACTCTACAGGGAGTGACACCTGGCCAGACAAGCACGGGTCCCGCAATCAACGTAGATTCAAATTCAGCGACGCCAAACCAGGGCAATAATCCTCCCGAGATAACGGCCCCTACCGCGACAGATGAGGCCCGAGAAGTAAGAAGAGAGGTTCAGGAGCTCCGAGCAATGTTCCACGCCCGAGAAAACTCTCAAGACCTCAGAATACGGCAACCATATCCTGCTGAATGGAGGGATGTTCCCTTTCCGCCAAGATATAAGCCGTTCAATATCAACCCATATGATGGCAAGACTTCAGCAAGTCGATACATCACTTACTTTGAGGTTACTACCGACCATCTGCCCCATGATGATGCTATCCTCATGCGGTTATTCATTGGGGCATTGGAAGGAGTCGCCTTCGATTGGTACCGCAACCTGCCAGACAATTGCATCCACTCCTTCGCTGGCTTCAAACGCTTGTTCTTGGAGAGGTTCTATGAGGTAGGACAGGATGTGACGATGTCTACCCTCATGGACGTCGTTCAAGGAGAGAAAGAACTGACAAGAAATTACATTGAGCGGTTTCGTCAAACCGCAATGAAGTTACCATCTGGCAACCCGGACTCTTCTTTGATTGAAATTTGCCAAAAGAGACTACTTCCAACGATTAGTCTCTGGATGGGCGAAAGTCAGTTCAAGGACTGGAAGGCTTTTATCATCAGTGCTACAAGTGCTGAAGAACGATTGAAGAAGGCTCGCCAACTGGGGTTGCATATCTCGGAGGGAGAGAACAAGAGCAAGCGTTCCAACACCAGCAACGACAATGGGGGTAGCCGCTCCAACACCGGGACAACAAAGGCAAGCAGGCTATGGTGACCGATACAGCCCAGAAGCCCGAGCCACAGCCAGCGGACAAACAATGGCCTCAAATCACTTATTCCTTTGAAGACGGCCACGTCAAGCCTATCTTGGACATGCTTATACAAGGAGATAGGATTCAGCTTCCTCCACCAAGACGGGAGCCTCGGCCAGCTGATCTGGAGAACCCAAAGTTCTGCCATTACCATCGCTACGTCCACCATGCTACACACGACTGCTACCAACTGAAACGGTATATCCAAAACCTCATCGATTCGAACGCCCTGGCCATCGATTTCGAAGAGGTAACCGTGGCAGCCAACATGGTGTCCGTACAATTCGGTAGCTTCCCTCCAACAGAGACTCAGGACGGGGTTATACCCATCCCTCTGGCAACAATGGAGATTGCTAATCTGCCGCCTGCTCGCGATCAAGCCGCTGGTTTAATACCCCTCACCACATCACGAGGGGAAATCATGTGGGTCCATCCGGACCTAGTCCACGAGGTAACTCAGCCCTCTCCACCTTCTAAAAGGAAAAGTGAAAAAGTCAGATCCTGCTGCACTGCCTCGGCGGAAGAAGAGGAAGTCTCGACCGTCACTACTCGATCCGGAACACAAGCCCAACCGGTGACCGAAAGCGCGACTGATGATCATCCGCCCACTACAAATGATGCTCCGAGACCGGCTCAGCCTTCGACGACCGACAAGCCTAGGCCGAAGGAGACTCGCTTCGACAAGTCCCTCCGGAATGAGACACCTCAGGGGCTGGAGAGGCCCTAAAACTTCGACATCTTAGCGCAATTAGCTAATACCCCGGCCAAATTGTCCTTATATGAACTCCTCAGGCTCTCAAAGGATGTCCGCACGGCTTTAAGTGAGGCGCTCCAAAATGCCGACGCATACTTGGCTCAGGTCAACCTCACGGGAGATAACCAACCTGCAGAGCTCCAAGATAGTGCGTGTACGGGAGCAATGCCCAATATCGTCTTCTCTCCGCAAGATATGCTCATCAAAACTAACCTGCATGATCGCCCACTATACTACACTGGATACATCGGCGACGTAAAAGTAGACCGAATGCACATTGATCCTGGGTCCTCTATAAGCATCATTCCGAAGGGTCTGCTACATCATCTTCGCATTCCGATGCATCGCCTGACACCTACAAGCACCGCCATTAGCGGTTTCAATTCAGGCAGGAGCTATCCAATAGGGAAGATCCGTTTGAAGTGTCAGATCGGCGATCTCCAATCAGAAGTCACCTGTTATGTCATAGATGCCGACACTTCTTACAATATCCTTCTGGGGCGGCCTTGGATACACGATTACATGATCGTGCCTTCCACGCTACACCAGTGCTTCAAATATGTCGATAAGCACGGCTTCGTGGGGACAGAGTTTGCCGATATCGATCCCTTCAAGGGGGTCGAATCTTATTACTCAGACTCCTGTCTGTACAAAAAATCAAAGAAGCATCTGGTCAAAGAAGATGTGCAAGCTCACAACAAGACGGCTACAGGATCAGAAGAACCTCTAACGATCCACCTTCAGGCTTGCAAACCGGGCAATTCCGTACCCCTTACGGCCACTCTGCGTAAGGACGCAATCAGTCTCTCCGCACAAGAAGAACAAATAAGAATCCGGCTGCCAAGGTCCGGCCAAGCGCCGAGACCCATAACAGGGCCACTTACCATCAGACTACCAAGAGTCGGTCAGCTCCAAATGGAGAAGCCCAATCCCTCCGACAGACCGCTCACAATACGCCTTCCCAAGAAGGTTCTTCACCCCGATGCGAGGTCTGACACTTCTAGCAAACCAGCCACCCCTCGCCTCACATCAAGTACCAAACTGGGGGTTGCTAGTTTACCAACAACTCCACGATCTGCTCCGCCAGTTGAGCCTCTGAAGATCAAGCTGACTAGGTCGTCCTCTCAGTCTTCATTTATACAGGGGGTGGCCGAAGAAGAACCAGAATTGGCCAAGTATGTGGCTGCCCACTCCGATACCCCTTCCGTAGATGATGTAATCCCTCTAGAAAAGATACCTTACTTCATCAATAAAGGGTTATCTTTGAACTACACCGAGCTCAATAAGCTATGTACAATGTATGCTATGGAACACGGTATAGGCACTCACCTACATACACAGGTGACAAACGTGTACACCGCCATCCGACTTACTCCAGTAGAAGACACTTACCGAATAGTCGAGGGAGGGGACGAACAACCCACATCCCCCCGCTATGGAAGAAGTCGACTTCGGGTTAGATGCCGAAAGACTGCCTCTGTATCTCTATAGCCCTCAATCCAAATATCTCATACAGAAACAGGGGTATGATCTAGAGACAACGCCAGGACTGAACTACGGCACTGGACGACGATTACCTTTGAAGACGCCAGCCCCGACGGGCAAACCACGGAACTACTATAACAAAACCCGATGCGGTTTAGGGTATGTAACGCCTACTACGACCCCTGAAAGCTCAGATGAAGAATACGACTGGCAGTCACATTCAACCGGATCACCGACTTCCGACTCAGATACCAGCATCGGAGATATGTTCAGACAAGTCATGTCGGTCAACATGGCATTCACCGACGCTTACGAGGAAGACGAAGACATCCCCGAATCCTTGAGCTAGAACCATGGGCCCAGCAATTAGACGCATAATGGGAAAAGCGGTTCGAACTGAGAGAACCTCCTACCGAAGATGAGGTCATACAAGTGGATCTCGGCAGCGAATCTTCTCCAAAACCGATCTTTATCAGTAAAAACCTAACTGACGAAGAACGAGAATCGCTGTTAGTACTCGTCAGAGAATACATTGATGTGTTCGCCTGGAGCTATGAAGACATGCCGGGGTTAAATCCTGACATCGCTCTCCACAAACTCAATATACGGCCAGATGCAAAGCCAGTCAAGCAGCAACAACGACGCTTCCGCCCTGGTGTCATGGACGCGATCGAAACTGAAGTCAACAAGTTAATAGCTAGCGGCTTCATTCGTGAAGAGCAACATCCTGATTGGGTCGCCAATATAGTATCCGTCCTCAAGAAGAATGGGAAGATTCGAATCTGCATCGACTTCCGCAACCTGAACGAGGCATGCCCCAAAGATGAATTTTCCCTTCCCATCACAGACATCATGATCGACAACACATGCGGCTTCGAACGTATGTCATTCATGGATGGATTCTCGGGGTATAATCAAATCAAGATGTCTCCCGACGACGAAAAGCACACATCATTCCGAACGTCGATTGGTACATACTGCTACACAGTCATGCCATTCGGTCTGAAGAATGCTGGCACTACATATCAGCGGGCCATGAGTATCATTTTCCGAGAACATTTACGCAAAACAGTAGAATGCTATGTCGACGACATCGCCGTCAAGAGTCGCCATAAGGAAGATCATCTGCAAGACCTGAGAATGGTATTCGACCTGATGAGAGCCCACAACCTGAAGATGAACCCTACGAAATCATTCTTGGGCGTATCCAGCAGAAAATTCTTAGGCTTCATCATCACGGCACGGGGCATCCATGTAGACCCTGAGAAGACAAAGGCAATCATGGAGATGGGTTCCCCGAAAAAATCTCCGCGAACTCAGAGGCCTCCAAGGGAGGCTAGCTTACATCAGGAGGTTCATTTCCAACCTCTCCGGACGATGCCGACCGTTCACACACCTCATGAAGAAGGGAGTCTCATTCGTATGGGACGAGGAATGCCAGCGTGCTTTCGACGACATCAAAGAATATTTGTCGAATCTCCCAGTCCTGGTGGCCCCGGTCCCCGGAAAACCATTTCTGCTCTACGTACGAGCAATGGAACACTCCCTTGGTGCCCTGCTAGCACAAAATAACGATGCAGGCCACGAGCAGGCCATATATTATCTCAACCGGATGATGATCGGGCCAGAACATCGATACACCGCCGTAGAGAAGGAGTGTCTCGCCCTGGTATTCGCTATTCAAAAGACGCGGCACTATGTCACAGGACAAACCATACATGTGATCTCGCGAGTCAACCCCCTCAGAGTCCTCATGACTAAACCAGGGGCCCTCAGCTCTCGCCTCGCCACATGGGCAATATTACTGTCCCCCTATCATATGATCTTCGTCCCGCAAAAGGCTGTTAAGGGTCAAGCCCTAGCAGACTTTTTGGCAGCCCACCAAGGATCGGAGTCATCCAGAATCTATGAAGAGATCCCAGACGAGGTCGCCGATTCGAATACAGCCACCCGCGATAACATATGGCGAATGTTCTTCGATGGCGCCTCAAGGACCGGACCCAAGGGAAACATCGTCGTCGGGGTCGGAGTGGTATTAATTTCTCCTACTGGGCTGGTGATCAATCGCGTCTACTCCCTCACGGAACCCTGCTCCAACAATGTGGCCGAATATAACGCTCTGGTCATTGGCCTCCAACTTGTAAAAGAGCTGGGGGTAGAATACCTTGAAGCATACGGCGACTCCCAACTAATCGTCAATCAGATCAGGGGCTCATACGAGGTTCGCCATGAAGACATGATCCCCTACCATCAAATGGCGATCAACATTATCTCATCATTCGAGGGATTCTTCATCGAGCACGTCCCCAGACTCCAAAATATCGAAGCCGATGCCCTAGCAGGCCTTGCCGCTTCCTCAGCAGTACCGAACCAAGCTCATCATTCGGTTGACGTAATAGGTCACGAACTGGTCTGTTCCAAGAACAACGTTCAAGCCATGGCAAGTGATTCTGTCCAGACGGTCGACGACACACCGGACTGGAGACAGTCGTTCATCGACTTCGTCGTATACGACATCCTCCCAGAGAATCCAAAGGAAGCTACCTCTATCAGACGGCGTTCTCTCAGATTCTTCTACGATACAGAGACGAAAATGTTGTATCGCCGCTCCTACGATGGATTATTGCTCCGGTGCTTGTCGAACGCGGAAGCTACAGAAGCTGTACGAGAAGCTCACGACGGTATCTGTGGGGCCCATCAACCCGGCCCTAAGCTACAGGACCGCCTTCGCCGGATGGGCTACTACTGGCCCACGATGGTGGCAGATGCGATAGATTATGCCAGAAAATGCAAGGCCTACCAAGTCCACGCGGATTTCATTTACCAACCATCCGATTTTCTGCATCCAATGGTGGCATCCTGGCCATTCGAAGCATGGGGGATGGATATCATTGGTCCAATCACCCCACCTTCCTCCCGAGGACATCGCTTCATACTTGCGATCACTGATTATTTCTCCAAATGGGCAGAAGCTGTCCCACTCGCAGAAGTTAAAACTTCAAACGTGATCAGCTTCCTTAAGCATCACGTTATCTACCGCTTCGGACTACCACGAAGAATCATCCATGATAATGGTCCACAGTTTATAAGCCATGCATTCTACCGATTCTGCGATAAGCACCGCATTCAGAATGTCGTTTCGACACCATACAACCCGGCAGCAAACGGGTTGGCAGAGGCATTCAACAAAACAATCATCAAGCTCCTCAAGTTCGTCTCCTCCAACAAATGCGACTGAAACGAGAAGCTCGGCGAGTGCTTATGGGCTTATCGCACCACGGTTTGAACAGCCACCAGGAATACACCATTCTCTCTGGTGTACGGGAGCGAAGCAGTCCTCCCTTTGAAGACTCAGATCCCCTCACTTCGCGTCGCCCTCACTTATCAATTGACGATGGATGATAACTACCGACGACGACTACAAGAGTTGGAGGCTTTAGATGAAAAGCGCCTTCTAGCTCAGCAAAGGATCGAGCTATACCAAGCACGCATCTCCGGAGCCTTCAACAAGAAAGTTAAAATCAGAACATTCCAAGTGGGGTGATCTTGTTCTGGCAGTCCGGAGGCCGATGGTCATGACTCACAAGACCACCGGTAAGTTCCAGCCAAAATGGGAAGGTCCATTTGTCATTGAGACCGTGTTCTCCAACGGAGCCTACCGCCTCGCTAAGCAGAATGGAGATTTGCTCATGTTGCCCGTCAACGGCAAGTTCCTGAAGAAATACTATGTTTGAACATCATTCTCCAGATTATCGAGTCATGTACTCCTTTAGTACCACTGAACTCTCATCCATCATTCTCCAGATTATCGAGTCATGTACCCCTTTAGTACAACTGAACTCTCATCTACCATTCTCCAGATTATCGAGTCATGTACCCCTTTAGTACTACTGAACTCTCATCCACCCTATTTCAGATTATCGAGCCATGCACCCGCTGGTGCCGCTGAACTCTCACTCCCTCAATAGTCCAAATTACCAAGTTATGTACCAGTTGGTGCCTCTGAACTTACATTCCGGTCACTCTTTCAGATAGTAAGTCAAGTATGATTATACCCCTGAACTTTCTTCCTGGCAGAGATCCTCCCTCAGGATTTACTACCCGCACTCCCAGTGCACAAAAAGGGTAGTCGATCCACCAATTTCCGAAACGACCATGTCCTCATTACCTCTGAGTCGTCTTCACTTCCACCAAAAACAAACCGCCCCCTCGCATAGAACTTCCACGTTCTCCTATCTCTGAGTCGTTCTATGTACCCAATCTTCATTGAGCCCACTCCTGCCATGTCCTCACTACCTCTGAGTGGGAAGGCTCCGTCGAAGAAATCGTCATATTTGCCATGTCCACATTACCTCTGAGCAAGTATGTCGATCCTCTTTTAACCTATTATCTGTACCCACAACCGGAGTACGACAAGGATAATAGGTCCACAAATGTCCCCTGTTGACCACAAATGTCCTCTGTTGACCACAAATGTCCTCTGTTGACCACAAATGTCCTCTGTTAACCACAAATAGCTTCCGTAAAGTCTCTCCTGCCATGTTCTCATTACCGCTGAGCAGGAAGATTTCACGATAAAACCTTCATGTTTGCCATGTCATCATAACCTCTGAGCAAATGTGATCAGTTCCCTTTACCCCATTATCCGCATCCTGAGCTAGGGTACGCCAAGGTTAATAGGTCCACAAATATTCATTCGCTAAACTTCTTAGCATAAATCCACCATCTTACCATGCCCCGGGAGCCCAGCTGCTCTACGGCATTCCTTCCCCCAGTACCGAGAACATCCATGACCATTTTGTCGTAGCTGTCCCGGACATCCTATCTAAACTGTTATCCGTACCTAAAACCAAGGTACGCCTAGGATAACAGGTCCACAAATAAATCCCCCAGCAAGTCCAAATTCCATAAACACCGCAAGTGCAAGAAAGAAAAGATGAGTTGAAACATGCTCATTTATTCAAAAATCAAAAGGCTACATCAGCAGGGATCACACCCCCTTGTAAAAATTAAAAAGAAAAAAAAAGAGAAAGAGAGAAGAAGAAGAAGACAGAAAGCCGATCACTGCTCTGGAACACATAACGCCGTAAGACGGTCCTTTATCAAGGCAACCGACCGCTCAAGCTTCTGTCTGGCTCGGCGCTCCGCTTCCTGATTCAACACCGCCGCATCCTCCAGATGAGCATGGGCTCGCCAGTTATCCTCAAACTTCTTGAAGGCCCGCTCCAGGTTGACAGAGGATCGGGAAATCCTCTCGGCCTCTCGAGCAATCAACTCTTGTTCTGCCCGAACAGCCTCTCGCTCTGACTCTAAGAAGGCCAACTCCTTCTGGAGTGCGAGAATCCGCTCCTTCGTATCAGCTACTCCACGAGAGGCAGATTCTTTCCGGGCTCTACAAGCCTGACTCCGACGACCTAGTCGGTCATAAGAGACGGAGAACTTGTCAAGGTCCTCCTGCACAGCCGGTCCGGCAGTTTCCCGAGCGAGCTTAATCCTGTCCCTAGCAGCGACCAGGAAGCTCCGCTCCCGTTCAGTCGCGGCGGGCAAGCCAGCCTGTCGCACTGCCAGCAGTTGGGTCACAAGCTGATCAGCCTCTGTCAACTTAGGCTCCAGGAGCGCTGCTAACCCCAGCCCGCCAGGAAGACCCTTCAGAGTGTCAATTTGGCCCCGAGCTCCCCGTAGAGACAGAGAAAAAGGGACCCCCCGTTCTACGGCAGCGTTTACACCCCTCCCTAAGTGGCGATAGAAGCTGTCGACCACATCCTGCGTCACCTCGTTCAGAGCCTCCGAGGAAACCGGTGTCAACGGGAGTGTGGCTGGTAGCACGGAAGAAGACGCGACAAAATCTGCCGCTCCTGCCACAAGAGAAACCAACTCCGCACGGAAGGACGCTTGAACATCTGTCAATTCCTCTTCAGCGGCCCGCAGAATTTGGATGCTCGGCAGGGTCGAAAAGTCAATCTCCGGAGCCGTACAAGCAGCCGAAGACGAGGCCGGGGCCAGCACCAACTCCATCCCCATCTGCCCAGAGCTGGCAGGATGTCCCTCAACATGCGATAACGAAGGGGAGGAAACGCTCCTTTCCCCCAGATCACGGTGGACCGGGCCTTCCCCAAGAACATCAGCGGCAGGAGATAAAGGGTCAGGACCTGCACGGCCAAGGCAACCATGAATCGACTTGACCCGAAGGATATGCTGATAGAGCAAATAAGCCCCCTCGGTGGTCAATATGTGGCTCAGCTTACCAGTGGAGGAATATGGAGGCTGAGGTTCGCCTACAGCCATCACAACCTCTTCACCAACAGCCTCCGAGTCAGGAATAAAAGACTCATCCGCCCTTGCATCCTCGGGAGGGGATGCACCGAGGACGGCGTCATCTCGCTGAAGTTCAAAAATCTCGGAGACGGGCCCAAGGAAACTTTTGTCACCCCGGGCTGGGGCCTCGGCAGCTTGGGAGTCCTTAGCCGCCGCTGAGAGAGCCCCCGCAGAGAGGACCGCGGCACACATGTCGCTAATCAAAGCAGCAAGGGCCGGATCAACTACTGAGGCAGCAGATGGTTCAGGAGAGCCTGGTTCGTCAGACGCCTACAAAGAAAAATGATCAAGTCATATCCCCGAGAGGAAAGAAAGCTACAACAAAGATATAACTCCGACTTGGACTTACCTCCGGAACATCGTCTGCACCTTCACCCTTCTCGGTAATAGGTGTCCCACGAGACCTAAAAGCAGCTCTCTTCACGGAAAAGGTCGCTCTACTGTCAGGAGATTCGTATCTGACCCGTTTACGCGATGGACCAGATACAGCTGAAGGATGTTCTTCTCTCACTGCTCCCTCTTGTGTAGTAAGAGACGGATCTTCCGCCGGTTCATCAAGTAGGGGAAGCGGTTGATCCGCCACTTCTTCATCCCTACCAGAAAGGAAGTCTTCGCTATCATCCTCCTCCTCAGCCGACTCAGAAGGTTCTGATTCAGGGAGAGGAATCTGGAGCGCCAGTTGCTTTCTAGCCTTAGCCCCCTTAGGCTTCTTCTCTAAACCAGTACCTACGATGAAGCTGGTACTCGGATCGAAGTTAACAGGAGGCTTGTTCGCCATGACGTGATACAAAGCGGCCACGTACAAAATTTCCCTCGGCGCCTTGGCATCGGGAACCGAGAAGCTGGCCCGAGTATGATAAGCGTCATAATAATTCCACGCTCGGACGCCGTCAAGAACGCTACCTTCAAAACCCAAACAAGGGTTGGGACAATCAAGGAACAACTGGCTATAACCAAATTGACGGGAAAACCTACTGGGTAGGTAAGGCTCCAAGTACACATTATCCCGGTTGCGATAAACCAGATGTGCGGGGCGGATATTGCGCAACCAAGCAAGCATATCCGGAGAAAGAAAATGAGAAGGTCCAGTACCATCAAGGTGTACCTTCCTCACTTCCTCATCAGAAAAAGGAGGAACAGACACAAAGAGATCACACCCATCCACTCTCGCCAACGCCCTCCGACAAGCTGGCATAGTGTTACATTCCCAAGACCGGTGATGGCATTTGAAGAGGAAAGCGTCCTCGGCCGTAGCATCTTCCGCTATCCCAGGTCCTAGCAAAGACTTATAGTGCATCGCCAACCACCCCATTAGGTAGTGAAAGGGCAGTTCTACACGCTCAAAATCCAAAGTCTTCTTGCGAGCAATGACCTTGGACGAGAATGTCCACAGACCATGATGTATGCTGCATACCATAGCAGGAAGGAGGGCCAGCCTAACTCCGAATACTAGCTTAACGGCAGGGAGGATGAAGTGTCGACCAATCCTCTCGATAGAGCCCGCTCCGCCTGAGACTACGCAATTCCGTAGCCATATCATCAAAAATCCAGCCAGAAGCGCCTTCTCCGACAGTTGTATGGTCCCGTAGTGAAAATAACTAAGAGAGTCAGCTTGACTTCCGAATATATCGCTCTTGGATCGCGACTTTTTGACATTGGACATCAGATCCCTTACCTCTGCATGCGTTCGAGGGGCTCGGGGAGTAACTTCACCAGAAGGATCAACCCTAAAGAGATAATTAATCCTGGATGTGGTATGGGGAGCGGTCCCCTCAGAGCTATCCGTCGTTTTTATAGCCATTTGATGACAAGCACTATGGTGGCACAATAACTCCCGATACACCGTAACAAAACCCGGGAGTTGCCTATCCAAGGCCTCGAACTCCTCATTCGACGGGGTATACACCTCGAAAGGCTCATTCCCCCATGGAAGTTTAGAGACAGTATACATCTCGTGAAGAGCAAGCCCCAGTTCCCCTACTGGTGTAAAGAATGTCCCCGTTCGCTGGCTGTACATCTCCAAGAGCACTACGAACAGTGGTTTATTAATGGGAAGCCCGTGACAAGTGCCCCGAATGGCATGGTAAAGCCCCACCTCCTGCAAGAATGCTCCATAAGTCTGTAGAACCCAAGCAGTCAACTGGGCCCACGTAGAGGTGGAGTTTATCCAGTTCGGCAGTGCCAGCCTACCAACAGGATAAGACTTCTTGCGAACAAGCCGATTCAGGAAAGTATCAGCTTGAGTAAGTGTGAAATTGGGACCGTATACATTCATAAAAGAGCCCGGGGCCAAACCCATCATAAATCGGAGGACGGAATCCTTACCTGCATACGCTGACTTCATATTCGGATTATAATGGATGTTGCCCATCAACATCCCTGATTGAGTGGGAGTTAGGTTACACACCATCTTCCGGTCCAGCAACACCATATTGAACCATGACAAAGGATAATGACGTTCCATGAGAGGAATATGGATTGCCACCCCATCTAAAGAAAAATCCCAGTTCTCAGAAATCTCTAAGATCCGAGGATTCTTGATGGTTAAAGCATCCCCAAAAAGGAACAAAGGCTTCAGGTATTTTCCATCCAGCTTCCCAGTATTCATCATGGAACGGAGGTAATGAAGGGTTTGATTCTCAATAGCCTTCAACCTCTCCGAAGGCTCATCAGTAGGGAACTGATTCGATACATGCCTGATTAAGTCGTCAAGACGCACGCCTAGGGCGAATTGATTCGAACCCACTATAAGCTCCCCAGCAGGATTTATGGGCAAGTTCACTGGAAAAATACGAAGGAAACGAGGTTAGAAGGTAGTCAAAAAACAGAAGCATTAGAAAGGTCATCTGAGCCCATGCGGCTCGGCTCGTTACAGCTTCATGCGGCTCAGCATTAGATACGTATATGCGGTTCAGTGCATCATAGCCTCATGCGGCTCCGAGTTAGCCGAGCTCATACAACTCAAGTCCAGACGAACTTATAGATCCATGCGGTTCAAGTTAAGCACGCGTACAGAGTCAGATTCATGCGAGCTGACGTGAGCAGACGAATTTCTGCGGTTCAAAAAAAATGAGCAACGCTTATGCGGCCCAAATCAAAAATACGTATGCAAACGCAGATCGAGTATAACAAGTTCATGCGGCCCCATAAGACGAAGGGCTCATGCAGTCCCATCGATAAAGCCCCGTATACGTGGCTTGTGCATAAAGTATGCAGCAGAGCCATGGCGACAGTTAGGGTTTTCAGAACGATCTCTTACCAGCGATAGACGGATGAACATCGGGATGGATGGAGTGCGCAATGACCGGCGGAGGGGCGACTACGTTCGCCTTCGCAGTCGCCGTAGAAGCAATTGCCTTACCCTTAGCGGCCTTCGATGCTGCAGCTTTCTTGGAAGCCATTGTCGGTTGCTAAAGGAAGAAGACGAAGAGCAAAGACGGCAAATAGAGAATCAGAGCAAAGAGAGAAGGTAAAGAAAAGCCCCAAGAGGCTTAAAGACTCCTATTTATAGGCAAAAGAGACTCACGAAACGAACAGACGTCTCGGAGTATGCCTCGGATTACGCGCCGCCCCCAAAGAATAAAGACAAAACGCTTCGGTCAAGGCAAAACCGACTCTTGGGATCCTCCCCCAAAAGGCGGCGTTAAATCAAATCAAAGGCACTTAATGAAGATTTGCACACGTGTTCAAGACACGTGGCAACAAGTTTATGCGGCCAGATAAATTTATGCGGCTAAGGCACTTATGCGGCTAGGAAGCTCAGGCAGACAGAAAAATCCTATGCGGCATGAACGGGGCCATGCTTCTTGTTCAAAGTATTCCAATTTTTACAAAATTGAAAACTTTGAAGGGGGTCCTGTAGAAGCATGGAAAATATTAGAATAATGATCCATGCGACTCTGAGTAAGAAGCTTATGCGGCCCACCCAGGAGCGGCCCTATGCGGTTCAAAGAAGACTCTCAATCGCATGCGGCTCGGGAGCGTATGCGGTTCAGCAAGGCATATGCGGCTCGATGGACGCCATGTGTGATCTTTCCCTACAGCTGGTCGTTTGAGGTGTGGCCTCATTTATTGTTCCAGCACGATTCACTGTGGCGGCCCTGACATAAAGTTTTATACTGGCCTTGCCATAATGACTGACTCCTCGGGAAAAGAAGAAAATCTCTGACCAAATCCGTTAGAAGTCCCAGATTGCCATGTGGCAATCAGTCATATGCGGCTCCCTGAGAACCCGTTCCATGCAGTTCGATACAACGCTAGCTCATGCGGCTCCCTGGGAACACATTCCCTGCGGCCCAATACAACACCAGCTCATGCGGCTCACAAAGATTACGCATATGCGGCTCGATGAAGCATCGTCCTATGCGGCTTATAAAGAGTATCTCTCTGCGGTTCGAGGATAGTCAATCCTATGCGGCTCTGAAAGGACTCACAATTAAGACACGTGGCATGGGATCAATAAGAGATTTAACCGAATCTCAACAAATATATTTGACATCATTGTCATAATTACTGAGATCAGGGCATATCATTTATCATCAAGCTAATGGGACACGTGGCGAGCAATCAGACATTGGCATAATCAATCACGAGGATTTAAAGCAGCTAGCATTAATTGCTCATGAGATACGATGATATCCGCGTTAATGGCCGAGATTACTGTAATTAGGATCAAGGGTTCAGATAGAATGAAGGAGCGCCGACATTTCAAACAGATAATCATTAGCAAACCCTAATGATCACCCCCCCCCCCACTCTTATAAATAGCCAGCATCATTCCCTTGAAAAAAAAGAGAGAGGAGAGGTCGGCAACAAAAGAATAAAAAAAAAATAAGAAGAGAGAGATCTACACAGAGAGAGCTCCCCCTTTCTTCTTGATAATCACAGAGAGAGAGAAGCCAGGAGAGCAATCCGAGGAGTGCAAGAAGAGCGTTTCTTCATCAACGTCGAGCAGATCTTTCCCGAGCCAAGGCTACATACTGATCGTCCAAGGAGTAAGGCAGAGCGGCCGTCGGTTTCCCGAGCCTCTATCGTCACCCCCCAGAATCAAAAATAAACAATCGTACTTAGTCTGCTGTACCTAGGTTTTCGTTCCTAGGCTTTCTTTGTACGAGCGAGTTTGTATTGTGAGTCTAAGTTCAGTCCTCCGATAATTGTTCTGTTCTTTTACAATCAATGACAAACAATCCTCAATCCTTATAAATGAGGATTTTGAGCTGTAGCAGTAACTACAGCAATGCATAGAGTAGGGAATACACTTATCAGTCCAGATAGGCTATTCATCCTTTCAGTCTTAATACATCTTTCCTATATGTATATTCTAGAATATTAGTTATATAAGCCTATATATAAATGATGTTAGTAAGCTTGATAAGGATTCTAGATATGGTATCTTATAGTTATATTATAGGGTATGTAAGTAAGTAGGAAATAGATATGTTTGAACCTATGATTGGGATATGGTTTTGATACCACATTATCCTAGCTAACTAATATATTCTAATTTAGACAAAACCCTAGATTAAACCAAGTTTGACCTAAAGTTGACCTAGTTTGACTTTACTGACCTAGAAGAGGCCTAGCAGCATATAAATAATGCATTTAAATCTATTGTTTACTCTAGAACACTTTGTAACCCTGTAAATTCATAATAGATCCTTGTGATGCCAGTTCAGATATTGATACACAGTCGTTGCTCAGGATATCATGCGAGTACTTTCTCTGATTGTTTTTATCATGATAGTATCTATATTACATGCTCTAGACTACTTTACTTGATGCCGACACATTGTTAACATGGATTGATAATAAATAGATCTTTTCAGGAGATGTTATCCCTTATCGGGTATATCGAGTATTTCATGTTTATGTACTTCATCATGTACATTGTGTACTCCTTGTATTCGTATTATTCATGTACTCTCATGTTCTCTCATGTACTCTCATGTGCTCATATGTGCTTCATGTGCAAACTAACAATCATGTATGTAACATGTCATGATCAGATCTATGTGTATTGATTGGGCTGGGAGAGTAAAAGTAGTTATGTGATTAAATCCGTTAGTAAACTCATGTATATGTCGATTATACCTTCACGTATAATCGAGTTAACGTAGAATAATCATGTACAACCTAAACCAATTACATAACTTTCTTGTGCTCTAAATCACTGGTGTTCATTTCTAGTTAACATTTCTCTATCTTATTCATGTACTCAGTTTTCTTATTTGTTCTTCATATTATTTCTCTGTATTTTCTTCCAACATATCATGTATTTTATTCTATTGTGAGTTATATATTTTCTACCATACAATGAAATTGCTTTTAGAGTTATGTACTTCGCTCCAATTCTGACTGGATATGTTGACAAAATTTTACAGAGGGTTTAGAGGATTTCTGTATGACTTATTATGGAGCAGGCTTAGACGACACTTACGACTTGGATCACCAGGAGGATCCAGCTAGCCTAGAGGAGACACCAGTAGTGCCTAGATTAGACTACTAGGATATTTATCTGGATTTGTCTCCAGATATCTTTTGAGATGTTATATTATTTCTATATACTCTCTGAAATGTGTTGATGACACAGACTTATTTCCTTTTGGCTTGTATTGCACTTAACTTCTATCTATTTCCATACCGTGCTGTTATTCTTCTTAGCTTTTGTGATTGATTTGTATCTTCTGAAATTGTCCTCCGTATAGAGAGTATTATTAACATGTACATTATATTGTGTTTAGTTGTTGTTGAGACCTAGGATAGCGTTCTACCGCCGACACCGCGACGTAGGCTGGACGTACCCACGGTCTCGTACCCTTTCACCGGCTACGGGTCGTGACAGAAGCTTATCATCAATCACCATCTTTATTGCAGACAGCTGATTGATGATACCCTGAATCTCGTTCAGATGTTGTGCCACCGAGGCACCCTCCGTGTACTTCGAGTTGACGAGTTGGCGAATAAAAAATACCTTGTTGCCAGTCATTTTTATTTTGTACAACAAATGCAGCTTCTCCCATATTGCTTTTGCCAAACTCTCTAAGGACACGTAGTGAAACACCGAGTCGTCTAGCCATTGGCGGATGAATCCAATGGCCTTCCGATCCAGTCATTTCCAGTCTACAACAGCTTTGTCCGATGGCTTTGCGATGTCGCCCTCCAACGGACCATGCAAGTCCTTGCACCAGAGTATCGCCAAGTTTTCCCTTGTGAGGGTGATCATACGAGTGTTCATCTTGCCAGAACCCCCAAAGCCCTTATACCAATTGCTGGGTATCAGACCAGAATGAACCTCGCTTTGATACCAATTGTTGGACGCGTGCGGAAGCGTTTGCCAACACACCTGATCAAAATCAACCCCCGTCTAACGAACACCAAGCACAAGATGAAGACAAGTATATGGCGGTGACGTACGTCACCTGGACAAATCCTAATCTTTAATAACTCAGATAAAATTACAAGATTGACAAAACTCACGTTGAACCATTTGCCTTAATAGGTTCAACCCTCTCACCACTCTCAAGAAGAAAAACAGAAGATTACAATTGAGATAACTCACCAACCCGTAGCAATCTCCCTAACCGAAGTTGACGACTCCTCGATTAGATCTTTTTCTTCCTTCTGCCTTTGATGGCGAAGTCCTAAGAGCAAAGTACGAACTTTCTCTTAGATTTTCTTGTGGATGAATACCTCGAATCTCTACTTTGTGATGTGTTTTGTGCCTCCACCCTCACCCCACATATATAGGATGAGAAAACCATATTCTAGTCATAATAGGATTTTCTAAATATGAATAAAATAAGAATTCTATTATGCCTAAAATATTCCATCAACATCCTATTTAAGATCATAATAGAAATTTCTAAAATAAGAATCATATTATATCTAAAATAGCACAACACCAATTATGGACATTCAAATCTAATCAAATCAAATATTTAGCTAGATTTGGATTACATAAATATGTTGTTACCAAATCCAGACTGGACTCCAACAATACAATGCATATTTTTAGACTTGGTTTCAAGTAATTTTAATCATTCAGGAATTTTCCATGTATATCTCACTGTCTATGTTACCATATACATATATGTTGGCGTCACATCCATTAGTCTTGTATCCAACTTTTCAGAAAATATTGATACTTATCATATATATAAATGTGATGATATTCATGACCAGTGATATGTTTCATCATAATCTATTCCTCATCTTTGTAAGAATCATTAAGCGACTAACAGTGCTTTATACATTTGGATCTCATTCTTTTATTTTATTTTATTTTATTTTACAAACATCCATTTAAATTCTATAAGGTTTATTCCTTATGCGGTTTGTAATATAGGGCCGAAAACTCCAAAATTTATAAGAGAATCAAGTTCCACTTGAATCGCATCATCTCATTTTGGCCAATCTTATTTTTTGGCATTCAATAACTGTTCGTGGTTCAATTTATTCTTATTTTTATCACCCTTTTTAATTAATACTTATATAATCATAATAATCTTCACTTCCACAAAATATGAAAGTTTATTCATCAAAATTAATATATTTTATTAAGTTAGTTTTGTTTGAGCTTACGAATAAGTAAATGATCCTTGAGCGTTTGTTTTTGTCTAGCATCAACTGTGTCATTACCATAACAACTTTCATAATATTTCTTTAAAGTTTCTATGCCTTTGTTTTTTTTCATTTAAAGTTCTTTTTGCATTTATTGCATTGTGCAACTTTATGTATTAATTTTTTTGTATTGAGATCTAATATTTCCTCTCGCTTATCATTTTTGACATATATTTTAGTAAAATAATTCTAATAAATAGATCTTGATCTACTTGGAACAAAACTATTAATACTTTAATTTTCCGGAGGTGATATTTGTGTCGGTGGTTGTTCGCTAAAGTATGAACATAATAATTACTATCAAAACTATTATAAACATCATAACAATGATTCGAAAGACTATCAAAGTGTTGGCTAGAACGAATATATATATATATATATATATATATATATATTTGGAGATCGATTAGCAACTCATGGTTCTCCACGGTGATCAACGGTCAATTGGACGGATTCATCAAATCTAGACGCGGTGTCAGGCAAGGAGACCCCTTATCGTCCACCATCTTCATCATCGCAGCCGACGCTCTGAGCAGACAGCTGAACAGCATGACCAGAACCCCGAACTTCTAACATTTTCACACGGTCAGCGGGTGTCCTATCATTACTCATCTGGCATATTCTGACGACATTCGTATCTTCTCCTCTGGGTATGTTGGGTCGGTGGAGGTGGTCCACAACTCACTCATGAAATACTCCAGATGCTCTGGTCAAAAGGTCAACCCCGCTAAGAGCGTCATATACGCCCACCACAATATCAAGAGAGAGCATGCTATCAACATATCCAACATCACCTCATTCTTAGTCGAACAACCCCCGTTCAAATACCTTGGGTGCCCCCTCGTGTATGGGAGATCAAACGCCGCCATCTTTGATGAGCTGATTACAAAGATCAGAAAAAAAAAACTCGAGGGGTGGCATAACACTACCTTATCACCAGGTGGCAAGATGATTCTCATCAAGCACGTACTCACCTCTATCCCTATATATACCCTTGCTGCTTGCTCCCCTCCCAAGAAAGTTCTAGCTTCGCTGGAAAGCATCTTTAGCGATTTCTTTTGGGGTCACAGTGACGGGCACGACAAACATCACTGGGCCAGTTGGGATTCTATGGCTAGGCCCACGGAAGAGGGAGGTCTGGGCTTCTCCAAACTATCCCACATTGTAGATGCCTTCTCTATGAAGCTGTGGTGGAAGCTTCGTATAAGTCAGAATTTATGGGCCAAATTCATGAAAGTCAGATACTTCAATCATATTCATCCGGCACGAGCCATCTCCAATTGCCGATCATCTGGAAGCGGATTCTCGTGGGTCGATCCATCGTCGAACCGGTGAACAAACTCCATCTGGGTAATGGCGAATCCCAGGCTTTCCTGGAACGTTGGGCGGGAGATACCGTGCTCAACAATCGTATGGCTGCTCCGGGAACAGCAGGATCAAGGACCTGTGGGATTTCACTAGTAATGATTGGAATTGGAGCCAGATCAGAGAGTGGGCCGGGGCTGAGGCAGAAGAGCGCATCCGCAGCAATAACCTTAAACTGGATGATGAGACTGATGCGCTGAGGTGGTCGGCCGAACCTTCTGGATACTTTTCGGTGAGGTCGGCTAGAAGCATGGTACGTGGCGTGGGAACGCATGTACCTATCATCCCAGCATTTTGGCAGACATGCATCCCTAAAAAGTGGTCGTTCCTTCTCTGGAGAGCCTTCCACAAGAAGTTGCCTACCGATGACACCCTCAACACCATCGGGTTTAGCCTTGCGTCCGCATGTACTTGTTGCTCGGAGCATAAGTGTGAATCTATCGATCATATCTTCTGTCAGGGGGAGCTCGCGATTCAGGTTTGGAGAGCCCTCTCGCATCGGTGTGGGCAGAACCAGAGGAGTGGGTGCTTCAACGATCTCCTGGTATGCTAGGCCTTCGCTTCCCACGGCCATCAGATCGTCGCAGCGGCGGCTACCTGGGTCTTATGGAAGAATCGGAACAAGGCCAGGTATAAAGGTCATCAGTACTCCGGAGTCCAGCTCATTCGGGAGACCCTTCGGCAGTGTCGGAAGATCAGAGCCATATGCTCGCATGTTCAGGAGCCATTCTGGGACGCTATCCTCTATTAGCCCCTCTTTTCCTTTCTTTTTGGGTTGTATACTTTTTGGCCCGGATGTTTGCGGCTGGTAGCTTGCTTGTAAAGGCTTCGGCATTTTGCGCCTTTTATGAATAAAATGGGGTCGCCTTTATATATATATATATATATATATATATATATATATATATATATATATATATATATATATATATATTTGAAACAATGGATAATTGTTGCGAACTCGCCTCCATTGGAGCTCGAACTCTGACCACTTGGGCCGCATCTCTCTTAACCACTAGGCTAGAGGTCATTTGCTATATATATATATATATATATATATATATATATATATATATATATATATATATATATATATATATATATATATATATATATATATGCAAATGACCTCTAGCCTAGTGGTTAAGAGAAATTAGAATTGTTGAATGTAGAATTGTTGCAGCTTGCTGATGACCGAACTCAGGTCTTGGAGGTAAATCCCGTCAGACCAGAAGAACTGGTGGGTCGGGCCTGTGTGTTGACTGGGACTAGACCTGCCCAGTTTAAATTTGATCAGGTCGATTCCAAGACAATTTTGGACTGTCCGACTCAGTTAAGTATGACCCTTTTTTTTTCTTTATACAAATAGTTTTTATTTTATTTTTGTTGTGTCCGTCCAATTTAGACGTTGTTGTCGAAGGGGAAGCAAAATGTTAATTGTTTGGCTCTAAGAGACGTGTAGAGAAGCCGATTGCATTGTACTGATTCATTATCACGATGGTCAGGTCACATTCTTATTCGTGGTGGCATGATTTATGCCAAAAGAAAAAAAAAAACTTTAAATCGTTGTCTTAACCCTAACCAAGGTGCAATTTTTCCACATAGTCCTAAGAATAAGTAATTTTCTTTTAGGAATTTTCCATTTTGTATCCTACTTTGTCAAACCTAGTCGTTATCACATAGTTATTTAGATAATGTTATTTAGATAATATCAAGTAGGTAAAGCTATTAGTTATAATATATATTTTTTCTTAAATTTTAATTTAAACTAATTTTTGACTATGATTAAAATTTGGGAAAATTTATCAAATGTCCAAAAACCGTAAAATTTTTATGAAAAATCCACCGCAAAATAACATTTTATCGCGTACCCAGAATTAGCGAAAAATATATAAAAGGGTGCGAAATGACCTTCTTGTCCTTCTAATTTATTGAAAACACCCGCGAAGCCTACTCTTCAAAAAAAAAAAATGTTTCGATTCTTTCTCTTCTTCCATACGTTGCTCATTTTCGAATTTAGGTTTTCTCCTCCAAAATCTTAAAACCTTACTTCAAAAACTCGTTAGTGACTCTCCATTCGCAATCTTCACACCATGTTGTCATCATCAGTTCCCACTTCATCATCATCAGCAACATCAACTGGAACCCAGTTAGACCATTCTCCTGTAAGGAAAGTCGCATCCAAATATAGTATCGTAGAATGGACATTTCCCGTATTAAAATACAGGGGAATGGTCATTATCCGTGGTAATGGTCATTTTCCGTGTTAAAGAGAATGATCATTCTCCATGGTAAAACCACGACGAACGGCTATTCTTCGTGTTAAAACCACGGAGAATGGCCATTTCCCGTGTTAAAATGTAGGAGAATGGTCATTCTCTGTGTTAAAATCACAAAAAATGGCCATTTCTCGTGTTAAAATACAGGAGAATGACCATTCTCCGTGTTAAAAATGACGGAGAATGGTCATTCTCCGTGTTAAAATATAGGAGAATGGTCATTCTTCGTGGTAAAAACCACGGAGAATAGCCATTTTCCGTGGTAAAACCACGAAGAATGACCATTTCCCGCGTTAAAATGTAGGAGAATTGTCATTCTCCGTGTTAAAATCACGGAGATTGCCATTCTCCTTGTTAAATTGACAGAGAATTGTCATTCTTCGTGTTAAAATGACGGAGAATGGCCTTCCCCGTGTTAAAATGTATGAGAATGGCCATTCTTCGTGGTAAAATCGCGAAGAATTGCCATTCTCCGAGTTAAAATGACGGAGAATGACCATTCTTCTGCAGATGTTTTCAATACTGTAAGAAAAGTTGCATCACTTCTGAAAATCAGTGAACTACGAACGGTCGAAGTTCGATTGAAGATGATGATGATGAGCGATGATCGGAGTTCGACTGAAGAAAAAACACAATGAACTACGAATGATCTTTGCGATCTCTGCTGAAGATGAGAGCAATGGAATTCAGTTATCTCGTGAAGAAGAAGAAGATGAAAATCACAATCCAAATTTGAATTTGTGAATTCAAATATATATATATATATATATATATATATATACATATATATATATATATATATATATATATATATATATATATATATGACCAAATTTGCGCGTTATGGTAGTTATGGTATTATCAAAATAGCAATTTTGTAAATACAAATCATCTAAAGGGAATCTTGGAATATTTAGCGTGAAAATACATAATTTTGGGTATTTCATAAAACCCACATTGCGGGTGGATTTTTCATAAACTCTCATCCCGAAAGTGGGTATTTCAGCAATTTCCAGTTAAAATTTAGTTTTGGAGTTTTTTTTGTATTGTTTTCTTAATTAATTGAGGATGTATATGGCTTAAACGACTTATTATTTTAACCACTTTGAAGCCGCTTTATAATAGTACTAATCATGTTCACGTAGTTTGCACGTACCAAAAAAATCTATGATATTGTTGAAAAATTAGAAAAAAATTAAATTATATTAAAATATCTTAAATATGATTTGAATATATTTTAATTATAATTTATTATAGATATAATTTTAGCATTTTGGATATGTGTTAAGTTAGATAATATCATGTACTTAGTTCAAATATAATTTGAATATTGAATATAATTTATGATGTGTTATATGTTCATGTAGTTAGAAATGTTTTAGAATTTTTTTTCTTCTTAACTCCGTGAGAAGATACATATGCGGTAGTTAGAAAGATTTTTGAATTTTGTTATTATTAATTAAAGGAGAATATACGTAGGGCTTGGACGGTTCATTTTTTGCATGCATCCAAGTCACATTATATATACTAGTCACGTTCACGTGCAACCTTTGCACGTACCAAAAAAATAATCTACGATATTGTTGAAAATTAAATAAGAATTTAAATTATATTAGATTTAAATATGATTTGAATATATTTTAATTAGCATTTGTTATAGATATATTTTTAGAATTTTGGATATGTGTTTAGTTAAATAACACTATGTACTTAGTTTAAATATAATTTTAATATTGAATATATTTTAGGATTTGTTATAGGTTTAGGTAGTTAGAATGATTTTAGAAAAAAAAATTCTTACTTGCGTGAGGAGATACATATAGTTGGAATGTCTTTTTGATTATTTATTAATTAATGGAGGATATACATACGACTCGTACACACACACACAATAATAAAAGCACGTGTAAAATATTTTTTTTCTTACTAATATTATCAAAATATAATTTAAATACTTTTAAATTAAGATTTGTTATATATATATATATATATATATATATATTATATATATATATATATATATATATATATATATATATATATATATATATATATATATATATATATATATATATATATATATATATATATATATATATATATTATAGAAATTTAATTTAAATTTAATTATAATTTGTTATGGATATTTGTGAATAAAAAAGGGGGTATTCAGTTATGCGAAACAAAAATAAAAAAGAGGGTATTCGGTTATGCGGAAGAAAAATGAGAGAAAGTTTTAAATTATAATTTTTCATAATTTTTTTAAACTAAATGATTGATAAATTAAATGGTTAACGATATACATACGGCTTAGACGGCTCATTTATATATACTAATAATGATTGTAAGAAAATGTCATTCCTAGGATTTGATCTCAAGCAATCAAGAAAAAAAAATCTCACACCTTAACCACTTGATTTAGAGTTATTTAGTTATAAATATATCACAATAGGTAGTTAAATGCTTGGTTAATTTTTTTTAAATAATTAGTGGAGTAATTAGATAGTTATTTAGTTATCTTCTTATTAATTTTCTTAATTCATTTAAATGATGATATACATACGGCTTAGATGGCTCATTTTTGAGTTGTTTCTAAGCCGCATTATAAAACACTAGTAAATGCACGTGCTTTTTGCACATATGATAACGTATAATAAAAATTATTCAATTATAGTCAAATATCTTTTCTAGCTCATATGGTTAAGGTGTAAAGTATATTATCCAATTATAATTAAATATCTTTTCTAGCTCATATGGTTAAGGTGTGAGATTTTCTTCTTGTTCGGTTGAGTTACAATTACCCATTTTGAAATATATATAAGAAATTTAAACTTTTTTTTATAATTTTTTTTTAAAGAAAATAATTGATGATATACACAGCTTAGACGGCTCAATCTTGAGTCGTTTTGAAGCCCCTTTATAATAGTGAATATATATATATATATATATATATATATATATATATATATATATATATATATATATATATATATATAACATGAAGGGATACTTAAAAATGGAGATCCCGATCCATCTTCTATATGAAAATGGAATATGAGCCAATGACTCGTATCAGGGTCGGCCCTCAGTCCATGGGTTCCCTGAAAACGGAATATGAGCCAATGACTTGTAATTGTACTGTATAATGAGTTCTTGCCATGTTGGGAGCCAATGACTCATGTTGTAGAATAATCCATTGTCATGTTGGAAGACAATATAAAAATATTTAAAATAAAAAACAACATTGTCATGTTGGACCATGTGAATTTTTTTTATTGGTTCAACATGACATAACTCATTCTACGATATGAAGGATTGACTCATATTCAATTTTTTCATATATATATATATATATATATATATATATATATATATATATATATAATAATAATTATTATTATTATTATTATTATTATTATTATTATTATTATTATTATTATTATTATTATTAAAAATTTGAAAGAAGGTAATTGTGTCGAACGCTCCCACCGGGATTCCATATCCAGATCATTCGGGTCGCATGCATCTCTCTTAACCATTAGGCTAGAGGTCATTTGCATGTGTATATATATATATATATATATATATATATATATATATATATATATATATATATATATATATATATATATATATATAAAGATGATTCAAAACGACTCAAAATTGCGCCGTCTAAGCCGTATGAATATCATGGACCATTTTATTTTTTTAAAACATACGGAAGATAAAAATTAACTTCATAATCCATAATTTCTTAAAAAAGTTACGAATAACCTAACTTTCTCTCTTTTAGTCCGTACAAATATCTATTTAAAATTGTTTAAAACAAAATTTAAAGGAAAAGAAATCAGAAAATATTTAAATTGTTTAACAAGTCTTAATTCAATATATTTTAATATTGGAACTATTTTTCAACAATATCATAAAAATATTTATCCATAACAAATATAATTAAATTTAATTAAATAAAATTTTAATTAAAATATAAATATATACAATAAAATTTAATTTTAATTTAAATATTTAAATTATTTTTTGATAAGTTTAAAATGAAAGAAAAAAATGATTTAACGTGCAACGCAAATACATCTTCTAGTGTGTGTATATATATATATATATATATATATATATATATATATATATATAGACACACACACACACACACACACACACACACACACACACACACACTAGTAAATGCACGTGCTTTGCACGTATAATAAGAATATTATTAAATTATAATCAAATATCTCTTCTAACTCATGTGATTAAGGTTGAAGCTATTCTTCTTATTTGGTTGAGTTCGATTTTCCATGTTGAACATTATATTAAATTTAAACTTTTTCAACATTTTTTTTACATAATTAATTTTTTTTTAAAAATTAAATGGTTGATGATATACACACGGCTTAGACAGCTCAATCTTGAGCCGTTTTGTAGCCCCCATATATATATATATATATATATATATATATATATATATATATATATGCAAATGACCTCTAGCCTAGTGGTTAAGAGAGATGCATGCGGCCCAAGTGGTCGGGAGTTCGAGCCCCGGTGAAGGCGAGTTCGCCACAAGTATCCATTGCTTCAAAAAAAAAAAAAAAAAAAAAAAAAAAAAAAAATATATATATATATATATATATATATATATATATATATATATATACACTTTTTTTTGTATAACATATAATAATTAATCTTAAAGCCAAAGATATGATCATCTTTCAGCATTAGCCTCTATTATAATCCATTCTTCCTTGAAATTCAACACTTCACGTTTGATTCTCTTATGTTTGGCCAAAGGACACTACATATCCCCGCTTGCTTACAGTCAAATATCTATACCCATCAGCCTACGTGGAGCATTCTAAAATTCAAACAAAACCAACAATATTTTGAAATAAAACAAAGTCCACAAGATTCAAATAAAACACAAGCAACAAGATGCTCAAGTTAAGCCAACTAAAAATTGAACTTTTCTAATTTCTAGTATATATGTAATAAATAAATAAAAATCCTCTTTTACACTCGGATTCCACTGTATACTTTTCTAGTATATATGTAATAAATAAATAAATAAGTAACTTTACACAATTTCTCTTAGTTATTTTTGTCTTTTTATAGCTTTATAATAATGGTTATGTTAAGTACAGTAGAAACTCTATAAAATAATACACTTGGGACCACCAAAATTTATTAATTAAAAGAGTTATTAATTAATCGATAAATTAATAATTATTAATTTATATATTAATTAATATTTTATTAATTAAAAGAGTTGGGTTATCGCAATGCAATGGATGTCGAAGATGTTCTGACTCACCCAGAAGAAAATGTAGTTGCACAGTTGTTGACTGATGAAGAAATTATTGAAAGCGTTATTAAAATTAATAAAGATGATATCGATGAAGAAGATGATGAAAGTTCTACAATGGAGCCCCCTTCGCGAAACGAAGCTATTAAAGCGGCAATCACATTGAACAATTTCTTGTTGAGCTATGAGAAAACAACACCAGAAGTTCTTACCATGCTAAGGAAAATTAGAGACGAGATTCAAGGGGAAATTGATTTCAACAAAAAACAAAAGACAATTGAGTCATTTTTCAAGAAACCTTCATAAATCATTCATGTAATATGCTATATATAAGGAATTATTAATTTATATTTTATATGGGGTCTGAAGAAATTATCAAAAATGTATTATCTTATAATTTTAGCGAATTATTAATTTAGCACCCTATCTCCGAGTCGGGACCGGCCAAAAATATTAGCTTAGAGAGTTTATTAAATAATCGAGTATTAATTTATAGAGTTTCTACTGTATAGAAGTCATGGTACGAGAAATTATTCATAAGTTGAAAGTACAAAGCGCCCAAACTGTTGGAGTTGCACTCCATTGTTTGGTTTGCTTAATTACACGCATACCCAATGGAACCAATAAAAACGTAAGTTTTTATAACTTAATGTTATATTTAGTTTTACAAAATATAACCATCCTATCTATGTTTTCATATGTTCTCTGTTGGAGTTTGGTCTTTTTCAAAGAGAATTTTAGTTCCACATCGGCTAGACAAAAGGAGTCGTATCTCTATATATTAGCTTTGCTAGTTTAGAGATGCACATGTGGCGTGGAGGTGCTCATGGGTGTGCCATATGGGGTTATTTTTCTAATAGAAAAAAAAGGCTAAATCAACAATAAAAGCATTCATGCTTTTTGCTCTTGGAAAATTCATTTCCATGGGAGCTAAGCCCCGTAGGGACTTAGCAACTCGGACTTGGACTCATGAGGCGTAATATGGCGTTTTGTTGGCGCACTTTGCACTTTGCACGTGCGCTGCCCAGTTGCGCTGTCTAGTTGCACATGCCCAGTTGCGTGGGCTGCTCGGGCACGCTGGTTGCGCAGTTCAGTGCGCGCTCTGTCGCGCAGAGTGCAAGGAGCGCGGGATGTGCGCAGTTGGCGCAACTTGCAGCAGAACGTGCGTTTGCATGTTCTGGGCAGTTGCTACATGTTCGGGGTGGTTTTTACCACGTCCCTAATTTTGTGGCAACCGACCAGTTGCTGCAGGGCCTATATAAGGCATCCTCTCTCTCAAGGCTGGATAACAGAATAAAAAGAGAAGCCACCACAGAAAGTTAACGAAGTGTTTTTTTAGCACAAGTAAACAGAGAATTCAGAAGTGTTCTTTAACACAGTTCTGATATTCCAGCAGCCTTTGGGAGAGAGAGGAAAGGCGCCGCACCAGCGTTGCTTTTGCCCGGGACTTCGTGTCCATCCGAGGAGTCAGAAGAGCATGAGTGTTCCAAGTTCTCCGACGAATTTGCTGGTTCCTGGAAGCTGTTCGTGTAGGGCGAATAAAGCTTTGAGCAACGGTGATTATTCACCCAAGCAGGAGTTATTCCATCTTTCGTCAGTCACCTTCTTCGTTGCTGCCAGTAATTCTGATTGTATCTTCTTTTTAGAAGTAGTACGATCTGATTGTTGTTGATTATGAAATCTTTTTAGAATCTCGTAATTCAGAATCACCTTCCTTGAAGTGTTGATTTGAAACATTGTTTTTACAATTGTTTCATTTTCTCAGTTTTCTATCGAAAAATTGTGCCTCGGCACTAACAATCTCAAAGCTATATGTTACGATGGAAAACTTTAATGCTTTACTCCTCAATACTGACTTCTGTAAGTTAGAAAAGTTTGATGGAGAGCATTATCAAGTCTGGAAGAGGAAGGTTTATCTCACTCTTCAACTTAGAGATGTTGATCACGTGCTTTTTGAAGAGGAACCTACTGTTCTATATACTGGGTCTGCTGCCGCCATTACTGCGGCTACTAAACTTCAGGCCAAGTGGAGAAGGGAGAATAGCAATTGCAGGTTGCTTATCCTGAATGCTATGGAGGATTCTCTAGCAGAATCCTACAGTAAGAAACCAATTGCTAGAGACATATGGGAGTCTCTGGAGAAACTGTACGAAGAAGACAAAAATATGAGCAAGATATTTGTGGTTGAAAAATATCACAAATGGCACTTTGAAGACGAGAAGTCCATGCTGCCTCAGGTAAAAGAATTTTTGAAGCTGCGACAAAAGTTGGAAGACGAGGTGTAAAACCCCTATTTTTAATTTTTTTAATTATCTTTTTATTAGACTTAAAAATAAATTTATAGAATTTATGGTTTTGTTTATTTTTTTGATGATCCGGTTTGGCCAATTCAGCACGAACAGGATCCGAACCAAATTTAAGCCCATGTGAGCATGTGAGGTGACCAAGATGGCCATGTAAGAATATTTTATGTGTGTACAAATATTTTTAAATAATTTTGAGACTTGTTGAATATTTATTGACTTTTGGTACAAAATTTATGTTTTATTAACAAAATAATATTTTACAAGATGGTACAATTTTCTGGACCCATACATGGGTGAGCGGTAAAGTTCACCCATTGGAACGATTATTATTATTTTATTATAATTTAAGTTATTTTGTGGAGATTTAATAAACATGTTTTTTCTATTTGAATATTATTAATATGTTGAGTTGATTTATTAAGAATTGAATTTATATATATATGTAGATATGCTCAAATATATTAAATAATTGAATAGTTGACTTATATATATATATATATATATATATATATATATATATATATATATATATATATATATATATATATATTGTAGATAAAGAAAAGAAAAGGATTGGAAAAAAATTAATTATACATTAAGTGGCCGGCCCCACAGTTTGGGGAGCCGACCACATGCAACAAAGAGCAGCACCTAGCCGCTATAAAGGAACACAATAGCTTAGTATGTGCGCCCCCGCATTAAGCAAACAACAACTTGGGTTATAAATGGCCGAAACCCCCCCCCCCCTCCATCTATATATATATAAATAGTTATATATATTGATAACCTAATCTTCCTCTCTCCTTCCTTCCTCCTCCCCTCTCCTCCGCTCGCTCCATACCTTCCTCGGCGAGCCCTCGGCCAACAGCAGCCCCGCCTTACGGTCGCCACGGCATCATCACCACCGACAACAACAACAACAGCAGATTCCCACTTTAAGGTATCCGACTTCCCCATTAAATTTCTTCTTCAATTCTAGTCCGTTTTTAGATCCGTAAAGACGTGTAGAAAATCCACATAACCATCTTCGAGATCCTTCAGGTGGATTTCGACATGGACATCCAACTTGCTCGAAAAATCGAGACAAAATTGGAGAAAAATCACATTTCTGGAATATTAAAAACTGTTTCAAAATACCAACTTGTCGGCCAATTTTCTTTCTGTACAATAGGATTTTGTAGAAACTAATTGAAGGCAGTCAAAGACAACATAATCGAGATTGTAATGCACCTTCTGGTTTCACTTTTCATCTAGTGTGTAGAAAGTTACACGTTAAAGTTTCACGAAAAATTGTAAATTCTGTTTTCAAAAAGTGGAAAAATACTTCGATACGACGTCCGTCCCGACAAATCGAACGACGTGGTCGTGCACTATACACATCGAAAGGCGCGTATGGATGTTGTCGATGTGTGAGAATTGACGGAACCCGATTTCGTTGCATGTGTGCGACGAAATCAGTACGTATCCGTCGAGATACCCCGTATCGACCCTTTGCAAATTAAATTACAACTTTGTGCACACTCATCATATCGCGATAAAACTTGTGCCATTGGACTCAAAATATTTTTCTGGTCCTGTGAGCCAAGTTTGGTTCGATTCTGAGACCGTTGATCGGGACGCTACTTTGGCGGGCCCACAATCCCACTCAACGGGCGATTTTGTGCACAGCCCACCGGAATCAAAAATTGGACATATCGTTGGGTTCGTCTCATCAAAACAAATCTTTAGACATGTAGTTTGACGACTTTAGAGACCATAGATATTGGCACGTATTTCGGTGCAAAAATGGGTTTTGACCCAAAATTACAAAATTGCCCCTGTTCCAGAATTTGACTTTTGGACAGGCGTTTCCTAGACATATCTTTTATTCCAAACTCGTTCGTGATGTTTGTTTCAGCATCTGGAGCTTCTTATGGATTTTGACTTTCGTGTTGACAATTCTGATTGATGGGTTTTGCTGCTTCTCGCACCACCCTCAGGCAAGATACCTTGCCTTATTTTACTGTTATAATTATATGCACCTTTATTTATTTATTACTGCATATTTATTATCTGTTCTTAGTTGGATCCATTACTTGTTATTTTTAGTTCACTTTATTTTGCTTTCAGTTATTTTTCTTCTTGTTTCTTTTTTTTGCATATGGACCTAGTCTTAGCGAACTACCTTCTGTTAGTGACCTTGGGAGGGAGAAGGCAGTTAAATGTATGGGCTACCCCAAATCCAACAACTGTAGTAACTGCGTACTACGGTGGTCGAGTCGCGAGTGTCACTAGCCTCAAGCTATGTGGACTGATGGGTCACGTGGGCCGCTAGCTTCGAGTTATGTCGGCTGATAGTATTGGTACTTGTCGTGTGCGTGTTGTGAGTTGTTACTTGTCCTGGGGGAGTCAGCCTTCACCTGCCCATACATTGATATGTCTTCTAAATTGCCTACTAGAAAGGTTAGGAGACCTTAGCAAATTTCATGTTCCAATCATGGCATGGAAAAATATCACATCGTGGAATAGTAAGTTACCCCTTGTCCTTGTTTGGTTGTAGGGGTAGCCTACTATTTCGATGATGGAATATTGAGCCGTGTTATGGTTTGGACACTTTTACTTTATCTTTATTTTATGGTACATTTATATTCAGTTCATATGGCATGTTCTTCCTGTATCTTATTACGTCCCTCTGAGGACATGGTTATCTCTCCAGGTGTGTGTGCTTCTGTGATATTGCAGGTGTTCTAGTCGAGGCCATGATCTTCTCCATCCTTTCGAAGATGATTGCACTTTGCTAGTCTTATTATTTCATCTATTCCTCCTTGTATCTTTTACTTGAGATAGTTGGTAGTGGACTTTGTCTCCGCCCAACGTATTGTACAAAGACTTATTGCAGTTGATTATACGATATCTTTTATTCTTCATTTGTGGATGAGATTAGATTACTCTTGGTTTACTGTATTTTACAGCTTATGTATTCATACGAGGTTTCCATATATTGGAGTATACTTCGTATGTATACAGCTGGCATGGATACGTACCTAGTCCTAAGTATTTTGGGACTGGGGCATTACATGTTTTTGTGGTGGCCCATGCAGGTCGAGTTTGTCACTTCGGTTACGTTACTATGCCGATGTGAGCCTGCAACATCGGATTAGAATCTAGGAATCTCATCTATACAACTTGACCACTTCCCTTGGCTTCAAATTCCGAACTCTCGTTCGACTTCCTTGAATTGCATCTTTGTTATGCTCTATTTAATTTTTTTATTTAATTTTACAAATAATGTTATTGATAATCATAATATATTTTTTATTTGGAATCCTAGAAAATTTTTGCAATTACATATTTCTTTCACCAACTCACCTAGATGATGTGTCATCATAGGAATATAGGTGGCAACCTCCCATGACATGTGGCACATAACTTGCCACATGTCTCCTAGCATGGAGAGAGAGTCTTCTCCATGAGACACCTCTCCCTCCTCTCCTTAAAATAAGTAATTCCCTCTTCTATAATAAAATCCCTTCTTATTCCACAACCCACTTCCTCAGCACACACACACCCGAACAATTCCCTCTCCTCCCACTCTTCACTTCACTCTTCTCTCCATCTCCATCTGCTATTGCTGCTACTGTGCTACCGCTGCCCCTCCGCCCGGACCCGTCGCCTCCACCCGGACCCGCTGCCGCCCAAGCCCACCGCCGGCCACCCGCGCCCGACGCCGGCCACCCCCGCCATCTCCAGCACCATCCTCTCTTCCTCCTTCCCTTCCAATATCAAAAACCTAGGTAAAACTCCCTTCTTCTTTTCAAATTCCTTTCCATATTTTAAACCTAGGTTAGGGTTTTACTAACAAAAATATATTTTTGAAACTATTGTTGGGTTCAATTAGGAAATTTGTGGAGAAACCTAGGTCATCTTCAACCAAAGGCAAGTCCTCTTCGATTTTTCCTCTTCCTCTTTGTATTGCTCAAAATTAACATCCATAAATTTTTTTTCTTGAATTAACATGGTTAATTTACATTCCTGGAATTTAAACAAATTCATGACAAATTCAATTTTTTTTGGAATATATATTATGAATATGAACTATGAAAATTTGGAGGAAAACTCACTTGTGCACACAACAACATGTGGACACATTATGCACGGACACAAATATTGGAATACATCATGAATAGATATTTTCAAAATTAATTTTGTTAGACATATAATGATCCATAATATATAAATACGTGAATGCATATATGTGGAATGCGACATGCCAGTATAAATGCAATCACTTATATTGTATATAATTTTTGGACATGGAGACAAGAATTATACTCCTACAAATCTTGGTTCAAGTTGGGATGCTCAACTGTTACATTTTATTTTGGGACACGGACACAATATGAAAATACAAACTGAAGGACACTTCAACTTATGTTTTCATGAAAATGTATGAAATACAAATTATAAGCTTTATATATATATAAAATATATATACATATATCATAATACCACACATGGATACAATTCATGAAGCTTTATAAAGGACACGTAAGATGTCTAGGCATAACCTATGGACATAATCAATTCATTACAATATAAGAAAATTTTGTATCTTTAATATGACATGTTTATGTATATATTTAGTCGATAAATTTACTAGTTGACATAATTTAGGGATTCAAGCCCATACACTAAAAAATGAGCATTTATGAACCTTATACTTCTTTGTATTTATACTAGATAGTCTTCTTGCATTTATGTCAAATCTGTCCACATTATGAATTATCCCTATTTAATATAGTTAAACTTCATTTTATTGTCAAATGGATAATATTTTAAGTCCCCATATGATAGGATAACCATACATTGATAGATTTCCAATTTTTCTTCCTCTTTGTATATTTAAGAAGTTAAAAACTTTGGTATATTACAACACGAGTTTATTTATTACCTAAGATTTAATCTAGTCAATATCATTATTGGTACATAATTGAAATCTTACATCTTGTAGTACTAACTCTTTTGTTGTGATTAGTTATATATAGGAAGGAAAGAGAATAAATAAATTGTTTGAATTGCTTAAAATGCTTACTAAGGTAAGCAAAACCTTTATATTAAATGCCAAGATATTAACTGCGTGGTTTTCGGTGTTGAGAGTAGCTCCACCGAAGGGGTCGACGAACCCGAATTATTAACTGCGTGGTTTCCGGTGTTGAGGGTTGCTCCACCGAAGGGGTCGGCGAACCCGGATTATAATTATATTTTTGTCTCTTATAAATTTCGGGGTCTCTAAATACAAAGGAGACTCTGCCGAAATTTTCAGAAATTTCAAGAGATAGACAAATTCTCGATCTCCCGAGAAATTGAATAATTTCGTAAACTTTAGAGAGTATTTAGAACATGTATAGGACACAAATTACAGTTTAAATTAGACTCCTCATATTATCATTTTGTAAAATATGAGTATAATTTTCCACTTGAAAGTTTTTGTTTGAATGTCGTTCTGACTAATTAATTTCTAAAAAAAATATCATTCAAAATGGTTATTTATAAGATGCATTTTTAGCCTTTTAATTAGATAAACTCCCTAATGTGATAATGATGATAATATTAAGTAATCATAAAACTTAGATTAAGAAGCATTGGGAGGGGAGAACAACCCGAATATCACCCTTACAGCTCCACAACATAATAACCAAAGACTGATCAGTATACTAGCTCATTCGTAGGGCCATACGAATCGAGTATGTGAGGCTTAGCTCACTTAGCCTATGAGAGGCAGGGCCGGATTGTAATAATCTGAGCCATCCATTTAGCCCGTGAGAGGCAGGGCCGATTTAATTCCGTGCCATCTAACAATTGCACCTCTTCGACAGTAACATCGATTTGGTGATTTTCTGGGTTCAAGAGAGACACAGTACATTTAAGCTCAAGAGAGGCAGGGCCGAATTCTAAGCACCGCGCCACCAAGTCATAACCTGATCCCAGGTATATGGGATTGTTGTCGAAAAAAGCTGATTAGGAGAATATTCGGAAGGGTTGTTCTCAAAAATTGCATTTTCATACGTTATTGTATGCATATTTATTGTTATGCCATACGTAGGAGTAATTAATATTGAGATATTCAATTTACTCTCATGAAAGTGAAACTAATTTCCCAAATTTCAAGATATATTATTTATCATTCACTTTCATTCATTATTCTATCATTTATTTATCGTCCTTGACCGAGGACTTGCTTGTCGTTTCTAAACGACCTAGTAATTGTTCACTAGGTGAGGATGACGTTCCGGCAAATCCAATACCCCTGGATGATGATGAATAGGCGATCTGAGAGAATCTCTGGAGGAGGCAACCGATAGTTGGTAGTTAGTCTGATGTATAACATTTTGTTGTAACTAAACTTAAAGTTAATGTAACTTTAGAAATAATCTTGATGTAAATATAATTAAAGTCGTAATTATGAATGTGATTGTTCTTGTATTTTCCATTCTACTGATTTACGGGCGACAATCGTGAATTTGACGCGTAGCCTGGGGATGTGTTCCATGACGTCACCGTTGTATTTGGGATACAGGACGTGACACGGTTTTTGTTGGTGGCCCATGCAGGTCAGCAAAGAATGGAAAATTCAGGACAGATATAGGTCTAGGTATAAAGTAAAACATAGATTAAGAACCTATAGGTGAAACCTTGAATTCCAATCTTACCATAGAGATCCTTAAAGAAGGTAATATCAATAATTAGTAGCATTTTACAAATTATTATTATTTTACTATCTAAGCCATTTATTTTGATCTTATTTAAAGGTATACTAACCTAAAAGTTCTTGGTATAGATCATGTCCCGATTTGTACCTTTTGCAAGATTGGGCAACCACAGCCATAGTCTGGACGAATATTATGAGTTTGTGAAGAAGATGTGGCGAGTGGCACCTAAAGGAATGATAGAAGCTTATGGAGTCCACTACGAACTGAAGCATCCAGTAGTTACAAATATAGTGGATGGAAGGATAGAACACTATAATGTAGTAAATTATTTTGTGCTTATTAAAGCCCAACCGTCTGGAGAACCAGGATCCAAACACAATGGCACCCTGGAGGAGTGGATGTCGACCTATCCTAATGCCAAAATCCTCAGCATAAGAAAAATGTGGATATGAGTGACTGAATGTGTAAAAATGTAAAAAAATATAAATAGCAAGAATGTGAAGCCTGACTATGTACTATTCTAAAATAAATAAAGTATGTGTGACTCCATGTTCTTGCCCTTATACTTCCAATTATGGTTTAATTAAAAAGAATATTGTGTATGTAGGTATGGACCTGTTCCTTCCAAGCTTGCCATGGGATAGGAGTGACCGTACCTATATGGGTACCAGCAACACATGAGGGAACTTTGGAAAGTACCAGACTGGTACGACATACCAGTCTATGAAGTATACTATAGAGTGATGAATCCTGTCATCCGAGATATTGAAAACGGTGCTGAAGTAGACCACGAAAGGCAGGTCTACTGCATATATGTTCGAGACCCCGGTCATCTGTACATAGACCCTATACTTGAAGGGTACAAAGGAACACTAGATGACTTCCAGGAGATTACATCCCAAAGTAACGATCCTTAGTTATGAACGAAACCTTATATGTAGGTAACTAGAAATTAGGGGTCCTATAAGGGTTGTTTTCTTCTCTGCTATATAATATAGCAGATATGTATGTATGATAACCTGGAAGTAAGGGAAGTCTGTAAAAGTTATGTAAAAAGTATGTAAGATAAGACCCAGCAGCATTTTAGTATAATATTTCGATAAGAGTAAATAAAATATGCTTGCTTTCTAAGTGTGATTTCTTATGAATCATATTCCTTTATTGCTAAGCCATGCAAAAAAAAAAATTTCTATGGGCATTACAAAGGTCAATTTATTCAAAAAAATTTCAGGATAATATCTGATCAGGAACAGTCCCACGCTTCATCATTTCAAGGCCAAGCCGAACCCTCTATCTCAGACATGTACCGACTATTTCAACAAGTTTTAGAATCAAACAGTCAACATGCAAATGCGGCCCAAGCTACTACCGCTCAAGTACTAGATCAAATACGGGCGACAAACTCCAAGGATAGGACAATAGCTGATTTTAGAGATCTTAGGCCACCTAAATTTTGCGGGACAGAGAACCCGATAGGAGCAGGACAATGGATCAGGACCATAGAAGGATTACTAAAGGCAGCAAAGGTTAGGCCTGAAGATATGGTTTCTACAGTCCGCATCCAGTTGGAAGATGTCGCTGAACATTGGTGGAGTGCGGAGCATCCTGAAGAGTCTGACAATACAGTACCTTGGGGAGAATTTAAGAAGAAATTCGAAGAAAGGTTCTTTCCAAAGTCAGCCAGAATGGAGCTGGAAAGACAATTTATTCATCTAAAGCAGGGAAGGCTCACAGTTGATGAATATACTGTCGAATTCTCTAGGCTTAGCCGTTTTGCTTCATACATGGTAGCAGATGAGGAAACAAAGGTGTCAAGGTTTTTGGAAGGATTGGGAGGACATTTAAAAAGTAAGGTTGCAGCCTATCGGTGCCAAACATATTCTGAAATAACCGAAGCTGTCCGAAATCAGGAAAGGATGTTAAAGGAAGAACAACCGTTCCGGTCCCAAGCTCAGAAGAGGGCTCTGGAGTCGGGAGCACCATCCTCCAGAAGTCAGTGGCAAGGACCATCTAAACGACCCCAAGTTGATAGTTCGGATGGACCGCTCATTTGCAACTATTGTCACAAGCCTGGACATTTAAAAAGAAACTGTAGAAAGCTGTTGGGATTATGCCTAAGATGTGGTTCAGCTAACCACCAAACTATCAATGTCTACCACAATCAACCACCGGGCCAGTAATTCGAAATCCGGGGTAAGGAGCACGGCAAGAATTCCGAGGGAATCAGGGCAAGTTAATGCTTCCAGGAAATGGTCCTCGACCCATGCTCCAAGCACCTGTACATCAGGCCATGATAACCTATGGGCAACAAAGAACACCACTCGCATCCCAAGCCCATCAATACTAACAAGTACAGAAGGCTAGAAAATCCCAAGCTGGAAAGAAGAAGAAGAAACACGGGCAAGCATTCATGCTGGATACTAAGGAAGCTAAGATTGCAGGCGAAGTGGTAACAGGCACTATATTAGTTTCATCATATCCAGCATCTGTTTTATTTGATTCAGGAGCCACACACTCCTTTATATCTGCTAGTTTTATATACCAACGGGAAATTGAATTACAACCCCTGGCTAGGAATCTAAATATTCTTACAGGTAATGGCATGGTAAAGGTTAGCCATGTTTGCAACGCCTGTCCAAAAAAATTGGGTGGTTGAGCGTTTTGGGTAAGACTATTGGTCTTCCCAATGAACAATTATGATATAGTACTTGGGATGGATTGGCTAACCAGGACATCGGCCAATATAGATTGTGGAAAAGGAAGAATTTTATTTCAACTTCCAAATAAAAAATATATGAATTTAATCGAAACCAGAAAGAATTTGATGCGGGAGAATTGGAAAAACTCGAACTGCCAATTCGAGGAAAATTCCAAGAACTGGAGGAAAAACAATTCCCAAAAGTTGTAGAAGATTTTAAGGATGTTTTTTCAGAAGATCTACCAGGACTGCCCCCGGATAGAGCAGTAGAATTCTCTATCAATTTAATACCTAGGGCAGCACCTATAGCTAAAAAGATATATCCCATGAACAAGGAAGAGTTAGCAGAGCTTAACAAACAAATAAAAGAATTATTATCAAAGGGATTCATACAACCAAGTGCCTCACCCTGGGGTGCGCCAGTATTATTCGTAAAGAAGAAGGATGGAACTTTACGACTGGTAATAGATTACAGAGCCTTGAATGAGGTAACAATCAAAAATAAATATCCTTTACCCCGTATTGATGAGTTATTTGATCAACTAGGAGAGGCCAAGGTATTCTCAAAGATTGATTTAAGATCTGGATATCATCAAGTAATAGTCAAGAAGGAAGATATCCAGAAGACAACATTTAGAACTCGTTATGGGCATTACGAATTCTTAGTTATGCCATTCGGGTTAACAAATGCTCCTGCAATATTCATGGATTTAATGAATCGAATATTCTATCAATACTTGGATAAATTCGTGATTGTATTCATTGATGATATCCTTATATATTCAAAGAATGAAGAAGAACATGAAGAGCATCTGAGAATAGTACTACAAACTTTGAGAGAAGAACGGTTATACGCCAAATTGAGCAAATGTGAGTTTTGGCTGGACCATATATCCTTCCTAGGTCATATTATCAGTGGTGAAGGAATTTCAGTAGATCCAAAGAAGGTAGAAGCTGTTAAATCATGGCCAACACCAAAGTCTGTAGCAGAAATTCGAAGCTTCTTAGGTTTAGCCGGGTACTATAGACGCTTCGTGAAAAATTTCTTAAAAATTGCAGAGCCTTTAACTTGGCTGACCCGAAAGAAGAAAAATTCAATTGGACGGAAGAAATGCCAAGCAGCTTTTGAAGAATTAAAGAAAAGGCTGATTTCAGCACCTGTATTGGCATTACCGTCAGGATCGGGTGGATATGAGATATACAGTGATGCCTCAGGCAATGGGCTAGGTTGTGTGCTAATGCAGCACGAGAGAGTTATAGCCTATGCTTCTCGACAATTAAAACAACATGAGAGAAATTACCCGACTCATGATTTGGAACTTGCAGCTGTCGTATTTGCACTTAAATTATGGAGACATTACTTGTATGGAGAAAGGATTAAGATTTATACAGATCATAAAAGTTTAAAGTATGTATTTACCTAAAAGGAGATCAATATGCGACAAAGAAGGTGGCTAGAATTACTTAAAGACTTTGATATGACAATGGAATATCATCCTGGTAAAGCAAATAAGGTCGCAGATGCACTGAGAAGAAAGCCAACAACATTCTTTATGAATACCCCAAAAGAAATCCTAGAAGATTTGAGAAAAATGGGAATTGAAGTAATATGTCCTGCAGCAGAAGGAATATGGGAGAATTTACAAATACAATCCTCCTTAGTAGATAGAATCAAGGAAGCCCAACAAGGTGATGCAAAACTTCAGAAAATTTGGAAACAAACAAAGAAGGGCTCCAGACCGGGATGAGGAAGCATCTAGACGGATCATTAAGATTCGGAGATAGATTGTGCGTACCTGGTGGAGAATTGCGGACAGAAGTTATGTCAGAATCTCATAAGTCGCAATATTCCATTCACCCGGGCAGTACTAAGATGTACCAGGATTTGAGACAAAATTTCTGGTGGCATGGCATGAAAAGAGAAATTTCTAAGTTTGTGTCTAAATGCCTCGTCTGTCAACAAGTGAAAGCGGAACACCAGAGGACAGCAGGACTTCTTCAGCCTTTGCCCATACCGAAATGGAAATGGGAGCATCTCACAATGGATTTCGTGACAGGACTACCTAAGACCCAAAAGGGTAATAATGCTATCTGGGTTATCGTTGATAGACTTACTAAAATGGCTCGATTCCTACCTTTTCGAGTTGGACAGTCAACAGCAACACTGGCAGAAATGTATATGAAACAGATTGTCAGTCAACACAGAGTACCAGTAAGTATAGTGTCCGATAGAGACACCAGGTTTACCTCACATTTCTGGAAAAGTCTACAGAAAAATCTTGGTACTCGGCTAAAGTTCAGCTCTGCTTACCATCCTCAAACAGATGGTCAGTCCGAACGGACAATTCAAACTTTGGAAGACATGCTAAGGGCCTGCACATTAGATTTTAGAGGATCATGGGATGACCACCTGCATTTGGTAGAATTCTCTTATAACAACAGTTACCATGATAGTATCAAAATTGCACCTTTTGAAGCCTTATATGGAAGAAAATGTAGATCTCCAGTATGTTGGACAGATGTAGGAGAGAGACAATTGCTAGGTCCAGAACTGGTGACACAGAAAGTAGACAAGGTCAAAGCAATAAGAAGCCACCTGCAAGCTGCACAAGATAGACAAAAGATATTGGCTAACAAACATCGAAGGATGTTGGAGTTTCAACCCGGTGATCATGTGTTCTTGAAGATTTCACCAACAAAGAGAACAATTAGATTCGGTACACGAGGAAAACTGAGTCCGAGATATATTGGGCCATTTGATGTACTAGAAAGAATTGGGAGAGTATCTTACAAACTAGCTCTTCCACCAACCCTGGAAGGAGTACATGATGTGTTTCATGTATCTCAACTTCGAAGATATGTATCGGATTCGAGTCATGTATTAAACCATTCAGAGACCACTGTTGGTCCAACTCTACGGATAGAGCAGAAACCTGTTGAAATCTTGGATCGAAGAGACAAGATTCTTCGAAATCGGGTCATTCCGTTAGTTCGAGTAGCTTGGAGTAAGGATTCTCCTGGAGATTCAACTTGGAAAAAAGAAGAAGATATGCGGAGCCAATATCCGTATCTATTCGCCGAGACAGGTTAGTAATCATATTGTTATAGTAATTATTTCAAATTCCGAGGACGAAATTTTTCTAAGGAGGGTAGACGTGTTATGCTCTATTTAATTTTTTTATTTAATTTTACAAATAATGTTATTGATAATCATAATATTTTTTCATTTGGAATCCTAGGAATTTTTGCAATTACATATTTCTTTCACCAACTCACCTAGATGATGTGTCATCATAGGAATATAGGTGGCAACCTCCCATAACATGTGGCACATAACTTGCCACATGTCTCCTAGCATGGAGAGAGAGTCTTCTCCATGAGACACCTCTCCCTCCTCTCCTTAAAACAAATAATTCCCTCTTCTATAATAAAACCCCCTTCTTATTCCACAACCCACTTCCTCAGCACACACACACCGACCAATTCCCTCTCCTCCCACTCTTCACTTCACTCCTCTCTCCATCTCCATCTGCTATTGCTGCTACTGTGCTACCGCTGCCCCTCCCCGGACCCGTCGCCTCCGCCGGACCCGTTCGCCTCCACCCGGACCCGCTGCCGCCGCCCGAGCCAACCGCCGGCCACCCGCGCCCGACGTCGGCCACCCCCGCCATCTCCAGCACCATCCTCTCTTCCTCCTTCCCTTCCAATATCAAAAACCTAGGTAAAACCCCCTTCTTCTTTTTCAAATTCCTTTCCATATTTTAAACCTAGGTTAGGGTTTTACTAACAAAAATATATTTTTGAAACTATTGTTGGGTTCAATTAGGAAATTTGTGGAGAAACCTAGGTCATCTTCAACCAAAGGCAAGTCCTCTTCGATTTTTCCTCTTCCTCTTTGTATTGCTCAAAATTAACATCCACAATTTTTTTTCTTGAATTAACATGGTTAATTTACATTCCTGGAATTTAAACAAATTCATGACAAATTCAATTTTTTTGGAATATATATTATGAATATGAACTATGAAAATTTGGAGGAAAACTCACTTGTGCACACAACAACATGTGGACACATTATGCACGGACACAAATATTGGAATACATCATGAATAGATATTTTCAAAATTAATTTTGTTAGCCATATAATGATCCATAATATATAAATACATGAATGCATATATGTGGAATGCAACATGCCAGAATAAATGCAATCACTTATATTATATATTATTTTTGGACACGGAGACAAGAATTATACTCCTACAAATCTTGGTTCAAGTTGGGATGCTCAACTGTTACATTTTATTTTGGGACACGGACACAATATGAAAATACAAACTGAAGGACACTTCAACTTATGTTTTCATGAAAATGTATGAAATACAAATTATAAGCTTTATATATATATAAATATATATATATATATATTTTTTATATATATATAAATATATATATATATATATATATATATATATATATATATATATATATATATATATATATATCATAATACCACACATGGATACAATTCATGAAGCTTTATAAAGGACACGTAAGATGTCTAGGCATAACCTATGGACATAATCAATTCATTACAATATAAGAAAATTTTGTATCTTTAATATGACATGTTTATGTATATATTTAGTCGATAAATTTACTAGTTGACATAATTTAGGGATTCAAGCCCATACACTAAAAATGAGCATTTATGAACCTTATACTTCTTTGTATTTATACTCAGATAGTCTTCTTGCATTTACGCCAAATCTGTCCACATTATGAATTATCCCTATTTAATGTAGTTAAACTTCATTTTATTGTCAAATGGATAATATTTTAAGTCCCCATATGATAGGATAACCATACATTGATAGATTTCCAATTTTTTTCCTCTTTGTATATTTAATAAGTTAAAAACTTTGGTATATTACAACACGAGTTTATTTATACCTTAGATTTAATCTAGTCAATATCATTATTGGTACATAATTGAAATCTTACATCTTGTAGTACTAACTCTTTTGTTGTGATTAGTTATATATATGAAGGAAAGAGAATAAATAAATTGCTTGAATTGCTTAAAATGCTTACTGAGGTAAGGAAAACCTTTATATTAAATGCCAAGATATTAACTGCGTGGTTTCCGGTGTCGAGAGTTGCTCCACCGAAGGGGTCGGCGAACCCGAATTATTAACTGCGTGGTTTCCGGTGTTGAGGGTTGCTCCACCGAAGGGGTCGGCGAACCAAGATTATAATTATATTTTTATCATGTCTCTTGTAAATTTTGGGGTCTCTAAATACAAAGGAGACTCTGCCGAAATTTTCGGAAATTTCAAGAGATAGACAAATTCTCGATCTCCCGAGAAATTGAATAATTCCGTAAACTTTAGAGAGTATTTAGAACATGTATAGGACACGAATTACAGTTTAAATTAGACTCCTCATATTATCATTTTGTAAAATATGAATATAATTTTCCACTTGAAAGTTTTTGTTTGAATGTCGTTCTGACTAATTAATTTCTAAAAAAATATCATTCAAAATGGTTATTTATAAGATCCATTTTTAGCCTTTTAATTAGATAAACTCTCTAATGTGATAATGATGATAATATTAAGTAATCATAAAACTTAGATTAAGAAGCATTGGGAGGGGAGAACAACCCGAATATCACCCTTACAGCTCCACAACATAATAACCAAAACTGATCAGTATACTGGCTCATTCGTAGGGCCATACGAATCGAGTATGTGAGGCTTAGCTCACTTAGCCCATAAGAGGCAGGGCCGGATTGTAATAATGTGAGCCATTCATTTAGCCCGTGAGAGGCAGGGCCGGATTTAATTCCGTGCCATCCAACAATTGCACCTCTTCGACAGTAACATCGATTTGGTGATTTTCTGGGTTCAAGAGAGACTCAGTACATTTAAGCCCAAGAGAGGCAGGGCCGGATTCTAAGCACCACGCCACCAAGTCATAACCTGATCCCAGGTATACGGGATTGTTGTCGAAAAAAGCTGATTAGGAGAATATTCGGAAGGGTTGTTCTCAAAAATTGCGTTTTCATACGTTATTGTATGCATATTTAGTGTTATGCCATAAATAGGAGTAATTAATATTGAGATATTCAATTTACTCTCATGAAAGTGAAACTAATTTCCCAAGTTTCAAGATATATTATTTATCATTCACTTTCATTCATTATTCTATCATTTATTTATCGTCCTTGACCGAGGACTTGCTTGTCGTTTCTAAACGACCTAGTAATTGTTCACTAGGTGAGGATGACGTTCCGGCAAATCCAATACCCCTGGATGATGATGAATAGGCGATCTGAGAGAATCTCTGGAGGAGGCAACCGATAGTTGGTAGTTAGTCTGATGTATAACATTTTGTTGTAACTAAACTTAAAGTTAATGTACCTTTAGAAATACTCTTGATGTAAATATAATTAAAGTCGTAATTATGAATGTGATTGTTCTTGTATTTTCCATTCTGCTGATTTACGGGCGACAATCGCAAATTTGGCACGTAGCCTGGGGATGTGTTCCATGACGTCACCGTTGTATTTGGGATACGGGACGTGACAATCTTGCTTGATTCCTGTCTACCGTTGATTCTTATTTTCGTGCTTAGTGTCAACTAGGAAGATGACTACACTAGTATATGCTCCTAGGTCAAACACATGGCTAGAATGGTTATATGGCAATTGGAATACATTTAAGACTCTAATTGAGTTAGAAAGTTTTTTTAAAAAAAGTGATTTAATGATTAGTAATTTGTGAAGTAGGATATTACTAAGGAAAGTTTTAATCTTGAGATTTCTAAATAGTAAACACCATAGATTGATACTGCATGAAGGAATATATATATAGCTAGAATCTTTATACCCTTGATTTAAGAAATTGATTGGCTTTTTGAGATTTGATATTTATGATTTATTGGGTTATAGCTATGCATCTTTGCACAAGTATAAAATTGATTTGCTTTTCGAGTTATGATATTTATGAGTTTTGGGTGATAGATATACATCTTTGAACAAATGTAAAATTTATTTGATTTTTGAGTTTTGATGTTATAATTTATTGGATTATAATTTTACACCTTGAACAGTTATAAATTTGGTTTGAAAATGATCTTAGCTTTTTAAAAAAAAATGGCCGTAGGAATTATGTAAATTTGCGTTGTACAACTTGCGATTTTCGTGTTTAGTAAATTTTGAATTTTAAGTAGAAGTAATGATGGTAAATTTTGGTTTACAATATTTGAAAATGATTTTTTTGAGAATTGTTCTTTATTTTAAATTGTGACCTATGATTGAGGATTTACAAATCTATTTATATTTTTGGTTAAAAAAGGATTTTGACTGATAAGATTATTTGAAAAATTTTGTTTAATGAGGGATTGCTAATATTAAAATTTTTGGAGAATTTCGAAGGATGTGATGGAAAGTTATTTTGATTGATTAAAGGAAGTTACCATTTAAAAGTTGTGATTTTGTTGGAATAACTTAGCATGAATAGAAGTTAAAGTTGAGGAGAGCAGTGAGCTTAATTTTTGAGATAGCTTTTAATATGCTAAGAGTTTTATTATGAGTTATTTGAAATTTTTTAGAGTGTTAAATTTTTGATTGATTGTGAAATTTCTATGGATTCGTAAATTATGAACTCTTGAGTTTAAATGTTGAATTAAAAATGTAAATTTTTTGAAAAAGTCAGTAGTGACATGATAAAACTTTGCTTTGAGATTTATGAAAGTGATTTAAATTTTTTTTCATGATGAATTTGAACGGCTTGGAGTGAATACAAATTTTGGGTGGTTTATTTTTTGAAAGTTTAATTTTAAAACTTTTGGAGGAAACTTGAGTTAAATTTTAAAGGTAGGCCCCAAGATAACCCTACTGAGTATTCCACACTAATTGCCATGTCACCCATGACCATGATAGTAGTATATACACAAGTGTTGTTAGTCATCTACCCAGCTATGTGACTGTATTTCCACTTTGGCTTACTCGACCTTCCTTCAATTCTAAATCTTTTAATTGCGACCTTCTAACCCATTTGCAATTTGAATAATGAGTTAATGGTTCCTTAACTGTATTCATCTAATGGACTATCTTCTCTCTAGAACTATGTCTCTAAATGATTTTATTGGATTCTCTAATTAATTTTGTTTCATGCTTTAACTTGATCTTCTTTATTGTTGTGCATTAATTATCACCTCGTGAACTCTCACTTTCTATTTTTGATCTTCTGGCGCCCTTACCGTGACTTGGATATTTGGAGTACAACACTAGACTTTTTTCTCCAACAAATTTCATATGTAAGGACTAGACAAGCCCACCTTCCTGTAGACATATCATGTCCCACCAAAACCCATCTCCTTGTACTCTATTTCTTGATATGACCTTTTGGTCAAAATGGCCAAAATATAATCTTTACCATGATATTGATATATCTTTCGACCACAGATAGGGATTCAACCTCGACTCAATTCTTTTCGACCCGATATGTGATTGTGTTCTACTAAATTTCCTTAAATGCTTAAATTTGTACTCTATCTTGATTGCTTGACCCATTGTCCCATGATACTATTAGTTTAACTCTTGTAAGTTGGGTAGAATACCTCACCACCTAACAAACTTTTTTTTCTTGTGAACCACTTTGGTAAGCTCACTTAGACTATAAAATTTAGAGGACCCTACCTTATCTAGTCTACCAAGCCATAAATAAAGAAACACAAGGACAACTATATAGGCCCACACTTCGGGCGAGCCTTGATTTTAAAAGATCCGGGACTATTTAATTTCCTTCATCAGTACCCCCCTTGCTCATATTTTGACTATCTCATGCTGCTAATGTAGCTTCAGTTTTGCAATCTTATTTCTTTACCAAGCTTGATCATGACATATTTTATTGGGTGCACCCACTAACATATTGTCTAATCAGAACCGGTGCATGATGGTCTGATCAACCTATTGCACTTTGGTTTGCTTATCACATATTATTCTATATGGATGAAGACATAGTAAACTTGCCTTAGAGTCTCATCCGCGACAGCCTTGGCAATTCTCTTTTGAATTATTTTTGCCGCCTATGAACCTCGCAATTTGTACTCAATATATAACACCGTCTTTGAAACCTTTGTTGTTCTTGTCTTTTACTAATTTTGGAAAGACAAGGCACTGTACTTGCTAAATAGACGCAAGGTATCATCTTTGGTTGCCCAATCGATTAATTATACGCAAATGTAGATAGCCACCGACCGACTCATGTGGCGGTATCCTCGCCTTTAACTACTCCTCGTTCCTTAACCCTAGAATTGTTATCGTGTCCTCCCAATTATCCTTGAGCACTCGAGAATGATTCTAATCGTTCACTTAAATCAAACCCCCGACCAAGACGATTAGTATCCAGTTCTCCCTTAAGGGATCACATTTCCTAACTGTCTAATTTATTCTCTTTGGTCTACTCAATTCCTTACTGTTCTCTAAAATATTGGATATTCAAAATTTTGTTACCTTCACTAGCAATCCTTATTTGAATTCCATAATCATGATATATTTTTCTATATATCGACCCCACAATTTTCTATTGCACGGTGGTATTGAACGACGTTTTATCGCCTCCTCAAATTTAATTGTATTTTGGTATTGACGAACTTCTCCTATCCCTCAACCCTATCTACCCTATTCATCCTAAATTTCGAGGACGAAATTCTTGTAAGTTGGGTAGGATGTACAACCCCTATTTTTAATTTTTCTAATTATCTTTTTATTAGACTTAAAAATGAATTTATAGAATTTATGGTTTTATTTATTTTTTGATGACCCGGTTTGGCCAATTCAGCCCGAACAGGGTCCGAACCAAATTTAAGCCCATGTGAGCATGTGAGGTGACTAAGATGGCCATGTAAGAACATTTCATGTGTGTACAAATATTTTTAAATAATTTTGAGACTTGTTGAATATTTATTGACTTTTGGTACAAAATTTATGTTTTATTAACAAAATAATATTTTACAAGATGGTACAATTTTCTGGACCCATACATGGGTGAGCGGTAAAGTTCACCCATTGGGACGATTATTTTTATTTTATTATTATTTAAGTTATTTTGTGGAGATTAATAAACATGTTTTTCCTATTTGAATATTATTACTATGTTGAGTTGATTTATTAAGAATTGAATATATATATATATATATATATATATATGTAGATATGCTCAAATATATTAAATAATTGAATAGTTGACTTTTAAATGGTATTTGGATTTTAAATAAATTTTTGGTGTATTTATGGATATATACATATATATATATATATATATATATATATATATATATATATATATATATAAAAAAAAAAAAAAAATATATATATATATATATATATATATATATATATATATATATATATATATATATATATTGTAGATAAAGAAAAGAAAAGGATTGGAAAAAAAATTAATTATACATTAAGTGGCGGGCCCCACAGTTTGGGGAGCCGACCACATGTAACAAAGAGCAGCACCTAGCCGCTATAAAGGAACACAGCAGCTTAGTATCTGCGCCCCCCACATTAAGCAAACAGCAGCTTGGGTTATAAGTGGCCGAACCCCCCCTCCATCTATATATATATATATATAAATAGTTATATATATATATATTGATAACCTAATCTTCCTCTCTCCTTCCTCTCACCTCCTCTCTCCTCCGCTCGCTCCGTACCTTCCTCGGTGAGCCCTCGGCCAACAACAGTCCCGCCTCACGGTCGCCACGACATCATCACCACCGACAACAACAACAACAGCAGATTCCCACTTTAAGGTATCCGACTTTCCTATTAAATTTCTTCTTCAATTCTAGTCCATTTTTAGATCCGTAAAGTCGTGTAGAAAACCCACATGACCCTCTTCGAGATCCCCCAGGTGGATTTCGACATGGTCATCCAACTTGCTCGAAAAATCGAGACAAAATTGGAGAAAAATCACTTTTCTGGAATATTAAAAACTGTTTCAAAACACCAACTTGTCGGCCAATTTTATTTCTGTACAATAGGATTTTATAGAAACTAATTGAAGGCAGTCAAAGACAACATAACCGAGATTGTAATGCACCTTCTGGTTTCAATTTTTATCTAGTGTGTAGAAAGTTACACGTTGTTAAAGTTTCACGAAAAATTGTAAATTCTGTTTTCAAAAAGTGGAAAAATACTCCGATACGACGTCCGTCCCGACAAACCGGATGACGTGGTCGTGCACTATACGCATCGAAAGGCACGTATGGATGTTGTCGACGTGTGGGAATTGACGGAACCCGATTTCGTTGCATGTGTGCGACAAAATCAGTACGTATCCGTCGAGATACCCCGTATCGACCCTTTGCAAATTAAATCACAACTTTGTGCACACTCATCATATCGCGATGAAACTTGCGCCATTGGACTCAAAATATTTTTTTGGTCCAGTGAGCCAAGTTTGGTCCGATACTGAGACCGTTGATCGGGACGCTATTTTGGCAGGCCCACAATCCCACTCAACGGGCGATTTTGTGCATAGCCCACCGGAATCCAAAATTGGACATACCGTTGGGTTCATCTCATCTAAACAAATATGTAGACATGTAGTTTGACGACTTTAGAGACCGTAGATATTGGCAAGCATTTTGGTGCAAAGCGGGTCCAACGGCGGACATCGTTTTGACCCGAAATTATGAAATTGCCCCTGTTCCAGAATTTAACTTTTGGACAAGCATTTTCTAGGCATATCTTTTATTCCAAACTCGTTCGTGATGTTTGTTTTAGCATCTGGAGCTTCTTGTGGATTTTGACTTTCGTGTTGACAATTCTGATTGATGGATTTTGCTGCTTCTCGCACCACCCTCAGGCAAGATACCTTACCTTATTTTACTGTTATAATTATATGCACCTTTATTTATTTATTTACTGCATATTTATTATTTGTTCTTAGTTGGATCCATTACTTGTTTTTTTTAGTTCACTTTATTTTGCTTTCAGTTATTTTTCCTTCTTGTTTCTTTTTTTTTGCATATGGACATAGTCTTAGCGAACTACCTTCTGTTAGTGACCTTGGGAGGGAGAAGACAGTTAAATGTATGGGCTACCCCAAATCCAACAACTGTAGTAACTGCGTACTACGGTGGTCGAGTCGCGAGGGTCACTAGCCTCGAGCTATGTGGACTGATGGGTCACTTGGGCCGATAGCCTCGAGTTATGCCGGCTGATAGTATTGGTACTTGACGTGTGCGTGTTGTGAGTTGTTACTTGTCCTGGGAGAGTCAGCCTTCACCTGCCCATACATTGATATGTCTTCTAAATTGCCTACTAGAAAGGTTAGGAGACCTTAGCAAATTTCATGTTCTAATCATGGCATAGAAAAATGTCACATAGTGGAATAGTAAGTTACCCCTTGCCCTTGTTTGGTTGTAGGGGTAGCCTACTATTTCGATGATGGGATATTGAGCCGTGTTATGGTTTGGACACTTTTACTTTATTTTATTTTATGGTGCATTTATATTCAGTTCATATGGCATGTTCTTCCTGTATCTTGTTACGTCCCTTTGAGGACCTGGTTATCTCTCCAGGTGTGTGTGCTTCTGTGATATTGCAGGTGTTCTAGTCGAGGCCATGATCTTCTCCATCCTTTCGAAGATGATTGCACTTTGCTAGTCTTGTTATTTCATCTATTCCCTTTTGTATCTTTTACTTGAGATAGTTGGTAGTGGACTTTGTCTCCGCCTAACGTATTGTACAAAGACTTATTGCAGTTGATTATACGATATCTTTTATTCTTCATTTGTGGATGAGATTAGATTACTCTTGGTTTACTGTATTTTACAGCTTTTGTATCCATACGAGGTTTCCATATATTGGAGTATACTTCGTTTGTATACAGCTGGTATGGATACGTACCTAGTCCTAAGTATTTTGGGACTGGGGCATTACACGAGGCGATGCCCCTCCCTGACAAGTTTGTTGTTGGAGAGATTGTCTCAAAGCTCCCCGCTGGGTGGAGTAAGTTCTACGCAAATATGCATAGGAAGAAGCTTGAGATCAGCCTTGAAGATCTCTTGCAGGAAATCTATGTTGAGGACCAGATGCGAGCTCAACTCAAGGTGGACGCACTGTCCAAGCAATTGGCTAATGTCAATTTGGTTCATACCAAGGAACCAAGAGGAAAGCAGGCGGCTTCCCACAACAAGAAGAAGGACCCTAACAATCTGAACGTGAATGGGACTTCCTTCAAGCGAAAGAAGGAAAAGTCTCAGATGCCTTGTTTCAAGTGTGGCAAGAAGGGCCACTTCAAGAATGAATGCAAAGCGAAGACCAAGCAATCAGAGCAAGGAGAGTCTAGTAAGGTATCTATAATCACTGACATTGTTGCTATGATTGCACAGGTTGATGCAATAAGGACTGACTCTGACTGGTGGATAGACACTGGAGCCTCCTGCCATATCTGCTCCAGTAAGGAGTGGTTCACCACCTACACACCTACTTCTAAAGTGGTTATGATGGCGAACCAAGCACAAGCTGAAGTGCTCGGGATCGGGATGGTGGTGTTGAAGCTGACTTCGGGGAAGTCTCTGACGCTTCAAGGCGTGAAGCACGTACCTGCTATCGCCAAGAACCTGATCTCAGGAGGCCTACTCTGCAATGCAGGCCTCAGGATGGACATCAATGCTGGCCAGATGGTGATGTCTATCAAGGGAATATATTTCGAAAAAGCTTTTTATACCGAAGAAATGTTCAAAATTCAGCTTGTAAATTAGTCCAATATAATTAATGTGACTAATAAAATCACTCCTTCTACTTATACTTTTGAGTTGTGGCATAATAGGCTAGGACATGTTCATTGTAAACGAATAAACATAATGTCTAGTCTAGGACTTATCTCCAAGTGTGGGGGTAAGGTAGAGAAATGTGAAGTTTGTGCTCAAACAAAGATCACAAGGAAACCCTTTCCTCGTGTTAATCGAAGTACAGATCTTCTGGAGTTGGTATACTCAGATATCTGTGACTTCAAACAGATCTCTACAAAGGCCGGGATGAAGTATTTCATAACCTTCATCGATGACTTCTCAAAGTATGCGTTCATCTACTTGCTGAAGACTAAAGACGAAGTATTCGAGAAGTTCAAGGAGTTCAGAGCCGAAGCTGAGCAGCAGACTGGACAACAACTCAAAAGAATAAGAAGTGATCAAGGTGGGGAGTACAGGTCTCATGAATTTGCATCGTTCTACAAAGAACATGGAATTGTCAATGAGACTACGGCTTCGTACTCTCCTCAATCAAATAGAGTAGCAGAGAGGAAGAACAGAACGTTAACATAAATGATTAAGTCAATGATGTTGACTGCGGGTCTTCCTAAGTGCTACTGGGGAGAAGCTGCATTGACTGCCACTTATATTCTAAATAGAGTACCTCATGCAACTTCTGACGTTAATCCTCATGAACTCTGGTTCAAGGTCAGACCTAACTTGAATGTCATTCGAGTGTGGGGGTGTCTGGCGTTTGTCAAGCTTCAAGATCTGAAGATTCAGAAGCTTGGGACAAGGACTACAAAAACGATCTTCTTGGGGTATGTCGATAAGAGTGATGCTCGGAGATTTCTTGGTATTGAGTCAAATCATATCATTGAATCTCGCAACGCAGATTATTTTGAAGACAAATTTGTAAGACACAAAATATTGTTCTTACAGATGTTCCGGAGAATAATGAGGGTGCGCAGGTCTTCAATAAAGATGTGGTCCAAGAAGATGTTGTTGTTGAAACAACGGTTGAACCAGATCTCGCTGAGCCGTCAACGAAAAGAGTGAGGAGGCCGAAGGACTTCGGAAGTGACTTTGTCACCTATCATGTGGAAGCAGATCCGCTTACCTATGATAAGGCGATGAAGACCAGAGACGCATTTTTCTGGAAGGAGGCGATTGACAATGAATTTGATTCTATCACCTCAAATAACACTTGGGTGTTGGTTGATCTTCCTGAAGGAGTGAAACCCATCGAATGTAAATAGATCTTCAAGAAGAAGATGAAAGCAGACGGAACTATTGACAAGATCAAGGCTAGGTTGGTAGCCAAGGGGTTTTCTCAGAAGCAGGGGATTGACTATTTTGACACGTATGCTCCAGTAGCCCGGATGACCACCATCAGAATGTTAATTGCTCTCGCAGCAATACATAAGATGGTGATACATCAGATGGATGTGAATACAGCTTTCCTAAATGGCGAGCTGACCGAAGAGATTTACATGCAACAGCCAGAGGGATTTGTCATCAGGGGTCTTGAAGACAAAGTCTGCAAGTTGGTGAAATCTTTGTACGGACTTAAACAGGCTCCCAAGATGTGGCATGAAAATTTAACAAAGTCATAAGGTCAAATAGCTACATGGTCAGTGATACGGACAAGTGTGTTTACACAAAGTTCGCTGATAAAAGAGGTGTGATCGTTTGTCTGTACATGGACGACATGCTTATCCTAGGTACGGATATTAGCTATGTCACGGAGACAAAGAAATTCATCTCAAGCAAGTTCAGTATGAAGGACTTGGGGGAAGCTGATGTGATCTTAGGGATCAAGATCATCCGGACAGACACTGGATTAGCGCTGTCACAGTCTAATTATATTGAGAAAATGATCATTCATTATGGGTATCGGGATCTTCTAGAGATCGATACGCCGTACAGGTGTGATCTGAAGCTGAAGCCTAATTCAGGGGAAAGCGTCAGGCAGCTGGAATATGTAAGCGTAATCGAAAGTTTGATGTATGCTATTACTGCCACAAGGCGGAATGTTGAGTCATTTCACGAGCAACCCAGGTGCTGAACACTGGAAAGCTATGAAAGGGGTTATGAGATATCTCAAGAAGACTCAGACATATGCACTGTACTACAGCTGAGATCCGCCGATAGTGGAAGGCTTCTGCTCAATGGTGATTGCCTATGAATCTAAATTTTGAGTCGGTGGTGGCCCGGGCGCGGCAACGGCACAACGGTGGTACTGGCTGCCGGGAAGAAGAAGAAAGGAAGAGGCAGGGGAGATCGGGGCTCACCGGGGTCGGTCGGGCTTCGACGGAGGGGGCAGCAGCAGCGAAGGGGAGGCGGAGGAGAAGAAGACGACGACGATGGTGGTGCTGGTCATGGCGGCGGCGCCGGACGAAGGGGAGGTGGCCGGAGGAGGAAGAGAGCAGTGGTGGTGGTGGCTATGGTGAAGGGGGCGGCTGCGGTGGTGATGGAAGCGGAGGTGGCGGCCACGGGTGGTGGTCGCGGCGGTGTAGGTCGGTTGTGGGGGAGACGGCAACGATGATGGTGGTGGTAGATGATGATGTTGGGGGCGGTGGCTGTAGAGACGAGGGCGTCGGTGCCGCTCAGGGGACGGAGAGGCTGGCCGGGCCGAGGACGAAGAGAGAGGGAAATAGAGTTTAGGGGAGGGGAGCGGCTGAGTGGAAGTGAGGGTGAGAAAGAGAGAGTTTGGTGGAGGGAGTAGGTAGGTTTAATAAAAATAATGTTAATAACAATAATAATGACATTAATAATAATAGAAATAATTTAATAAAAGCTAACCATGTTAACCCCAATAATAATAATAAAATAATATTGATAACAATTTAATAGAAGTAATAATCAAATGTCAGGCCTAAACAAGTAAGGCCAGTACAAGTCCGAAAATAAATAAAATTTTAAACAAATATAAAATTTGAAAATAACCTAAATACGATTATATACTATTATCAAAATAAGGATATGACAATATACATACATTTATATATTTATATATATATACGTACACGTACACACATTTATAATATATTTATATACATATATATATACACATACTTTTATATATTTATTTATTTACTCTATTTATACATATATATATGATGCATACATACACATGTATCGTATATAAATTTAACACTCTAACATTCCATACTTTTAATATATTATCTATTTTCAGTCTAAGACCTTATTAATATAGATATGAATATATATTATACATTTATTTGATAACGAAATAATATAACCAAAATTAGTAAATAATTTTTATCTAAATATTAACCTCAATAAAATAAATAATAACAAAATATTTCAAAATTTCCAGGGAGGGGAGCTACAAATCTACCCACCTTAAAAATAATTTCGTCATCGAAACTCTAATCCATAACTATTCCTTAAGATTCAATAAGAAGTCTACCTGAACCTTAATCTCCTTAAATTTTAATTCCTCAAAAAAATAGTTTGTATTCTTCTCCTAGCCATATAGCCTTCAGGTCTTCTACCCACCTTTGGTCACACTACTCCTCAACTAAAATCTTAAAATCTTCTAACTGGTTGCTAACAACCTACCAACAAATATCTGGGCATAAGGTATCTATAATCCTCTCGTATCTATCAAGCAACCCAAATTTAGCAAGCAGTAATTTACACAAGTAGTAATAAAATATTGATAAATTCTAATAAGCATGACCATTCGTTGCTCTGAAATAGGAAGGACAGGAGAATAGGGAAGAACAATCAAGAGTAAATATGAAGTTTCTAGAGCGGTATAGAATATCCAATAATACAGATTGGAAAAATGTTTATGAACCATTGACTCGTTTGCTGGATTGGGCTACTCTAGTCTAGTCACCTGCTAAATCGAAGAACTCTTCGCTTGTTAGAGGGGCTTGCAATCCATACAATACGAAAATTCTGTTCTCGGAGTTAATATAAACAAGGTTCCAAAATAGAACGGAATTCGAGAAATCAAGATTGTGATCTTTTTCCGTGTTTATTTTGAACACACAAGCAGGGTATATAAATGCAATACAATGTCGTATTGCGACTTCCCGATAGATGGAATAAGGGCTACGAATGGCTACCCATTCTAAAAAGTGGAGACTACATAGTAGGTATAGGGCCTATTTCAAACAGTTCGGTTTTATAGTCCAAAATAGTGGTATGCATGGATGGTTTTACTGGGTTTTAATGGGTTCCCTGATTGGACAACAATCATTGATTGGATGAACCTTGGATTTCAATCTATATTGACTGGAGAAGATTCCAAGATAAAACTATGTTTACTAGGTTAGGGTTGAGGCTCTAGTGGAAGTCGAAAAGTGTACCGGTACTATGGTAAGGTTATAGATAGTCCTTTTATCCTGAAAGTCGTACCATAAAAATAGGGTACAAGGAGATGGGTTTGAGTGGGACATGATATACCTAGATGAAGGTGGACTCGTCTAGATCTTACATAAGAAATTTGTTGGAAGGTAACATCTGGTCTCGTGCTCCGAATATAATGACACGGCCGGGGACACAAAATGATCTAAACAGAAAGTGGGAGTCCATGGGGCACTAATTATCATCCTAATAGAATTTATGCTAATCAATCGAAAATCCTTGTACATCCCAAAATTTTAGAAAGCTTAAAGTCTACCCACCTTAGAAGATAGGACATGGTTTTAGGAATAATGAGGTTAGAAGGATTCCAAAGTCCGAATACTGTACCTCGACTCTTGTTAATAGAGAATAAGACGCGGTACGAGATACGTAGATATATGTCAAGTCAAGGATCGTTCCTTAAATTCAGATGGCTAGAAGGTCCCAATAGTAGCTTGAAGGTCGAGAGGAGAACGAGTAACTCAAGGCAAGATTCCGGTCACAGGGCTGGCCGATGGTAGCTACACTTGCGTATACAACCATCATGGTCATGGGGATACTATTTATCTATCTATCAATTACGAGCTTTCGTCTTTCCAAATCAGTGAAAGACCAAAAACAATAAAAGTTCAAGAATGATGTCACTGAATATAATTACGTGATTCAAAGGTGAATGTATAATTCAAGGGAATTGTCAAGGCAGTCGTGGATGAGATCCTAGAGACATTTACATCTCAATCCACGTAGGGTAATTAGATGAAGAGCGAACCAATTGCATCATGGTTGATCAGACCGTAATACAATGATTCTGATTAGACAATATATTAGCGGGCGTCCCCAATAAACATATGTCTTGAATCAAGCTCGATAAAAGAGTAAGCATGTAAAAACTAGGCTTAATAGTAGCATTGGTCTAGAGAGTCAAAATATAAATATGCAAGATTTTTGAAATGAGGCACAATTGGTTCGAGTTTTGAGATAATCAAACCTTACCTGGTGTTCATGCTTATATAGGCATCCTACTATCTTTTTATTCATACGACCTTGGTCGACGAATGGGTTATGGACTTCTGAATTCTACATTCTAGGTAACTTATTAGTGTCAGTCAATTACCTCGTCAATAGATCACAATGACCACATAATACGAGGTTGGAAGACATGCCACATAACTTCCACTAGTATTGGCTTTGTGTCTTATGGGACTACATGGATGTTTTCTATCCTCTATAGTATCCTAACTTGAGATCACGTCTGAATTCCTTTTACCGAGGATTATGCCTCGCCCGTATACTCTGGCTGTGGTAAAACCCTTGGTTCCGTGATTCAGATTTGATAAGATGTCAGGTACTCTACCTTATATTGACCAAAGGTAGAAGATCTAAAGAGGTAAGAGAGGACATAGTTTTAGCAATGTTCCATAAACTACATTTCTTTGAAATGATTTTAATTCTATGGACTGTGCCTTGCCAGTGCGCTGCTGGCTGGCCATTGCAGTCGTTAAAAAAATTTACTCCAACTATATTCCTAAGAATTTCAAGGACTATTAAAGGTTCAATCTAATTGACTATGATAGAAAGCGTAAACATCTACTTATAAGTCTCAATCCTTAAAGTAAAAGATTGGTCGGGGAGGAAATAATTGAAGACAAGAGAAGTAAGAACATCCTAACATTTATTTCATATATATTTCAATTGGCTGAGGGAAAACTTTGAATCAAATCTGACTTGAGATTCGTACAGAATAAAAGGGTCAGAAATTACAAACTAATTCTTTACAACAAAATAGAATTTAAAAAGGCAATTCTAATTTGATATAAAGTTTATATCTAACGGAGCAAAAAAATTGAACAGTTTATCACGATTAAAGCCTTAATTCTAGGCAAGCTTAAAATACCAAGCGAATAGTATACCCACACTGGATCACATCGTCATATCAAATGTAATAGTGTATCTATAGAGATCTGGCAAGTTATCTAAATTCAAAAATTCCTTATCTAAATTGTTGGCCTATAGACAATCTTAACTACCCAATTAATAAGGGACCCTTATCCTAGTTATCCTCCTAAATCATTTCAATCCTAATTGAATGAGCATTTCTAGTCGCAGGCTCGCAATGGTACGATAACTTAATACCATCACAAGTTCGCATATTTTGCAAAAAACAGACCTGTATGGGCCACCACAAAAACTTGTCACGACTCGTACCACTTTTTCGATACGAGACGTGTCCAAGCCAGCCTACGCCGCAGAGTCGACGGTAGAACGCTGTCAAGCTCGCAAGAAATAAATGCTCAAAAAACTGTATTGCTCATTCATTTCTAAGATCTATTACAACATTTACAACATTTATATTTGAAAGAAAGAAATACAAGGTTCTCACAATTAATGAAAATGATACACTGCTATCTATTTCTAGGTTTCTGTCTGCATGTACACCCTATCTCTCCAAGCTAAGTGACGCCTCAGCTAACCTGAAAAATGTTGGTTTCCAGTCAGAAATAGAACAAGTACACAAATCGACTGTAATACAAAACACAATAGAATTAACCAGACATGAAAAACATATGAGATATGAAACTGGAAAGTACTGATGACATGGCACGGTGGAGAAGAAAATAAAAAATAAATAAAAGACAACTACCTATGTGGTATGAAATATCCATTTCGACATGTGAACAACTAGAGGGTAAATCCGGCACCTGTATGTGTCGTATACAGGTACTATTGTTCACGAATAGACATCATGGGGATAGTTCTGGGTAGTCCACATGTTTACTAAGATATTTCCCCTTTCGACTACTCCGTGTGACGAGCGTGTCAACAAGCAGCAAGATATATGTATAAACATGAAATGAAAAGACTACTATGAATCGAAAGCAATCAAAAAGTGCACTTGCCTGAGGTCCTTAGCTGGAGAAAACCGATAGCACAACCACATCCGATGAGTCACTAAAGTCAACATATAAAAAGTCTCCAGATGCTGAAATAAACATTACCAACATTCTCAAAATAGTCAAATTAGCTAGAATATCTGTCCTTAAGTCTAATTCTGGACATATGGGCAAAACGATAATTTTGGATCAAAACGGTGTCCGCCGTTGGATCCGCTTTGCACCGAAAAGCGTGCCAGAGTCAATGGTCTCTAAAGTCGTCAAACTATATGTGAACAAGTCCAGTTTTTCGATACGAACCCAATCGTATGTCCAAAGTTGGATTCCGGCGGGCCGTACACAAATCGCCGTTGAGTCGGATCGTGGGGCCCGCAAAACGGCGTTCTGATTCAACTGTCTCAGAATCAGACCAAACATGGCATACAGGACCAGAAAAATGATACGGTCCTGCTGGCGTAAGTTTCGTCTCGATCTGACGAACGTGCATAAAGTAATTAGGAAACTTGTACAGAGGCCGATATGGTAAATTTTGAAGGATACACATCAAATTTGTCGCGCATACGCGACCAATTTGAATTCTGTCAAAGCCCACACGTCCACGAAGCCGTTACGCACCTTTCGATGCTTTTAGTTCGCGACCAAGTCGTCCGGTTTTGGTGGGACGCACGTGGTATCGGAGAAATTCCTATATTTTAAAAACTGTTTTATCGAGTTTTTTCTCGATTTTTGAGCCGATTTATCTTAGCATCTATGATTATAAAAATAATCTAAAAATAGGGTTTGAATGCTAGTTAGGTTGTCTAAGTGATTGTTCAAAATTTTTGAAACTGTCGGGACCGGCAAAGAATCGCTTTCCAAAACTGCTGTAGGGACTGGGTTTTACCCTGTTTGCACACATGTTTTTCGTCGACTTCGAGTCGGCTTTTCGACCAATATAACGCATATAAACTTGATCTACTTGAAGGGAAGTAATCTTGTATAAGTTGGTGACATACCCGAGAAAACGGCTCGGCGAAAGGTCGAATGTGTACGGAGATTTCTCGCGACGAAGTCGCACATCCGTTGCTACTGTTGCTGTTCTTCTATGCTTCCCTTGCGCGCGGCCGGCGGCACTGGCCGGCCGGCGATAGCTCACGGCGTGCAGGCGGCGCACGCGATCGAAGGGTGGCGCACATGCTTGGGTGTGGCATAGGTATTAGGATTTTGTCATCTCGATCTCTTCCCTCTCTCTATCGAAAGGGTGTTTTGCCATTAATATACTTGGGGGAAAAACAATACTGCTCAGTTTGGGGGGGGGGGTCTAAGGGCCGGCCTGGTGTTAAGCCAGGGGTGCCCACTCGGACTGGGCCCAGGCTCTCTCTCTCATTACCTATGTAGATAATTTACATATAAGTATATATATATATAATATATATATAATATATATATAATATATATATATTATATATATATATATAT
>JANAVB010016799.1:1151121-1401363 GCA_029216955.1 Iris pallida | reverse complement strand
ATATATATATATATATGGTATATGTATATATAATGTGTGTTGCCTTGACTTTGTGATTGTGTTATGTGATAGTATAGGTATATATATATATATAATATATATATATATATATATATATCTATATATATACATATATATATATATATATTATATATATATATATATATGGTATATGTATATATAATGTGTGTTGTCTTGACTTTGTGATTGTGTTTATGTGATAGTATAGGCTTGGCTAGGCCTAGTTTGACTAAACCTAGAACTAGATAACCTAGAATTGACTTATTAAGCCTAGATTAGACTAACTCAGACTAGTTGAGCATGGTTGACCAAACCTTAATAGTTTGACCTTGTTTGATTTCTTTAAAGTTGACCAGAATTGACCAAGTGTTGACTTTAGCCTAGAATGACCTAGAAACCATATAGAATGCATTCTAATCTTCAGTATTACCATTCTGGACATGTTGTGATCTGTGTTGATCTAAATAGGACTCATCTACTCTGTCTGGACATCCACAATTACCAGATATTCAGGATATCAGGCGAGTACATTCTGATCATTCATACTTGTTAGGATTTATATTCTTGTTCTAGATTACTTTACTTGATGCTGTCACGTTGCTAACATGGATTAGTACATATGGATCTTTACATTGAGATGTTATCCCCCTCGAGAGCATCGGATACATCATGTCATGTGCGTTTCACTTTCATTATGTACACTACCAAAATATGTCAAATTAGCGAAGCCAGTTAAAAACGTCACTATTGTGTGTATTTAGCGATGTATGTAAATAACGTCGCTGAACGTCACTATCAGTGACGTTTAGTGACTAGTAGCGATTGTAATTATAGTTTGGAAAGAACAAGTCGCATGTAGTCATAAAATGTCGCTGATGTTTTTTATTCAGCGACGTTTGGCAACATTTAATCATGTCCGTCGCTATCCTATTATGAACAGCGCCGTTTAGCGATGTCTCACTTAGACGTCGCTAAAAACTTAATTTAGGGTTCTGGAAACCCGATCGATTTCATTCACTACTAAAATCTGCTTAATTGGCGACATAAATTTAGCGACGTTACAAAAACATCGCTAAATTGTGGACATTAGCGACGTATAAATGAAACGTCGGTAACCGTCGCTACTAGCGACGCAAATAGCAACGTGACAATGATGTATACTAGTTACGTGAGCTAGTCGTCGTAAAATGTCGCTACAACGTCGCTAATTGTGACTGATTTAGCGACGTTAATAATAATGTCGCTATATTTCTAACTAAATTAAATTCCCCTCCCCCCGATTCATTTCTCCCCATCCATTTTACTCTCTCACTCTCTTCCTCTGTCGCTCTCGCTCTCACTCTCTCCGGCGACTTCACTCTCTCCGGCGACTCTCCTCTGGTACGTGACTCCCTCTCTCTTTCTCTATTTGTTGTTGGTGGTTGGAGGGTGCTGGTGGCTCGGGGGAAGGGGCAGGGGTGTGCGGGTGGTTGGGGGTGAGGAATGGTTGGGGGGTGGCTGGGGGGTGGTGTAGGGGGTGAGGGCGGCTGGGGGCGAGGAGGGGGGTTGGAGGAAGGGGAGGATTAGGGTTCGGGTTAGGGGGGTGAGGGATGGGGGAGGGGTGAGGCGGCTGGGGGGTAAGGGCGGGGGGGGCTTGGAAGGGGAGATAGGATGGTGGGGGAGGGGTTGGGGATAAGGTTCGGGTTAGGGTTAGGGGTGGTGTAGGGGTTGGGGGTGCCGGGGAGGGGAGGGGGGCTGGTGGGGGAGGGGTTAGGGATAGGGTTCGGGTTAGGCTTAGGGGTGGTGTAGGGGGGGAGGGGAGAGGGGTGCGGGGGGGCTGGGTCAGGGGCACCGATAGTGCCGAAAAAATTGATAATTTAGTAATAGTTATTTGTTTTCCGACACCAAAAAATGTGATACTCCGATTCGAAACCACGTACCGATAGTGTCGATATTTGTAACACATAGTTTTCTTGATCCCGATACTCATAGGAATGGTCTCGAGTCACGGTCGTAGTATGTAGTATATTCGTTTTAGTTTTAAAGTTTATTCGTTTTAGTATGTAGTAGGAATGGTCCCGACTCATAGGAATGGTCCCGAGTCACGGCCGTAGTATGTAGTATGTAGTATATTCGTTTTAGTTTTGAAGTTTATTTATATTTACAGATATCTAGAAATGGCTATATCTATGTATCTGCTAGACCGTTCGTGGATGTACAACCGCATTCGAGATGACAGGTGCAGTGTGCGAGAAGAATACATCGCCGGAGTAGAACAATTCCTCCAATTCGTGAAGGAATTTTCTCAATCCATGGATGGCATGGACATTAAGTGCCCGTATACAAAATATCAAAACATGAAGTTTCAACCATAATTGGATGTGATGTATCATTTATACACAAAGGGTTCCTTCCGAATTACTACCAATGAACCGCACACGGAGAGCTTGTACCTTTAGCATTTCAAGCGGAGCCTTATGTGGAGCCTTATGTGGAGCCTTATATGAATGTCCACAACCGAACTGGTGTCGACAACGAGTATGTGAACATGTTTTTCGATGCTGCGGGGCCTAGTTTCGATCCATACAATTGTAACGCAGCTGAGGAGGCACCGAATGCCTATACCGTGAAGTTTCATGGAGTTGCTGGAGAATGCAAGGACTCCTTTATACCCTGGCTGTGAGGACCATTCACCGTTAGAGGTGATCACTCGGCTCTTGAGCATAAGTCTGACTTTAACATGTCCAAAGAATGCTATAATGGAGTGCTCGAGTTGATTACCGATTTCTTGCCGGAGGGTGCCAAGTTACCTAAAAACTTCTACCGCTCTAAAAGGATGGTGAGATCTCCCTGGATGGGATGCGACAAGATCGATTGCTGTCAGAATAGATGCATGCTTTACTACAAAAATCACAAGGATGCAGAAGTGTGCGAATTTTGTGGTGCTGATCGCTACAAGCCAACTGCTACAGGCAAGTCTAGAAGACCGACTGCTTCAATGCACTACTTGTCGTTGACGCCGCGGTTGCAGAGATTGTTCATGGTAAAAGAGACTGCCAAAAATATGAGTTGGCACAAGCGACAACAGACCAAAGGAGTGTTGGATAACCCATCTGATGGAGAAGCGTGGAAGCACTTCGATCGAGCATATCCTAACTTCGCTTCTGATGCACGTAATATAAGGTTGGGGCTCTACTATGATGGTTTCACCCCATTTGGTCTTTCAGGCTCCCAATATTCATGCTGGCCGGTAATCCTCACTCCGTACAACCTATCGCCTTGGATGTGCACGAAGAAACATTACATGTTCTTAACTATTATCATTCCCGGTCCGAAGAACCCGAAGAGGAACATCGACGTGTACTTACAGCCGTTGATAGATGAGCTGAAGCAGCTATGGAAAACAGGGGCGTACACGTATGATGCTTCAAAAAAAATAGAATTTTCAGATGCTGGCAGCACTAATGTGGACTATCAATGACTTTTTGGCTTATGGAATATTATCTGGATGGAGCACTCATGGTCGGCTTTCATGTCCGTATTGCATGGACCGCACTAAGGCTTTTCGTTTGAGACACGAAGGAAAGCCATGCTTCTTTGATTGTCACCGACAGTTCTTACCGAAAGACTATCCGTACCGTAGGAACAGAACTGTATTTCGTGTCGGAGCTATGGAGAAGGGCGATCCACCGCTAATGTGGTCCAAAGAGGACACATGGAAGCAAGTAAAAAAAATCCCAATGGCTATTGAAGATCCTACAACGAGCAGCCCTTGCGAGGGATTTGGCGAAGAAAATAACTAGACCAAAAGGAGTATATTCTGGGATCTGCCATATTAGAGCACAAATCTGATTAGACATAACCTTAACGTCATGCATATCGAGAAGAACATGTTTGATAACATAATTAATACTGTAATAGACGTCAAGAAAAAGACAAAAGACAATCAGAAGGCTGGATTGGACTTAGCCGAAATATACAGACGTCCTATATTCCACATGATAGACAACGGAAAGGGAAAGATTTTGCGGCCTAAGGCAATCTACTTGCTGGACAATGAGGACAAAGTGAGACTTTGTAGATAGATCCTGGACTTAAAATTTTCGGACGGATATGTCTCCAATCTAAGAAGATGTGTCGACATAAAGGAGTGTAAACTGACCGGAATAAAGAGCCACGATTGCCACGTATTCATGGAGAGGTTAGTTCCTGTTGCATTTTGAGAATTATTACCGCCGGTAGTCTGGGATCCATTAAAAGAGCCTAGCATATTCTTCAGAGATCTTGTTTTTGCAAGTTGCTTGTCGATCGTTTAGAGAAGCAAAAGAAGGACAGTGTGGTAACACTTTGCAAACTTGAGAGAGTTTTTTCTCCTGTATTCTTCGACTCAATGGAGCATATGCCGATTCATCTTATCCATGAGGCTCTTATTGCTGGACCTATCGGTTATCGTTGGATGTACCCGTTCGAGCGACAGTTGAACCACCTCAAGAGGAAGGTGAAAAATAAGGCACGGGTGGAGGGTTCTATTTGTGAAGCATATGTCCTTGAGAAGATTTCAAACTTCTGTTCCATGTATTTTCAGCCTCATATAGCTACAAACAGAACAAGGGCTCCCAAAAATGATGATGGCTATGAAGTTGGTATTGAGGCAAAGCTGAAAGTATTTACTGCCTACGGAAAACTATCTGGTAAAATGAAAAAAAAAATAACTAAATGACGACGAGGTTAGCGGTGCAATGTTATATGTATTGATCAACTGCGACGAGGAAGAAATGGACAAGCTAGAGGGGTAAGTAAAATTATTTTGCGTGCTTCAATGCATCTGAATATAACTAATATACCTATGCTTCGTTGCTTTCCAGCATGTTTAAGGATGAGGTAACGTCCAACAATCCGTACACAACCGACGAGGAAGTAGAACAACAAATAAGACTTTATTTTCCTTTTTGGTTGAGAGTATATGTACGGACGTAGTCACAATTTACTTTTTCTGTACATTTATACTTGCATATGATAATTAAGTTAGCATCGTTTTTATGGTATTTAGGTTGATCGTCCGAAGACAATCCTTGAGAATGAGTATATTAAAACTCTAGCCAAGGGGCCAATTTATCAAATGAAGACCTGGCCAAGTTACTGCGTAAATGGTTTCAGGTTCAAGTCAACAAATGCTCGAATAAGAGACGACTTCTTGGATTTGGATTCTACGAAGAATAGCTATTTGTGCATAAAATCTTCAAACTACAAAGACGTCGACCCAGACAATGACTTCTTTGGCGTCTTATAGGAGATTGTGGAACTGACATACAATTATGCTATAGAACCTTATAAGATCGCCTTGTTCAGATGTGACTGGTTCGATCCGATCCAGGGTCGAGGTTAGAGAGTTGACAAACATGGTCTTATTGACATAAATTATCGCCGTCGATATCAAGCTTATGAGCCGTTTGTTCTAGCAAGCCAGGCTCAGCTAGTTTACTTTACCAGCTATCCAAAACGAGGAGCCGGGAGATCAGATTGGTGGCCAGTCTGTAAGACAAAAGCTCGGAATACCTTCGATATCGACGAGATAGCTTATCAGAAAGACGAACTACCTCTTATTACAAATATTATCGATATGGACTCAATAAAAGTTCCTCATGACATGTTTCATCAATTGGAAGATGTAAAAGTATCAGAAGAGGAAGAGGAAGTTGATAGAAGTGAAGAGGAAAAGGAAGAGGAAGAGGAAAAGGAATCGGAACAAGATGAATTTTCAGAAGAGGATTGAATATGTTTAATTTTCAGATGTAGTATGGTTACTTTTGTTTTTTTCAGATGTAGTATGGTTTACTTTTGTTTTAGCGACGTTAATACGCGACGTTTTCAGATGTAGTATGGTTTACTTTTATTTTTTCAAATATATTATGGTTTACATAGCGACGTTCCCTGGCTATAGTATGGTATACTTTTATTTTTTTAAGCTGTAGTATGGTATACTTTTGTATTTTTCAGATATGGCTCGACGTGGATCAATTGGTTCCGGTGCTGGTGGGAGTCGACGACCCCGACCGTCTCCATCTACCACTCCTACCGACTCCTCATCCCCTCGCACTCCAGTATACACTAGCGATCTAGTCGCCGGCAGTGCCTCCATACCCGGCTCTAGCAGTTCGAGGCCAGGACCTTCTTCATCTTCTACGCAGCCAGTACCGTCGAGTATTCCAGATGTCGACCCCACTATTGAGGAGCAGGCCGAGGCCGAGGCCCACGTCGAGGTCGAGGGCGATGGCGAGGCCCACGCCGACGGCGAGGGCGAGGCCGAGACTGTAATGCCCTGCTCCGCACGAGGCATTTGGTTGGCTTGTCGGATGATATCAGGATGTTGGACCGTAACTTATGTTGGAGATCAGAAGAATTAAGACTAATACAGTCTTTCTTAGCTGACTAGACAGAGTGAGTATTGGAACGTGGCTCGCTGGTGGAGCTACGCTTAGTGGAATTGGAATAGGAAAACCCCTTTTATACAGGCAAGTGGAACTGTCCTCCTTATTCCTTATTCCTACATGCTTAAGAAATGGAATAACGTGATGCTTTAAATATGTCCCTAATGTCTCTTATCTTGAATGTTGAATAATTGTGATGCGATGCTTTAGTTGCCTAATCGATAGAGATGCATATGATGGAAATCATTGAATGAATAACACATGAACTTTGAATTGTTGAACGAATCACACTCGAACTACTAATGTAACATGATGCCTGAGAATGAATCGATAATGTCCCTTATGCTTAATCTTGATGAAATGAATGAATCACTTGAATAATGAGATGCTGCATGAATGATACATGAGAAAAGAATTGAATATGCTATTATTCCTATGAAATGAATGAAATGCTACATGTCCCTTCGAAATGAATGAATGTTTTTGTTGTTCCTCCTTAGAAGGAACGTAATGAGAAATGTTGCAATGAAATAAACAATAAGAATTGATGAGGCTTGGGATCGTTGAGATCACCAAATAAAATGATGGTAATGTTGGGAATGAATAAGTCATTGAACATGACTTGAATGAGATGAATGATGATGCACTGTTGTCTTTACTTTAATATTTCACCATGTATTTTATGTTCACGATTGAGTCGGACACGCATTCGCATGGTCATAGGACAACTTATGCATAAGTGATGGGATATGTTTTCTAGGACGGTACCCCGGGACGTTAGGGCGACCGATCCGACTTAGGAGAAAATATTGGCGTGCTAGTAGGGGCACGGGTTCTGCGAGGCATCTTTTGGGGCTAGCTACCTTCTCTTGAGTCATCGTATTACCAATGAAGACCTATATGGCAACGTCCGTATGGTTAAACACCAGGGACCATGTAGTCAGGATGCATGCTAATGAATGTCTTGTGCAGGCAGAGTAAGTATGTCTGCTAACTTGTATTTAATGCAGGTACGAGAAAGTTGGCTATCGGTAAGAAATCACTTAAATGTGATATACTAAATATATGTGTTAGTTTAACTTGCGTGCTTAATGTGCCAAATAAATGATGCTATGTGTAGCCTTTCAATATGAGAACCTGCTTAACATGTTAAATTTAGTATGCTAGAAAGATGCTTTGCTATATACACTGCTCAAATATAAGATACATGCTAAGTGATGCTTAAAGTGAGAATTGTCACAATATGTTTAAGATGTCAATGATAACGATGCCTCAATGATGCTTTTGCATGATAACACCAAGAATGCTAAAATGATATGTCCACATGAATACTACTATGAATATGTTTACATGCTTCACTATGATTATTGCCCAAGAACTATAAACTGATGCTAGGCCCCAAAGAAGAAAGATCATTCAATTAAATGCTTGCTAAAATTGACCAGTTAGTGTTGGTTTAGGCGAGTGAGTTGAATTCTGCTCGCCAGTACATAGATGATGTGCTGACCCACGTTTTGTGGGCAGGTACTCGTACTTGGAATATTCTACATACGAAGATTGGCTTGATTTGTCCCTCGACATCAAAGATTTGTTGGGCATACAGAAGCTCTGATTGTTCAAAATGATGTCTTCTGTTTATAAAGGGTATAATGTATGGAACATTGTAATCAGTTGTACCAGTAAGATTGTAAGCCAAGCCGGTATATCGAGTTGTAATCCAATGTATCCAAGTATCAAATGTAAGCTGTATAGCATTGATCAGTTGGCTTTCAATGTAAAGTAAGATGTGTTATAAACATTGTACTTCAACAAGTCTTGTACTCTTCTTCAATTATCAATAAAGAGAATAAAGTTCTGTATATATCTGTGTGACTTCAAGTTATCCTTTTATCTCCGCTGCTATAAAGAAACTGATGTGTTTCTACTCGATAAGAAAGATTGTCCTCACTAAATTCAATTTGTCTGCTTCTGCCATTGCGATGTGTTCCCATTTGAAGAAAATTGATTATGTACCATCTTTATCTTGTACAAGTGCAATACCAGACTTGTACGACATCACGCCTAAGCGAGGACGATCGATTCCAAGAGATAAAATATATGAATAAATGACTCTACGAATCGGGGCGTGACAAATTGGTATCAGAGCCAGGTTTTACGTCCTTGGTCTCTTCTTTGATTCGTTTCAAATCAAAGTTGCATCGACAATTAACCAAAGTTGTTTCCGCGATCACTCAACATTACTTTCGAGATTAAATCAAAGATTTCTTTCGCGATTTTACTATCATTGTTCTGCAATCATCCTATGTTATTGTGTCTGAAATTTCGTTGACCCTCTTGGCTGCTCACTGGATGTTCCATACAATAAGTCTATATACACTGTGATGCCCCTGAATGAATGATTGTTGTGGATTTGGACACAAATAACCCAACAATGACTCGATGCCATAGTATGCTATAGTATGAGTGTTGTTTGGAATTATAGGAATAAAAAAAGTAGCTACGTATGCTGTAACAAGTTGAGAATTGCATGTAATGTTGGGAAAAATATGAGAATAAAATAATTGATGGATGAGTTCGACATAACTAGTGAGTCGACTCAGGAGTAAGGGCTAGTGTTTTTGAGACCCTAAAAACGTTCACTTGTGATATCGAGACCCCAAGATGTTGGCTAACTGTTGTGATCATTATAGATCATGAAAGTCTGTAATAGAATTGTGTTGGTATTGTTTAAGGATGGCTTCGTTTCTGAGTGGTATATTGCCTCTACCACCTCAGAACGAGATGTATGTTGACCTTTTCCATAGGATAGCAAGGAGACTATCTGTGGGTACTGGATAGTGCCGAAACTTAGCTGGGAGTCATGTATTGTGGCTAGATGACTCGAGTGTCCCTTGACGGTGATGTTATATTGAGTAGCGAGATTGTCGAAAATTGTAACTGGTGGCTTGGTTAGAAATTGTTTAGTCGAGTGATGGCTCAGACTAGTAGGACAGTTAATATACTATGAGTAAATGGATTTGGCTAGAGAATGTTGTGGCTTAGAACATCTGAATGTTGATTTCGATTGGTTGGATGCAAATCAAATGTGGCTAATACAAAGTTGGTTGCGTAGCTGAAATTTTTAGAAATATTGTCGATAAACCAAAGGAATATTAGAAATCTGTGCCTTGACCCTAAGGTGTAATAGATGTTAATCCATCTTGATCACCAAAGGATGGTCGTTGCATATGTGCATGTATGCTGAGGAATTGAGTTGTACTAGAAAAGTAACAAGTAGCAATCCTGAATATTTGTGTTGCATAGAGAATGGTTAATTGATACATGAATTGTCGGATTGAATATGATGAACTACTTGACCATTGCTGCATGAATTTAAGAATGCCCGTAAGATAGTTTGATGATTGAAAAACAAATGGGATTAAGAAATTATAAACGTATTGGATAATGTCGGTATAGGTGATTGTTGGTTGAGATATAGATTGTTGGCTTATGACTTAGTGGTGTGACTCTGTCATACGAACCGAATAGTACGATTATATAGTTATGTTAAAACTATCGGAATCGATGACCCTTGAATAGTTAACCTTGGTTTATGGGTTTATGTGGGTACGAAGGAATTGGAATAGAAATTGAATCATTAGAAATTTAGTTGATGGATTATTAGAACGATGAAGATCGTATGTCGGATTGGGATTGACCGTATAGATCGATCTTAATCGATCGTTGGGTAAGTCTAAAATGAGCCTCTGTGGGAATTATTTCCTTAAGGAAGACCCTGGATAGATAGACTTGACCCTAGCGACCAGTTGATGAATTACCAATTGTTGGCTTAGCCGACAATTGGCGATTCGTTATTCAGACTGAGTTGATACCCATATGTTTAGGTAGAGCTGTCTCGAACTGTCGGTTGCTTGTTGGCCCTAAGAAAAAGAAACTAGTATAACCCTAGTAGCCGTCCACTCTAGGGAAGTCACCTGAATGATTAGGTATAGCTGTCGGTATAGCTAACCATTAAGACTGGACCGAATAATAGATGGTCGTTGGCGACCCATAGAATGACCTTGTGGCATTGAACGAGAGATGGTGATGAGTACGACCTAAGAATGATATGTTGTATGTATATGCTTCAATATGAACCTTAGAGATGTTTGACCCTTGGGGATTATGTGTCGGCCTATAGCGGGACTAGAATTGTGGGATGAGACTTGAGTTGTATGTATCTAGTAGTGAATTGCTCCATGAGATGGAATTGACTGCTCATGACGGGAATGTTGGATAGGTATCTATAGTCGGGTAGCTGGGTTAACCTTGACTGTTGCATAGAATTGTACCTTGACTCGGGTAATCGATAGTGGGTGACGTCGGATTGTATCTTTTAGAAAAGATGAATTTCCTTGGTGAGAAATATTATTGGATTCAGAAAGGAATGTGATTGCATGTTGTGAACTCATAATATGATTGGCTCTAAGTTAGACCCTTGATCGAATGTTAGTTATTATGCTTGGATAGAGAGCTGTCCCTGATGTTAAGTGTTGTGGCCTGGAAGATAGTGATTGTGGCAAAGTCAATGAAGTAATAAGTCAATTGAAGGGATGCTAAGTCGGAATTGGAAAAGGGAGTTATATCGTGGCTGATCGAATCGCACTAACATGGAAGTTGGCTGAAGTACATATGTTTTGGGGGCGCCTAAAATATGTGTATGGATCCAACCGAAGTGATAGGTTGCGACTGAGATAACATTATGGAAAGAATTTATTGTACTAACACGGACTTTGGCTGAAATGCATATGTTTTGGGGACGCCTAAAATATGTGTATGGACCCAGATGAAGTGATGTATTGCGACCAAGATAGAATGCAAGAAAAATATTGGTGAATCAATGAGAAGTTGCAAGTATTTATAAAAAAGAAAGATGAATTGAATCGTTGATGGATTAAAATGATACAGTTGGATAGCTATTTTGAAATGACCGAGTGGGCTGAAATGAATATTGAATTGAAGCTGAATGAGTAACTCATTATGATTAAGTGAATCTAGTGGATGATTTGTTTTCTTATGTTTCGAGGACGAAACTTTTTCTGAGTGGTATATTATGTAATGCCCCGCTCCGCACGAGGCATTTGGTTGGCTTGTTGGATTATATCAGGATGTTGGACTGTAACTTATATTGGAGATCAGAAGAATTAAGACTGGTGCAGTCTTTCTTAGTTGACTAGACAGAGTGAGTATTGGAACGTAGCTCACTGGTGCAGCTACGCTTAGTAGGATTGGAATAAGAAGGCCCCTTTTATGCAGGCAAGTGGAACTGTCCTCCTTCCTCCTTATTCCTGCATGCTTAAAAAATGGAATAACGTGATGCTTTGAATATGTCCCTAATGTCTCTTACCTTGAATGTTGAATAATTGTGATGCAATGCTTTAGTTGCCTAATCGATAGAGATGTATATGTTGTAAATCATTGAATGAATAACACATGAACTTTGAATTGTTGAACGAATCACACTCGAACTGCTAATGTAACATGATGCCTGAGAATGAATCGATAATGTCCCTTATGCTTAATCTTGATGAAATGAATGAATCACTTGAATAATGAGATGTTGCATGAATGATACATGAGAAAAGAATTGAATATGCTATTATTCCTATGAAATGAATGAAATGCTATATGTCCCTTCGAAATGAATGAATGTTGTTGTTGTTCCTCCTTAGAAGGAACGTAATGAGAAATGTTGCAATGAAACAAATAATAAGAATTGATGAGGCTTGGGATCGTTGAGATCACCAAATGAAATGATGGTAATGTTGGGAATGAATAAGTCATTGAACATGACATGAATGAGATGAATGATGATGCACTGTTTTTTTTACTACAATATTTCACCATGCATTTTATGTTCATGATTGATTCGGACACGTAGTCGCATGGTCATAGGATAACTTATGCATAAGTGATGGGGATATATTTTTTCGGACGGTACGCCGGGACGTTAGGGCGATCGATCCGGCCTAGGAGGAAACATTGGCGTGCCAGTAGGGGCACAGGTTCTGCGAGGCATCCTTTGGGGATAGCTACCTTCTCTGGAGTCATCGCATTATAAATGAAGACCTATATGGCAACGTCCGTATGGTTAAACACCAGTGACCATGTAGTCAGGATGCATGCTAATGAATGTCTTGTGCATGCAGAGTAAGTATGTCTGCTAACTTGTATTTGATGCATGTACGAGGAAGTTGGCTATCGGTAAGAAATTACTTAAATTTGATATACTCAATATATGTGTTGGTTTAACTTGCGTTCTTAATGTGCCAAATAAGTGATGCTATGTGTAGCCTTTCAATATGAGAACCTGCTTAACATGTTAAATTCAGTATGCTAGAAAGATGCTTTGCTATATACGCTGCTCAAATATAAGATACATGCTAAGTGGTGCTTAAAGTGAGAATTGTCACAATATGTTTAAGATGTCAATGATAACGATGCCTCAATATTGCTTTTGCGTGATAACACCAAGAATACTAAAATGATATGTCCACATGAATACTGCTATGAATATGTTTATATGCTTCACTATGATTATTGTCCAAGAACTGTAAAATGATGCTAGACCCCAAAGTAGAAAGATCATTCTATTAAATGCTTGCTAAAATTGACCAGTTAGTGTTGGTTTAGGCTAGTAAGTTGGATTTTGCTCGCCAGTACATAGATGATATGCTGACCCACATTTTATGGGTAGGTACTCGTGCTTGGAATATTCTACATACGAAGATTGGCTTGATTTGTCCCGCGGCATCAAAGATTTGTTGTGCATACAGAAGCTCTCCTTGTTCAAGATAATGTCTTCTTTTTATAAAGGGCATAATGTATGGAACATTGTAATCATTTGTACTAGTGAGATTGTAAGCCAAGCCAGTATATCGAGTTGTAATCCAATGTATCCAAGTATCAAATGTAAGCTGTATAGCATTATTCAGTTGGCTTTCAATGTAAAGTGAGATGTGTTATAAACATTGTACTTCAACAAGTTTTGTACTCTTCTTCAATTATTAATAAAGAGAATAAAGTTCTGTATATATCTGTGTGACTTCAAGTTATCCATTTATCTTCGCTGCTATAATGAAACTGATGTATTTCTAATCGATAAGAAAGATTATCATCACTAAATTTAATTTGTCTGTTTCTGCCGCTGCGATGTGTTCCTATTTGAAGAAAATCGATTATGTACCATCTTTGCCTTGTACAAGTGCAATACCAGATTTGTACGGCATCATGCCCAAGCGAGGATGATCGATTCCAAGAGATAAAATATGTGAATAAATGACTCTACGAATCGGGACGTGACAGAGACCGAGGGACAGGCTGCGGGCAGAGGCAGGAACAGGGACAGAGGGCGGGGCAAAGGCACATTACAGCTCCCATTTGAGACAGATCTGTTTGCCATAAAATATAAAAGAACAGAACAATTATCGGAGGACCGGACTTTTACTTCACGTTACAAACTCGCTTGTACAAAGAAAGCCTAGGGACGAAAACCTAGGTACAACAGTCTAAGTACAATTGTTTATTTTAGATTCTGGAGGGTAACGATAGAGGCTCGGGAAGGCGACAGCAGCCCTGCCTTACTCCTTGGACGATCGGTATGCAGCCTTGACTCCTGTGATGAGATGGTTGGCGTTGATGAAGAAATGCTCTTCTTGCTCTCCTCGTATTGCTCTTCTGACTTCTCTCTTTCTCTGTGTATTTTCTCTCTGATTATTAGGGGGAAGCTCTCTCTCTATCTCTTCTCTTCGCAAGGGAATGGCACCTTGCTTATTTATAGGAGTGGGAGCATCATTAGGGTTTGGATGATTGCCCATTTTTCGAAGTTGCGGCGGCCTGATATTTTAATCAATCTGGACCATTAGTCTTAAGCGTGAAGGATCTGGGCCATAAATGTGGATAGTATTGAATCCTGTGAATGATTAATGCTGATTGCTTTAAATCTTCATGATTGGTTGTGTCAAGCTTGGATCTCTCACCATGTGTCCTATTGGCTTGATCATGAATGATATGACCTGATCTCATTAATTATGAGGATAACATTAAATATGGTTATTGGGATCTGATAAATCTCTGATTGATTTAATACCACGCATCCCATAATCACCCTGCTACCAGCTGTCAAGTCATGGGGGCAATTGAATCTCTGCCACGTGTCTTAATGGTGGACCCTGCCAGAGCCGCATGATATCCACGAATCGCATGATACAGCGTCTCAGTGGGCCGCATCGGTATAGTACTTGCGAGCCGTATGGGATGGTTTCTTGGTGAGCCGCAGGAAGATGATTCCTGCCAGCCGTATGAAGCTGTTCTTCAATTGAGCCGCATGGAAGTAGCCACGTGGTAATCTTGGATCGTATCAGAGATTTTCTTTTGTTTCCGAAGGGTCTGTCATTATGACAGGACCATCATGGCACTTTGTGTCAGAGCCGTCAGCTGTCAAATCATGGCAGAGCATTAAATAAGGCCATTACTCGATGGCCAGCTGTGTGAAGGGATCCCACAGGGACACGTGGTGTTGATCGAGCCACATATCTCTATTGGTCATATGTGAGCCGCATGTACTTTCGAGCCGCATGAAGCTGGCAGACTCTTTGAACCGCATGGGACTGTCCCCATGTAAGCCGTATGGATTCTCCTGTCCCGAGCCGCATGAGACTGAGAGTTTCTCTGAACCGCATGGGATTACCCCTGTATGAGCCGCATGGGGTTCTCCTGTTCCGAGCCGCATAGACCATCATTCTGATATTTTCCATGCTTCTACAAGACCCCCTTCAAAGTTTTCAATTTGCAAAATTGAAGTACTTTGAAGAAGAAGCATGGCCTTTGCTGACCGCATAGATGGTTCAGCCGCATGGATTTATCTGGCCGCATGAGCTGTTAGGCCGCATAGACTTTTTGTCACGTGTCCCAACCACGTGTGCAAATCTTCTGCATTAAATGCCCTTGATTCATTTTTTTTGAATTAACGCCGCCTTTTGGGGGGGATCCCAAGGGTCAGTTTTGCTTTGACAGAAGCGTTTTGCCTTTATTCTTTTAGACGGCATGTGGATCGAGGCGTTTGTTGATTTACGAGCCTTCTTCGCCTATAAATAGGAGTAATTTATTTTTTTGAGGGTTTCTTTACCTTCTCTCTTTGCTCGAACTCCTTGTTGCCGACTCCCTCTTCGTCTTCTCCTATCAACGATCGGCAATGGCTCCCAAGAAGACTACCGCTGCTACGGACAAGAAGACCGCATCGTCGTCTGCGGCAGCGAAGGGCAAGAAGGCCGCATCTTCATCGACTGCAGTGGCAAACGTGGCGACTCCTCCGTCGACTGACGTGCCTGTTTTTCACCCCGACGTTCACCCATTTATTGCTGGTAGGACCATCAACATGAACTGTCATGGCTACGCCGCATATCTTATGCGCGAGCCTATATTTCCAAGTGTGCTGCATGTCCGACTCATGTTCGAGCCGCATGGGATATGACCCAGGCCTGAGCCGCATGAAAGTTGTTGTTTGCAGTCGCATAATTACTTCACCATCAGGGCCGTATAAGCTCATCTGGGCTGGACGGCATAAGCTCATTCGAACTGAACCACATGAGCTCTTTCAAACTGAGCCGCATAAGGCTATGCTGAACTAAGCCGCATAAGAACATTTGAACTAGGCCGCATAAGCTCATCCGTACTGAACCGCATACGCTCATTTTGAACCAAACCGCATAAGCTCATTCGAACTGAACCACATGAGCTCTTTCAAACTGAGCCGCATAAGGCTATGCTGAACTAAGCCGCATAAGCATCGAGTAGTTGTGTTTCGGCTATCTTTTCGACCTTGTTTCTTTTGTCTTTCTTCAGTGAATCTGCCAGTAAATCCTGCGGGGGAACTTCTGGTTGGCTCGAATCAGTTTGCCATGGATGTGCGACGGGACGATTTAGTTCGTCAAGTGTCAAAGCAGCTCCTTGTTAATGAGCCTTTGGAGCGACTAAACGCTATCAGGGTTCAATCTTTCCAATTCCTTAGTGACATGATGAGCTCCGGGAAGCCTAATGGGAAGCATCTGAGGCCGGTCTTCCTCTTTGGGGATGCGTTGATCATAAAAAACTCCCGAGTGCTGGATATTTTCGAGAGTTGGGATTTTAATCTGAACGGGATGCCGATTCACATCCCCATTATGAAGCGTCATTTCCCTTTTGTGTGGTTCAACATGATCATTTTGGACAGGCAGATGCCAGACCCCCTCACTCCAACCAGACCGGGGATGTTTGTTGGTAACATCCGTTACAACAAAACTACTGGGTCAGTACGCGCGATCAAGGATCCGGCCAGTCGATCCGTGATGGGGTTAGTTTTGGGTACCTTTATCAACACACCCGGTCCTAACTTCTCATTCTCTCAGGCTGATACCTTCCTTAGCCAGCTTGCTCGCAAAGGGTCCTATCCTGTTGGCAGATTGGTACTGCCGAGCTGGTTACACCCCATTCCCCCGTAGGCTAACCTAACCTCGTGGATTCTGCGGAACTACGGAGAATTTTTGCGAGAAGTCAATCTTTATGATGCTATCCGAGGTACCAGCCACGGGTTACCCGTTAATAAGCCATTGTTCATGGCCCTTCTGGAGATGTATAATCATCGGACAGGAACTTTCTTCACACCTATAGGGGAATTGGGGCTCGCTCTTCACGAGATGTATGCTGTCTCCAAGCTCCCCTGGGGAGACGAGCCCTTCGAAGCGTACACTCCGACGAATGAGGAGTTCCAGGATTTAGACCGACGATTCACAAGCTTCGTCACTGTGTATCAAGAACTGTTCTGTCATCATAGCACCTGTCACCGAACGGCTATCCAGAAAAATGATAGCTCGGAAGGGGATACTCCCCATACCAACTCTTGGGTCTCATACCTTTTCAAATTCAGCGCTGCTGGCCGAGTTACTTTCCGAGATCGTCAAACTTCTAGGGAAGTAGAAGACTTAGTGTCGACTGCTAGGAGGTCGAAGTCTAAGGGTGACAAATTTGGGAGCCATATTGACTCCTTCAGCTATTTTTATTATAGTACTCGACGGCTGTCAGAGAAGGCACTCTTGGCAGGGTTTTTAATGGTATGGCTGCACAATTGTGTGGTCTCAGGAGGGGCAGGTGCTATTGAGAGGATCGGCCGTCACTTCATTCTTCCCGCCGTGAAGTTGGCCTTTGGGGTCAGGCTGGCTCTTTTTCTCGCTATGGTGTGCAGTATTCAGCATGGTCTCCGCGCCTTCTCGTCCAAGGTCATCGCTCGTGACGTGGCGATGGACTTTGAACGTATAGAGCTGCCTTATCATTACTTGCTGGGATGGCTATTGTTGTATTATCAGTCTTTGATGATTCCTGGGACGGGAGATGGCGTTACGGACGACGACGCTTTTCTTTTCAGGTATCACCATCAGCCTTGGGAATGTAGTACCATGCCGGCGTGTCGGAGGATTCTGGCGAGGGTGGATGGATATGATTTCTTCGTGTCCATTCCCCATTTTATCGACCAAGAAGTGAGGAGTGTTCATGTTGATGGTGTTGGTCCTCCTCATTTTTTACCTGAGAAGATGCGTTTCTGGCTGCGTAACATTCGTCCGGCGCATTTAGTTTATCGCAATCGCAATACTGTGTACTTGGAGCCCTACTTGCCCAGTAGGTTTGTCCATCAATTTGGGTACAGTCAACTATTCCTCGGGCGTCCCAGTTCCTACCTGGGATTTGAGGGTAGCATTCTCGATGGTATTAGGGCATAGAGCTACTATGACACTTGTCATACTCGAACTAGCTTCTCGATTCCTGCAGCAAACGTGATAGGGGAAATCTTGCATATGGCGGCCTTATATCATGTTACGGCAAATTAGCCTCCTCTCGATTTTGACTCGAGGACTAGCTTCATCGTAGGCACTCGTCTGGCAGAGAAGGCTACGGTGTCGAGGGCAAAGAAGAAAGGGGCGAATAGAGTTCCTACGCCCGATTCCGAGTCCTTTGACACAATTGAGGAAGACAACGAGCGGGACGATGAGGACTCTCTCTCTTCTGGTGGCGAGGCAACGTCGGGTCAGCCGCCCATCATGGCAGATGAGATGATGACGGATCAACCGTCGGTCGTATTAGATGAGGCAGTAGATCAGTTGCCACCTGTACCGGAGGTGGTGCGGGTAGAACTACCGCCTGCCGTGCCTGGTCCCTCGCGTAAGCGAGGCAGGCGTGAGTCTACTGGCGGAGGAGTAGCCTTTTCCGTGAAGAGAGCTGCGGTCGGACCTCGTAGACTGCTTATTACGGAGAGGGGTGAAGATGCAGACGATGTTCCAGAGGTAAGACCAAGTCGGAGCCATCTCCTTGTTGTGGTTTTCTTTTTCTTAGGGTACCACTTAATCATTTTTCTTTGTAGGTGTCTGATGAACCGGCCTCCCATGAACCGTCTACCGCCCCTGAGGTTGATCCGGCCCTTGCTGCTTTGATTAGTGGTATGTATTCCGCGATCCTTTTAGCGGGGGCTCTCCCAGCGGCGGCTGAGGACTCCCAAGTTGCTGAGGCTCCAGTCCGGGAGGGGATGACGAAGGTTCCCTCGGGCCTGCCTCTGAGGTTGCTGAATTTTTGTAAGACGACACCGATCTCGTCGCATCCCCTCCCGAGGGTGCTTGGACGGAGGAGCCTATCATATTCAACTCGAAGGCTGCTGGTGAAGAGGCTACGGTGGCTGTAGGCGAACCTCAGCCTCCACACTCCTCCACTGGTAAGATAAGCCAAATATTGACTAGTGAGGGGGCTTATTTGCTCTATCAACATATCCTCCGGGTCAAATCGAATCATGGTTGTCTTGGCCCTACAGGTCCTGACCCTTTACTTCCTACCGCGGATGTTCTTGGGGAAGGCTCGGCCCGCCGCGATCTGGAGGAAAGGAGCATTTCCTCTCTTTCACCATCTCATGTCGAGGGGCTTCCCGCCAGCTCCGGGCATATGGGAATGGAGCTGGCGATGGTCTCTGCCTCATCCTCTGCTGCTTATACGGCTCCGAAGATTGATCTCTCGACCCTGCCGAACATTCAAGTTCTGCGGGCTGTTGACGAGGAGTTGGCCGCTGTTCATATGTCCTTCAATACGGAGTTTGTTTCTCTTGTAGCAGGAGCGACAGATTCTGTTGCGTCTTCTTCAGCATTGCCGGCTACACTCCCGTTGACACCGGCTTCTTCGGAGGCTCTGGACGAGGTGACACAGGATGTAGTCGACAGCTTCTATCGCCATTTAAAGAGGGGCATGGATGCTTTCGTAGAACGGGAGATCCCTTTTTCTCTGTCTCTGCGGGGCGCTCGGGGTCAGATTAACACTTTGAAGGCTCTTCCTGGCGGGGTGGGGTTGGCTGCACTCCTGGAGCCTAAGTTGGCAGAGGCTGATCAGCTTGTGACCCAATTGCTGGCGATACGGCAGGCTGGCTTGTCTGCTGTGATTGAACGGGAGCGGGGCTTACTTATTGCTGCTCGGGATAGGATCAAGCTTGCTCGAGATACTGCCGGGCCAGTTGTGTAGGGGGACCTTGACAAGTTCTCCGTTTCGTATGACAGGCTGGGTCGTCGAAGTCAGGCTTGTAGGGTTCGGGAAGAGTCTGCTTCTCGTGGAATAGCTGACACGAAGGAGCGGATTCTCGTACTTCAAAGGGAGTTGGCCTTCTTAGAGTCAGAGCTGGGGGCTGCTCGTGCGGAACAGGAATCAATCGCTCGGGAGGCCGAGAGGGTTTCCCGATCTTCTGTCAACCTGGAGCAGGCTTTCAAGAAATTCGAGGACAACTGGCAAGCTCATGCTCATCTGGAGGACGCGACGGTGCTGAGCCAGGAGACGGAGCGTCGAGCTAAACAGAGGCTTGAGTGGTCGATTGCCTTGCTGACGGACCGTCTCATGGCGTTATGTGCCCCGGAGCAGTGATCAGTCTTCTGTCTTCTTTTGTTGTCTTTTTTTTTCTTTTTGTCTTCATCTTATAAGGGATGAGATCCCAAATAATGTAGCACTTTGAATTTTGAATAAATGAGCATGCTTCAACTTATCTTTTCTTTTTTTTGTACTTGTGGTGTTCGTAGATTTGGACCTGCTGGGGGATTATTTGTGGACCTGTCACCCTGGGCATACCTTGGTTTTAGGTACGAGTAACAAGTTTTGGAGAGGAATACCTAGAACAACTTCACGATAAGACAGCTATAGAAGCTTTTGGTATTCAGGAGAATGCCAAGGAGCAGCTGGGCTTTCAGGCATGATAGGGAAGGGATGGGCGTGTACTGGAGATCCAGTACAGCATCTGTGGTCGACTGAGGACATTTGTGGTCAACAGAGGACATTTGTGGTCAACAGAGGACGTTTGTGGTCAACAGAGGACATTTGTGGTCAACAGAGGACATTTGTGGTCAACAGAGGAGATTTATGGTCAACAGAGGACATTTATGGTCAATAGAGGACATTTGTGGACCTATTATCCTTGTCGTACTCCGGTTGTGGGTACAGATAATAGGTTGAAAGGGAACCGACATACTTACTCAGAGGTAATGGGGACATGACAAGCATGAAGGTTTCTTCGATGGAGCCTTCCCACTCAGAGGTAATGAGGACATGGCAGGAGTGGGCTCAATGAAGAGGGGGTATATAGAATGACTTAGAGGTAGAAGAACGTGGAAGTTCTATGCGAGGGGGCGGTTTGTTTTTGGTGGAAGTGAAAACGACTCAGAGGTAATGAGGACATGGACGTTTCGGAAATTTGTGGATCGATTACCCTTTTTGTGCACTGGGAGTGCGGGTAGTGGATCATGACGGAGGATCTCTTCCAGGAAGAAAGTTCAGAGGTATAATCATACGTGACTTATTATCTGAAAGAGTGACCGAAATGTGAGTTCAGAGGCACCAGCGGGCACATAACTCGGTAATTTAGAATATTGAGAAAGTGTGAGTTCAGCGGTACCAGCGGGTACATGACTCGATAATCTGAAGGGAATGTGGATGTGAGTTCAGCGGCACCAGCAAGTACATGACTCGATAATCTGAAATGTTGTGGATGTGAGTTCAGCGGCACCAGCAGGTACATGACTCGATAATTTAAAATGTTGTGGATGTGAGTTCAGCGGCACCAGCGGGTACATGACTCGATGATTCGGAGAGAATGTCGTTTAGACATAATATTTCTTCAGGAACTTGCCGTTGACGGGCAACATGAGAAAGTCTCCGTTTTGTTTTGCGAGGCGGTAAGCACCGTTGGATAATACTGCCTCAATGATAAATGGGCCTTCCCACTTTGGCTAGAATTTGTCGGCGGTCTTGTGAGTCATGACCATTGGCCTCCGGACTGCCAGAACGAGATCGTCCACTTGGAATGTTCTGATTTTGACCTTCTTGTTGAAGGCTCCAAAGATGCGTGCTTGGTATAGCTCAATTCGTTGCTGAGCCAAGAGGCACTTTTCATCTAGTGCCTCCAATTCCTGTAGCTGCGGGTACATGACTCAAAAATCTGGAATGTTGTGATGGTGAGTTCAGAGGTACCAGCGGGTACGTGACCCGATAATCTGGGATGTTGTTTAGACATAATATTTCTTCAGGAACTTGCCGTTGACGGGGAACATGAGCAAGTCTCCGTTTTGCTTAGCAAGGCGGTAAGCACCGTTGGAGAACACGGCCTCGATGATAAAGGGACCTTCCCATTTTGGCTGGAACTTGCCGGTGGTCTTGTGAGTCATGACCATTGGCCTCCGGACTGCCAGAACAAGATCGCCCACTTGGAATGTTCTGATTTTGACCTTCTTGTTGAAGGCTCTTGAGATGCGTGCTTGGTATGGCTTGATCCTTTGCTGAGCTAGGAGGCGCTTTTCATCTAAGGCCTCCAACTCTTATAGTCGACGTCGGTAGTTGTCATCCGTCGTCAATTGATAAGTGAGGGCGATGCGGAGTGAGGGTATTTGAGTCTCTAATGGAAGAACTGCCTCACTCCCGTACAATAGGGAGAATGGCGTATTCTCGGTGGCTGTTCGAACTGTGGTACGATAAGCCCATAGTCATTCGTCGAGCTTCTTATTCCAATCGTGTTTGTTGGAGGAGACAAACTTCTTGAGGAGTTTGATGATTGTTTTGTTGAATGCCTCTGCTAACCCGTTTGCTGCCGAGTTGTACGGTATCGAAGCAACATTCTGAATACGGTGCTTATCGCAAAATCGATATAATGCGTGGCTTGCGAACTGCGGACCATTATCATGGATGATCCTTCGGGGCAGTCCAAAGCGGTAGATGACGTGATGCTTAAGGAAGCTGATCACGTTTGAAGTCTTGACTTCTGTGAGTGGGACAACTTCCGTCCATTTGGAGAAGTAATCAGTGATCGCAAGTATGAAGCGATGTCCTCGGGAGGAAGGTGGGGTGATTGGACCAATGATATCCATTCCCCATGCTTCGAATGGCCAGGACGCCACTGTCGGATGTTGAAATTCAGATGGTTGGTGAATGAAGTCCGCATGGACTTGGCAGGCTTTGCATTTTCTAGCATAATCTATCGCATCTGCCACCATCGTGGGCCAATAGTAGCACATTCATCGAAGACGGTCTTGCAATTTAGGACCAGGCTGGTGGGCCCTGCAGACACCGTTATAAGCTTCTCGTACGACTTCTTTGGCTTCTGCATTTGACAAGCATCGAAGCAACAACCCGTCATAGGATCGTCGATACAGCATTTTCGTCTCTATATCATAGAAGAATCTGAGAGAACGCCGTCTGATGGAGGTGGCTTCCTTTGGATTCTCTGGGAGGATGTCGTAGATGACGAAGTCGATAAATGGCTGTCTCCAGTCTGGTGCTTCGTCGACCGCCTGGGCGGAATAGCTTGCCACGAATTGAACGTTGTTCTTGGGGCAGACCAATTCGTGGCCTATCACGTCAACCGAATGATGAGTGTGGTTTGGTACTGCAAAGAAGCGGCAAGGCCCGCTAAGGCGTCGGCTTCGATATTTTGGAGTCTGGGGACGTGCTCGATGAAGAATCCCTCAAACGATGAGATGATGTTGATCGCTATTTGGTGGTAGGGGATCATGTCTTCATGGCGGACTTCGTATGCTCCCCGAATCTGATTGACGATTAATTGCGAATCGCCGTATGCTTCCAGATATTCTACCCCCAGCTCTTCTGCAAGTTGGAGACCGATGACTAAAGCGTTGTACTCGACCACGTTGTTAGAGCAGGGTTCCGTGAGAGAGTAGGCACGATTGATCACGAGCCCGGTAGGAGAAATCAATACAACCACGACTCCAACGACGATGTTTCCCTTGGGTCCAGTTCTTGAAGCGCCGTCGAAGAACATTCGCCATATGTTATCGTGAGTGGTTGTATTCGAGTCGGCGACCTCATCTGGTATCTCTTCATATATTCTGGATGACTCTGACCCTGGGTGGGCTGCCAAGAAGTCTGCCAGGGCTTGACCTTTGACAGCCTTCTGCAGGATGAAGACCATATGATAGGGGGACAGCAATATTGCCCATGTAGCGAGGCAAGAGCTGAGTGCCCCTGGCTTAGTCATGAGGACTCTGAGAAGATTGACTCGTGAGATCACATGTATGGTTTGTCCTGTGACATAATGACACGTCTTCTGAATAGTGAACACCAAGGCGAGGCATTCCTTCTCTACCGCAGTGTATCGGTGCTCCGGTCCAACCATCATTCGGCTGAGGTAGTATATGGCTTGTTCGTGGCCTGCATCGTTGTTTTGTGCCAACAGAGCACCAAGAGAGTGTTCCATTGCTCGTACGTATAGCAGAAATGGTTTTCCGGCAACCGGGGCCACCAAGACTGGAGGATTTGACAAATATTCTTTGATGATGTCGAAGGCACGCTGATATTCCTCGTCCCATACGAATGAGACTCCTTTCTTCATGAGGTGCATGAACGGTCGGCATCACACGGAGAGGTTAGAAATGAACCTCCTGATGTAAGCTAGCCTCCCTTGGAGGCCTCTGAGTTCGCGGAGATTTCTTGGGGGACCCATCTCCATGATTGCCTTTGTTTTCTTGGGGTCTACATGAATGCCCTGAGCGGTGATGATGAATCCTAAGAATTTTCTGCTGGATACGCCCAAGAAAGATTTCGTAGGGTTCATTTTCAGATTGTGGGCTCGCATCAGGTCGAATACCGTCCTCAGGTCCTGCAGATGGTCTCCCTTACAGCGACTCTTGACGACGATGTCATCGACATAATATTCTACCGTCTTGCGCAGGTGTTCTCTGAAGATGATACTCATGGCTCGTTGATACGTGGCTCCAGCATTCTTTAAACCGAAAGGCGTGACTGTGTAACAGTATGTGCCAATCAGTGTATGGAATGACGTGTACTTTTCGTCGTCAGGAGACATCTTGATTTGGTTGTACTCCGAGAATCCATCCATGAATGACATACATTCGAAGCCGCATATGTTGTCAATCATAATATTTGTGATAGGGAGGGGGAATTCGTCTTTCGTGCATGCCTCATTCAGATTGTGGAAGTCTATACAGATTCGGATTTTTCCATTCTTCTTGAGGACCGGAACTATATTGGCGACCCAATCGGGATGTTGCTCCTCACGAATGAAGCCGCTGGCTATCAGTTTGTTGACTTCGACTTCGATCGCGTCCATGACACCTGGGCGAAAGCGTCGTTGTTGCTGCTTGACTGGCTTTGCATCTGGCCAAATATGAGCTTATGAAGAGCAATATCGGGATCTAACCCCGGCATGTCTTCATAACTCCATACGAACACATCAATATATTCTCTGATAAGTTCCAGCAGCGATTCTCGCTCTTCGTCTGTTAAGCTTTTACTGACAAAGATTGGCTTTGGAGAGGATTCGCTGCCGAGGTCGATCTACATAACCTCATCTTTGGTAGGAGGTTCTCTCTGCTCGAACCACTTTTCCTATTGTGCATCCAGCTGTTGGGCCCACGGCTCTAGTTCGAGGATTTCAGGAATGTCTTCGTCTTCTTCGTAAGGTCGGCGAATGCCATATTGACTGACAGGACTTGTCTAAATATGTCTCCGATGCTGATATCCGAGTCGAAGGTTGGTGACCCGGTTGAATGTGACTGCCAGTCACACTCTTCATCCGAACTCTCAGGTGTTGTCGTAGGAGTTACATACCCTAGTCCACATGGAGTTTTGCTATAGTAGTCTCGTGGCTTGCCAGCCGGGACTGGAGGCTACAAAGGTAGTCGCCGTCCGGTACCGTAGTTCAAGCCTGGTGTAGTCTCCATATCATATCCCTGTTATTGCACGAGATATTTGGCCTAGGGACTATAAAGATACAGAGGCAGTCTCCCTGCATCTGACCCAAGATCGACTTCTTTTATGGTGAAGGGACGCGGATCGTCTTTCCGGCCGAAGATGATCGGATGATCTCCTCCCTCGATTATGTGGTACGCGTCTTCTACTGGAATAAGCTGGATTGTGGTGTACACATTTGTCACCTGTGTGTGTAGGTGGGTGCCTATACCATGTTCCATAGCGTACATTATACAAAGCTTATTAAGCTCGATGTAGTTCAAAGATAGCCCTTTATTGATGAAATAAGGTATCTTTTCTAGGAGGATTACATCATCCGCAGAGGGAACATCAGTGTGGGCAGCCACATACTTGGCTAGCTCTGGTTCTTCTTCGGCGACCCCCTGTATAAATGAAGACTGAGAGGACGACCTGGTCAACTTGATCTTCAGAGGTTCAACTGGTGGAGCAGAACATGGAGTTGTCGGCAGACTAGCAACCCCCAGCTTGGTACTCGATGCTGGGCGGGGAGTGGTTGGTTCGCTAGAAGTCCCAGGCCTTACATCAGGGTGATGACTCATCTTGGGAAGACGTATCGTCATTGGCTTGTCTGAGGGATTGAGCTTCTCCTTTTGCGGCTGACCGATTTTTGGCAGCCTGATTGTTAGTGGCCCCGTTGTAGGTCTCGACGCTTGGCCCAACCTCGGCAGTTGGATTATCAGCTGTTCTTCTTGTGCCGAGAGACTGATCACGTCCTTACGCAAAGTAGCCGTAAGGGGTACGGACTTGCCTGGCTTGCGAGCCTGGAGGTGGATCGTCAGAGGTTCCTCTGATCCTGTGGCTGTCTTGGCATGAGCTTGCACATCTTCTTCACCCAGGTGCTTCTTTGATTTTTCGTACAGGCAGTAGTCTGAGTAATAAGATTCGACTCCCTTGAAGGGATCGATATCGGCAAATTCTGTCCTTACGAAGCCATACTTATCGACATATTTGAAGCATTGGTGCAGCATGGAGGGCACGATCATGTAATCGTGTATCCAAGGGCGCTCCAGGAGGATATTGTAAGAAGTGTCGGCATCTATGACGTAGCAGGTGACTTCTGATTGGAGATCGCCAATCTGACACTTCAGGCGAATCTTTCCAATTGGGTAACTGCTGCCCGAATTGAAACCGCTGATGGCGGTGCTTGTAGGCGTCAGGCGATGCATTGGAATGCGAAGATGATGTAGCAGACCCTTCGGAATGATGCTTATGGATGACCCAGGATCAATGTGCATCCGGTCCACTTTTACGTCGCCGATGTATCCGGTATAGTATAACGGGCGATCGTACAGGTTGGTTTTGATGAGCATGTCCTGCGGAAAAAAGACGATATTAGGTATCGCTCCCGTACACGCACTGTCTTGGAGATCTGCAGGTTGATTATCTCCCGTGAGGTTGACCTGAGCCAAGTATGCGTCGACATTTTGGAGTGCGTCACTCAAGACTGCGGAAACATCCTTCGAGAGCCTCAGGAGTTCATATAAGGACAACTTAGCCGATGTATTGGCCAATTGCTCTAGTATATCGAAGTTGTAGGGCCTCTCCAGCCCCTGAGGTGTCTCTTTCCGGAGGGATTTGTCAAAACGAGTCTCCTTCGGCCTAGGCTTGCCGGTCGTCGGAGGCTGAGGGGGCCCTGGAGTGTCAGTGGTAGCTGGAGGATAATCATCAGTCGAGTTCTTAGCCCCAGGTTGGGATTATGCTCCAGATCGAGTAACGACGGCCGTGACTTCTTCCACATCTGCCGAGATGGTACGGCAGGATCTGACTCTTCCACTTCTCTTCTTGTGAATGGGAGGCGGCGTGGACTGAGTCACCTCGTGGACCAGGTCCGGATGGACCCACATGATTTCTCCTCGCGATGTAGTGAGGGGTACTAGACCAGCAGCTTGATTACGAGTAGGCAGAAGATTAGCAATTTCTATCGTCGCCAGAGGGATGGGTATGACACCGTCTTGAGTCTCCGTTGGAGGAAAGCTGCCGAATTGTACGGACACCATGTTGGCTGCTATGGTTACTTCTTTGAAATCGATGGCCAGAGCGTTCGAATCGATGAGGTTTTGGATGTATCATTTCAGTTGGTAGCAGTCGTGTGTAGCATGGTGGACGTAGCGGTAGTAATGACAGAACTTTGGATTCTCCAGATCTGCCGGCCGAGGCTCCCGTCTTGGTAGAGGAAGCTGAATTCTGTCTCTTTGTATGAGCATGTCCAAGATAGGCTTCACGTGGCCGTCTTCGAAAGAATAAGTGATTTGAGGCCATTGTTTGTCTGCTGGTTGTGACTCAGGCTTCTGGGCTGTATCGGCCTCCATGGCCTGCTTTTCTCTGTTGTCCCGATTGTTGGAGGGGCTACTCCCATTGTCGTTGTTGGTGTTGGGACGCTTGCCCTTGTTTTCTCCCTCCGAAATGTGCAACCCCAGTTGGCGAGCCTTTCTCAACCATTCTTCGGCACTTGTGGTACTGATGATAAATGCCTTCCAGTCCTTGAATTGACTCTCGCCCATCCAGAGACTAATTGTTGGAAGTAATCTCTTTTGGCAAATTTCAATCAAGAAAGAATCCGGATTACTAGACGGTAACTTCATTACGGTTTGACAAAATTGCTCAATATAATTCCTCGTCAGCTCTTTCTCTCCCTGGACGACATCCATGAGGGTAGACATTGTGACGTCCTATCCTACCTCGTAGAATCTCTCCAAGAACAAGCGCTTGAAGCGAGCGAAAGAGTGGATGCAGTTGTCTGGCAGGTTGCGGTACCAGTCGAAGACGACTCCTTCCAATGCCCCAATGAATAATCGTGTGAGGATAGCATCATCATGGGGCAGATGGTCTGTGGTGACCTCGAAGTAAGTGATGTACCGACTTGCTGAGGTCTTGCCATCATACGGATTGATATTGAACGGCTTATATCTTGGTAGGAATGGAACATACCTCCATTCAGCAGGGTATGGTTGCCGCATTCTGAGATCTTGAGCATTTTCTCGGGCATGGAACATGGCTCAGAGCTCCGGAACCTCTCTTCTTACTTCTCGGGCCTCATCTGTCACGGTAGGGGCTGTTATTTCGGGAGGATTATTGCCCGGGTTCGGTGCCGCTGAGTTTGAGTCCGCATTGACCGCAGGACCCGTGCTTGTTTGGCCAGGCGTCCCTCTTTGCAGAGTTGAAAGAGCGGCTTTGATTTCATCTACAGACTTGATCAAGGCCTGTAGTATAGCCTCCAAAGTGTCGATGCGTTGGCGATTGCTGGAACCACCTTGATTGCTGTCCGTCATGAACACCGTCCTTACATGAGGAGTGATGGAAGGAACGGTGGAGGATGTGCCCTCCGAGTCATACCCATGCACCGAGAAGTCATCGGGGTAGGTGGGAATGTTCTCTTCGGGTTCGGACTCGGAGGGAACGGTACCCCCAGCCTCAGAGCTTGCTTCGTCTTGAGAGTCATGGATGTCCTCGGGGACATCAGCGTCTGTTGTACCTGATGGGAGAGTTGTTTCTCTGGGCTTGTCTCCTTGAAACATCGGGTTGTTGTGGATGTTCGGAGGAGTGCTACCCTCAGTTCCCACGACCCCCAGCGATGTGGATGATGAATTTCCTATTACAGCAGATTTCGTCTTTGAACGGGTGTGTTGGAATACCCCGGTGGAGGACAACTGTTTAGACGACAGTTTCTTAGCTGTAGTGGTTGATATCTTGGGGCTTGATATGCTTGTCTTCTTCCCTCTCCCCTCGGCGGGGACTTTCTGAGTGGAATTGCAGGAGACAACAGGAGGTGCCTCGTCCTCTGAGCTTAGATGTTGTAGTCTTTGGAAGACTGACGGCCGGTCTTCCGTCACTGTCGCGTTGTTGCAACAGCAGTTGACGATGATTTGGGTGCAGTGACATCCAAGCGAGGACTCTTTGCACACCGAAGCCCCTCCTCTTTCCTTGCGCTTGTGAAGGATCGCCTCACGTAGGTCAGAGGAACCACTTTGTCCTTTTGCCGCCGGGGGCTGGACTAGAGCGGTTCTATACAACTTTCCATCAGAGGTCCGTGTGATAGTCAACGGGACGCCCCGATAGTCAGAGGTTGGGGCAGCTGACTGGGCTTGATGAGCCCGCGCTGCCCTAGACTTCTTGTTTTTAGCACTTGCGGGTACGTAATAGGAAGAGTCTAAGTTGAATACCACAGAGTCTGGCTTATCATCCAGAGAACCATCAGAGTCAGGACCGTATGAGAGACGGTCGAAGACTGATCGAGAGGAGTGTGGAACGGACGCTATGCGGCTAGGATTGGAAACCGTACAGGCTATCTGCATGCGGTTGTCTTCTGCTGTCGGATTAGTTGTTCTTGTGCGACTGGGAGTCACGACCGTGCAGGCTGGCCGCATGCGGTTGGCAACTGTGGTCGTATGGGTTTTCTACAAGCGATTGACTTCAGTGACCGCATGAGTCTCATCCATGCGGTCGACAACTGTAGCCGCATAAATTATGCGGCCGACAGATGTGGCCGTATGAGTTTTCTTCATGCGGCTGGCGGATGCAGCCGCATGAGCTTTCTTCCTGCGGCTAATACCCTTATGCGGCTCGGATCGCATAGAGTTTCTCTCTGCCCCTACAAGTCCAGCATCATAGTATTTTTTTCTGCCGGACTTGGGGACAGCAGAGTTGTCTACGGTCTGAAGTGGGGCCGCAGGAGAGTCCTTCTCGCCGTCTTGAGAAATAGAGGGTATCCCATCGAGGGCTTGGGGAGGAGTAAATAATTTTGGCCTCCACTCTTTGCGAGCCTTCGTCGTGCGGGTGCGCTTCTGGACCGGGCCAACGCTTCCTTCGGAGAGCATCTCTTCAAACGCCTGTTGGTCGAAGCGGACGACCATCTTTTGTTGTATGGAGCCAAGTTTGGCTGTATCCGACTGAGTCACCAACTCCTCAGCCGTGGAGAAGTTTGTCCCCAGAAGAGTCGCCATCGTGTTTGCCATGAAATATAAAAGAACAGAACAATTATCGGAGGACCGGACTTTTACTTCACGTTACAAACTCGCTTGTACAAAGAAAGCCTAGGGACGAAAACCTAGGTATAGCAGTCTAAGTACAATTGTTTATTTTAGATTCTAGGGGGTGACGATAGAGGCTCGGGAAGGCGACAGCAGCCCTGCCTTAATCCTTGGACGATCGGTATACAGCCTTGACTCCTGTGACGAGATGGTTGGCGTTGATGAAGAAATGCTCTTCTTACTCTCCTCGTATTGCTCTTCTGACTTCTCTCTTTCTCTGTGTATTTTCTCTCTGATTATTAGGGGGAAGCTCTCTCTCTATCTCTTCTCTTCGCAAGGGAATGGCGCCATACTTATTTATAGGAGTGGGGGAATCATTAGGGTTTGGATGATTGCCCATTTCTCAAAGTGGCGGCGGCCTGATGTTTTAATCAATATGGACCATTAGTCTTAAGCGTGAAGGATCTGGGCCATAAATGTGGATAGTATTGAATCCTGTGAATGATTAATGCTGATTGCTTTAAATCTTTATGATTGGTTGTGTCAAGCTTGGATCTCTCACCACGTGTCCTATTGGCTTAATCATGAATGATATGACCTGATCACATTAATTATGAGGATAACATTAAATATGGTTATTGGGATCTGGTAAATCTCTGATTGATTTAATACCACGCATCCCATAATCACCCTGCTACCAGCTGTCAAGTCATGGAGGCAATTGAATCTCTGCCATGTGTCTTAATGGTGGACCCTGCCAGAGCCGCATGATATCCACGAATCGCATGAGACAGCATCTCAGTGGGCCGCATAGGTATAGTACTTGCGAGCCGCATGGGATGGTTTCTTGGTGAGCCGCAGGAAGATGATTACTGCCAGCCGCATGAAGCTGTTCTTCTATTGAGCCGTATGGGAGTAGCCACGTAGTAATCTTGGATCGTATCAGAGATTTTCTTCTGTTCCCGAAGGGTCTGTCATTATGACAGGACCATCATGGCACTTTATGTCAGAGCCGTCAGCTGTCAAATCATGGCAGAGCATTAAATAAGGCCATTACTCGATGGCCAGCTGTGTAAAGGGATCACACGGGGATACGTGGTATTGAACGAGCCACATATCTCTATTGGTCGTATGTGAGCCACATGTACTTCCGAGCCGCATGAGGCTGGCAGACTCTTTGAACCGCATGGGACTGTCCCTATGTAAGCCGCATGGATTCTCCTGCCCCGAGCCGCATGAGACTGAGAGTCTCTCTGAACCGCATGGGACTGCCCCTGTATGAGCCACATGGGGTTCTCTTGTTCTGAGCCGCATAGACCATCATTCTGATATTTTCCAGGCTTCTACAAGATCCTCCGTGTCACCCGGAGGAGGATCTGAGGTTGGAGATTTTGAACTGTACTCGGACCAGGCGGTAAGTAAAATTGTTGCATTTAATTTGTTTAAATTTATTATAAACTTGTTTAATAAATGTTAATTTTTATTTTACAGGTATTATCCCTCATCCGTACACCAGTCGCTGGGTACATTCCTGCGATAGAACTACGGGGGGCCCTGGATCAACTGGAGGGATGACCCGGCCGACAGAAAGGCCTTCTAGTTTGAGCACTTTTCGGTACGTAAAAGTTTATTTTCTTTTAACATTGAGTATGTTATGTTATAACTTATGTACTTCTATGATTTTTTTAGCGGACTTACTTCTTCCCTCCATACCGCGCCGATGCTGTCGAGGCTATATTTTTCGGCAACGCCAGCAAGCTCATTAGGGATGCCATCATCGACCAAAAGGATCACGACTATCGGGGAGAGCCTATTTAGGGTTGGATCTCTGCCGCCGACTGGGCGGTAATGAAGAGGAGATTCGAGGAGGAAGCCTACAAGAAGAAGTCCGCGAAGTCTAAAAGAGCGCTACAGGCGGGGTCGCAGTGGTGTGGTGGATCAAGGTCCATCATGGATTTCTTAACCCATATGGTATGTATCTCGCCGTATACCCATAATTAATACTTTATAGTAATATATTTCTTTCAACTTAACTGACAAATCATATAATAATTTCGTAACAGGTTGAATCAGGAGAAGACCCAAATATGGTGACCTTGTTCCTCGTCACGCACATGAAGGGGGAGCGGTTCGGAGACAATAAGGCCCGGGACACCAACGTAAGTTTTACTTAATGCTAGTTCATTAATATTAATGTTTAGTTACGTAGAAAATTCATATAGATGTTATTTCTAGGCCGGGTTTTATAAGTTTTACTTAATGTTAGTGCATTAGTATTAATTTTTAGCGACCATGTGAGAATTCAAATAGATGTTACTTCTAGGCCGAGTTTTTGAGGCTTAGGGACGCCGGGCCGACACGGCCAGAGGAGGTTGGTGCTAGTACTTCCCAGTAGCCCCCGACCGCCACAGCTTAGTCAGATGACGAGCTATGGATGAGGGCCGTTGGTTGCATGCATAGGGGTACGTACTATGGTATGGGCTCCTATGGTGCCTTCATTGCGTCACAGGCCTCTGCGACCGAAACTAGTGTGCCCGGCCCCACACATACTGAGGAGTCGCTCCGCCAGCAGCAGAGTGATGTCCTTGCGCAGATCGCAGCTCTGCATGATGAGATGCTGCAGAGGATGGGAGCACCGTATACATATGATTCTGTGCTCATCTCACGCTTTGAGAGGTTGGAGGAGACTACGGAGGCACTACAAAAGATGACCCAAGCTACGGAGAAGGCTACGCAGCGGTTGGTCGAGCAGATGCAGCATTTCCAGAAGATGGCAACAGAGCGACCATCTGCTGGTACATCGGGAGCATCGTCTACCTTCGGCGGTGCACGAGAGGACATGCTCGTCCACCTGTTGTTACCGGAGGAGTATCAGACGATCCTGACGTTGCAACAACAGTCATCTGGTGGCGCTCCTCATCCAGTACCGGGTCCAGCTCCAGGCGATCAGTAGTTTTGTTTTTGCATTTTTGGACTGTACTATATTTTTTACTTTGTACGTATTTGGGTATATTCAGTTTTTTCGTTGAGGATATTGAGTTTGTACGTGTTTGCGGATATTGATTTGGTTTGTTCAGGATATTATACATTGATATTGTTTGTTGCGGATAGTATTTTTTCTTTATATTTTTTGTATATTCTGGAATGTATTGTGCGTGCCGGTGTTGAGTGTTCCACCGAGGGGGTCGACGAACCCAGGGATTGGATTCTGTATTTTGTGTTTTGTATTCTGTATTCTGTATTTTGGCTCAGGCTCCAGCTCCATTTGCATTCTGGAACCAATTTTTTTCATATTTTTTAACTTAGCGACGTTGTTAACGACGTTATAATTCGTAGCTAAATTTTAGCGACGTTAGTAAATGTTGCTAAAAGCGTCGCTAAATGCTGATGTGGCAACACGTGGCACCATAATCTGATGTCAGCTCGTCGTCGCCAAAACGTCACAACAGTGTCGCTAAACGGCGACCACACGATAACGTCGCCTTATACGTCGCTAATTAGCGTCAACGATCAAACGTCGCAAATAACATCGCTAATTAGAGACGTTAATAACGTTGCCAAATAACGTTGCCCTAGCGACGTTTTGCGACGTTTTCTCGTTTAGCGACACATTTTTTTTCGTCGTTTCCAAAACGTCGCTAAATTCACTTAGCGATGCTTTCATCGAGTTTAGGACGTTTGGTAACGTTGCTAATCTGACAAATTTTTGTAGTGATTTTATTTCCCAAATTTTCATTCTCCCGCCGAGCGCTCTCGTTTCTCTCCCCCTCTCGTCTCCGGCGACCGCTCCCCTCGACGAGCTCCTCCCCTCCGGCGAGTCCTCCCCCCGACGACCCCTCCCTCCGGCGTTGCCTCCACCCGACGACCGCTCCCTCTCATTTTTCTCTCCCTCCCTCCGGTGTTGCCTCCCTCCCTCTCGTCTCCGACGACCCCCCCCCCTGGTGACCTCGTCGTCGCTCCTCCACCGTCGATCCCCTCGTCCCCTGCTCCGCTCCTGCGACCCCTACCCGACCCAGTCCAGGTATACCTAACCCTAACCCTATCTCCCACTGACACGACACAGACATTTTCGACCTGTGAATATCTATTTTATACAATGTCTATGATTGTATACACACACATTTTCAACCTGAAATCTGAGAACAGTGACACTGATTGTGTACACTGTTAACACACACATCTACATACACCCTTACACACACTACACAAATCTGAATGTGGATACACACACAAATACACTTTTGCACCACTGTTAAATCTGAGATCACAATCTCTATTTCAGTCCACTTGGATATATGAACTCAGTCCCCTCTTCCTCTCATTTTTCCTTTTTCTATACACATATAACATGTGTATGTAATGAATGATATATGTGCAATGTCATGCATGTTGGTAAGCACATATGAATGCAATATGAATATATGTATGAAAATGGGAATACATGGATATATGCAAGTTATAAATGCAATGTTTGGATAACATATGAAATATAATATATAGGTAAGCATTAAGTAGGTAATGACATGTAATCATGTAATGCATATGTATAAAGAATAGAATGGGTGAATGTATTATGCATGTTTAGATAACATATGTGATAGACATATATGTATGTATAAATGCCATGAACTAATAATAAAGTGTAATGCATATATGTTAAGAAATAAATGCATGAATGAATGTAGAAATACAAGCATCTATGTAAATATGCCTATGATTGAATGAATGCAAGTTCAAATATATGAATGTAATGTAAGCATGTATATATATTTAATATGTGTTCTCTATGACTTGTGATGGTGTGTGTTTGATTGCCTAGGCTTGGTTAGGCCTAGTGAGACTTGACTGGACTAGGATTGACCTATTTGACTAGTGTAATTGACCAAGGTTTGACTTTGACCTATGTGACCTAGAAATTATGTAGATTGCATTGTATCTTTCAATTCTTTTGTATTTTACACATCATGACCCATATTACTCTGTTTAGACCATTGTGACTCCGGTGCAGACATCTGATATTACACTACTCTTTTCAGAGTAGCAGACAAGTACATTCTTTGATAGTTCTCTCATTTATTTGTCAATTACTGTATTTCAGTTCTAGTTAGTTTTATGTGATTCTCTGATAGTTCTCTCATTCATTTTCAACCGCTCCCCCCTACGAATATCGATTTTACCATATGGCACCCATGACCCGAACAGCGGCACGTCGTTTGAGGGAAACACAGATTGCTGAGGTAGCTTCTCCTACTGTTAAGGAGGAAGTGGCACCGGTAGCTAGTGAGACCGGAAGTTCCATTCATCCAGCACCTGCTGTGGAATGGCGCTTTCCTACAGTCGATCCTACTTATCAGAAGATGTTGCGTGATGGTATCATTGAGCGTATGTGTGAGCTGCATGGTCGTCATTAGTGTAGTTTTATGGATATATTTTGTGTTGGACTATTAGTACTTATTACCAGCTGTACTTATTTTATGGAGATGAGTTTATGGACTTAATTATGGACTTATTACCAGCTGTACTTGTTTTATGGAGATTAATTATGGACTTATTACTACTTATTTTATGGAGATTAATTAGGCTAAGTCTTCTGTGTGGTCAATTCTGATATACTATGGTTATATGGTCATGTCATGTGATACACTATTACCACTTGGGATTATATTTCAATGATTTTTCTCCAACCTCTTGTAAAAAAGGTGTCTGTCGAGGTATAATTGTACTTGTAAAAGTGCATGACGCTAACTGTCCAACATCAACCCTTTCGGTCTATAAGAGTTACTTCACTCTGTTTGTCAAGGCAAGTAAACTTTTTAAATGTTGATACGACGATGGAGGCAGATGAGCAGATGGAGGAGGCTACACCGACGGTCGACCAGTATCATGCAGATGATTCCTGCGCACCTCCGGAGGAGACGATGACGGAGATCTGGGCCGACGGTACAAAGTAAGTATTTTGGTTTATCATTTTTTCTATGTTTGTCATAAATTAACTTTTCTCATGAATATAATATGTATGTATAGATATCGTCCCCCGTTGGTACAGAGACGCCTAGGCCAGCTCCTGAGGCAAAATTATGGGGGTCCTTGGATAAACTACTCGGATGCTCCGGACGATAGGAAGGCCTACTGGTTTGCACGCTTCAAGGTTAAAATAGATTTTCTTTTAACATGAATCATTTAATTTATACATATTATATATTACTGAAAAATATTTGGTTTGCGTACTCTTCTAGGATATGTTTTTCTATCCACCGCACCGGGCCGAGCTGATCGAGGGGATATTTCCTGTTGTCAATGCTAAGCTGATCCGCGACGATATCAATGATTAGAAGGCTTGTGATCGTGCCGGAAAGCCGATCCAAAGTTGGATCACCCCTGATCAGTGGGATGCGATGAAGGCTCGATTCAACGAGCCAAGGTACAAGAAAAAGTCCGAGAAGGCTAAGGCGGCTAGACAGCATGCCTCGAAGTGGTATGGTGGGTCGATTCCGATGACGGAACATTTCCATCGTCTGGTATGTATTTTTCTTTCAAAAATATTATTTTAATACAAATTCGATAAATTATTACTAAGATAATATATTTAATTACAGGTAAGGAAGGTCGGTAACGTCGACATGGTGACCGTCTTCCTGGCCACCCATCGGAAGGGCGAAGGCCTTATTAACGAGAGGGCCAAGCTTGCATATGTAAGTATTATAATACTATTTGTTAATATACATCGTGTTAATTTTAATATAACTTAGTAAATATACATGCAAAAAAATATTCATGTAGTTAGTGATAATAAGTAAATTAATTAGAGATTAGAAATCATAGAGTACTATCCATACTTTCTAGGCCGAGTATCAGAGGCTTCGGGACCGGGCGACTGCTAGTGCACCTACTGCGGGAGAGGCCGGTACTTCTTCGCAGCCCACTCAAGCTCCGTCGGTTGACGAGCTGTGGGTGACCGCCGCTGGTGGCCTCCGTAGGGGTACGTACTACGGTACGGGATCCTATGGCGTCTAGTTGTGAGCTAGTCCTCTAGGGCATCCTCCGCTAGTGTGCATGGTCCACAACTGTTCCAAGAATCTGTCCGAGGCCACCAAATGATAGAGTCTCTCCGGGACGAGCTGCTATGACGGATTCAGGACCAGTCTCAGCACCAGTCGGACGAGCCTGCACTTATAGCACAATTGGATGCGCTCGACCGCAGCATTATGGAGCTTCGACATGTGACTGAGCGGTAAGAGCAGAGCGTCACCGATCTTAGAGCGTCGACGGAGCGCAGCGTATTGGATCTGCAGGCATCACAGATAACCAGGGGCGAGAGTCTGAAATTGGTGCAGGATTCAGTGGCTTATAGCAGTGATAGAATGTTATCTACTATGGATTCATACCACTAGCGACTTGCAGCATTGGAGCGTTATCGTCCTCCGGGTGCGCCTTCATCGTCGTCGACTCTGTCGGCGCCACTGCCTTCTTCATCGACACCGACTCCACCGACGTCACTACCTCCTTTATCGGTGTCAATTTTACAGGAGGACTATGAGCTTTTCTTAGCCCTTCGTCGCGGCGCGCCCCCTCCTGCTCCAGATCCCCAGTAGTCCAAGTTAGGACTGTTTGTATTGAGTGTTTGGGTACTTGTTTTTCTTTGTATTTGTTTGTGACACTTATTTGTTTGTGACACTTGTTTGTTGGTTGCATAGATACATTGATAATTGGTTGTGTAGACCCATGACAATTTGGATATTGGTTTATATATGTTGTGTGGACTTTAGTAATTTTATGTTGTTATTCGTTCCATTTGGATGTTAATTTATCGGTGTTGTTGTTCCACCGAAGGGGTCGGCAAACCCAGGGATAAAATGTGCTTGTGTATTGTGTTTCAGATTACACTACAAAAATTTGTCATATTAGCAACGTCACCAAACTTCGCTAAACTCGATGAAAGCGTCGCTAAGTGAATTTAGCAACATTTTGGGGACGTTTTGGAAATGACAAAAAAAATGTATTGCTAAACGAGAAAACGTCGTAAAACGTCGCTAGGGCGACGTTATTAACGGCACTAATTAGCGACGTTATTTGCGACGTTTGATCGATGACGCTAATTAGCGACGTATAAGGCGACGTTATCGTGTGGTCGCCGTTTAGCGACACTGTTGCGACGTTTTGGCGTCGACGACCTGACATCAGATTATGGTGCCACGTGTTGCCACGTCAACATTTAGCGATGCTTTAGCGACATTTACTGACGTCGCTAAAATTTAGCGACGAATTGTAACATCGCTAACAACGTCGCTAAGGTAAAAAAATATAAAAAATAGGTTCCAGAATACAAATGGAGCTGGAGCCTGAGCCAAAATACAGAATACAAAACACAAATTACAGAATCCAATCCCTAGGTTCCCCGACCCCCTCGGTGGAACACTCAACACCGGCACGTATAATACATTCCAGAATATACAAAAAATATAATAAAAATACTATCTGCAACAAACAATGTCAATATATAATATCCTGAACAAACTAAATCAATATCCGCAAACACGTACAAACTCAATATCCTCAACAAAAAAACTGAATATCACCAAATACGTACAAAGTGAAAAGTATTGTATAGTCCAAAAATGCAAAAACAAAACTACTAATCGCGAGGAGCTAGACCCGGTGCTGGAGGAGGAGCGCCACCAGATGACTGTCGTCGTAATGTCAGGATCGTCTGATACTCCTCCGGTGACAACAGGTGGACGAGCATGTCCTCCCGTGCACCACCGGATGTAGACGATGCTCCTGGCGTACCAGCAGAGGGTCACTCCGCTGCCATCTCCTGGAAATACTGCATCTACTCGACCAACCGCTGCGTAGCCTCCTGCGTAGCACGGGTCATCTGTTGCAGCGCCTCCGTAGTCTCCTCCAGCCTCTCAAAGCGTGAGATGAGCGCAGAATCATCTGTATGCGGCACCCCCATCCTCTGCAGCATCTCGTCACGCAGAGCTACGATCTGCGCAAGGACGTCACTCTGCTGCTGGCGGAGCAACTCCTCAGTATGTGCGGGGCCAGGCACACTAGTGGAGGTCGCAGAGGCCTGTGATGCAATTAAGGCACCATAGGAGCCCGTGCCATAGTACGTACCCCTATGCATGCCACCAACGGCCCTCATCCATAGCTCATCATCTGACTGAGCTGGGGCGGCCGGGGGCTGCTGGGAAGTGCTAGCACCAGCCTTCTCTGACCGTGTCGGCCCGGCGTCCCTAAGCCTCAAAAACTCAGCCTAGAAATAATATCTATATGAATTCTCACGTGGTCGCTAAAAATTAATACAAATGTACTAGAATTAATTAAAACTTGTAAAACTCGACCTAAAAATAACATCTATATGAATTTTCTACATAACTAAAAATTAATATTAATAAACTAGCATTAAGTAAAACTTACGTAGGTATCCCGGGCCATGTTGTCTACGAACCGCTCTCCCTTCATGTGCGTGGCGAGGAACAAGGTCACCATATTCGGGTCTTCTTCTGATTCAACCTGTTATGAAATTATTATATGATTTGTCAGTTAAGTTGAAAGAAATATATTACTATAAAGTATTAATTATGGGTATACGGCAAGATACGTACCATATGGGTGAAGAAATCCATGATGGACCTTGATCCACCACACCACTGCGACCCCACCTGTTGTGCTCTTTTAGACTTCGCGGACTTCTCCTTGTAGGCTTCCTCCTCGAATCTCCTCTTCATTACCGCCCAGTCGACGGCAGAGATCCAACCCTGAATAGGCTCTCCCCGGTGGTCGCGATCCTTTTGGTCGATGATCGCATCCCTAATGAGCTTGCTGGCGATGCCAAAAAATATAGCCTCGACAGCAACGGCACGGTGGGGAGAAAAGAAGTAAGTCCGCTGAAACAATCATAGAAGTACATAAGTTATAACATAACATACTAAATGTTAAAAGAAAATAAACTTTTACGTACCGAAAAGTGCTCAAACCAGAAGGCCTTCCTGTCGGCCGGGATATCCCTCCAGATGATCCAGGCCCCCCCGTAGTTCTATCGCAGGAATGCTCCCAGCGGCCGGTGTACGGAGGAGGGATAATACCTGTAAAATAGAAATTAAAATTTATTAAACAAGTTTATAATAAATTTAAACAAATTAAATACAATAATTTTACTTACCGCCTGGTCCGAGTACAGGCCCAAATCTCTAACCTCAGAGCCCCCTCCGGGCGACACGGAGGATCTGTCTCAAATGGGAGCTGTACTATGCCCCTGCCACGTCCCCTGCCCCTGTCCTTGCCTCTGCCCCTACCCATGCCCGCAGCCTGCCCCTCTGTCTCGGCCTCGCCCTCGCCGTCGGCGTGGGCCTCGCCATCGCCCTCGACCTCGACGTGGGCCTCAGCCTCGGATTGCTCCTCAATAGTGGGTTCGACCTCGGAAATACTCGACGGTACTGGCTGCGTAAAAGAAGAAGACCCTTGCCTCAAACTGCTAGAGCCGGGTATGGAGGCACTGCCGGCAACTAGACCGCTAATGTATACTGGAGTGCGGGGGGATGAGGAGTCGGTATGAGTGGTAGATAGAGACGGTCGGGGTCGTCGACTCCCACCAGCACCGAAACCAAATGATCCACGTCGAGCCATATCTGAACAAATATAAAAGTATACCATACTACATCTTAAAAAAATAAAAGTATACCATACTACAGCCAGGGAACGTGGCTAAGTAAACCATACTATATCTGGAAAAAAACAAAAGTAAACCATACTACATCTGAAAACGTCGCTTATTAACATCGCTAAAACAAAAGTAAACCATACTACATCTGAAAAAAAATAAAAGTAAACCATACTACATCTGAAAATTAAACATATTCAATTCTCTTCTGAAAATTCATCTTGTTCCGATTCCTCTTCCTCTTCCTCTTTCTCTTCACTTCTATCAACTTTTTCTTCCTCTTCTGATACTTCTACCTCTTCCAATTGATGAAACATGTCATGAAGAACTTCCATTGAGTCCACATCGACAATATTTGTAATAAAAGGTAGTTCATTTTCCTGATAAGCTATCTCGTCGACATCAAAGGTATTCCGAGCTTTAGTCTTACAGACTGCCCACCAATCTGATCTTCCGGCTCCTCGTTTTGGATAGCTGCTTAAGTTAACTAGCTGAGCCTGGCTTGCTAGAATAAACGGCTCATAAGCTTGATATCGACGGCGCTAATTTATGTCAACAAGACCATGTTTGTCAACTCTTCAACCTCGACCCTAGATCGGATCGAACCAGTCACATCTGAACAAGACGATCTTACAAGTTTCTATAGCATAATTGTATGTCAGTTCCACAATCTCCCGTAAGACGCCAAAGAAGTCATTGCCTGGTCGACGTCTTTGTAGTTTGAAGATTTTATGCACAAACAACTATTCTTCGTAGAATCCAAATCCAAGAAGTCATCACTTATTCGAGCATTTGTTGACTTGGACCTGAAACCATTTACGCAGTAACTTGGCCATGTCTTCACTTGATAAATTGGCCCCTTACCTAGAGTTTTAATATACTCATTCTCAAGGATTGCCTCCGGACGATCAACCTAAATACCGTAGAAACGATGCTAACTTAATTATTATGTGCAAGTATAAATGTACAGAAAAGTAAATTGTGACTACGTCCGTACATATGCTCTCAACCAAAAAGGAAAATGAAGTCTCATTTGCCGTTCTACCTCCTCCTCGGTTGCGTACGGATTGTTGGACGTTATCTCATCCTTAAACATGCTGGAAAGCAACGAAGCATAGGTATATTAGTTATATTCAGAAGCAACGAAGCACGTAAAATAATTTTACTTACCCCTCTAGCTTGTCCACTTCTTCCTCGTCACAGTTGAGCAATACATATAACATTGCATCGCTAACCTCATCGTCATTTAGATATCTATTTTTTATTTTACCAGAGGGTTTTTCGTAGGCAGTAAATACTTTCAGCTTTGCCTCAATACCAACTTTATAGCCGTCATCATTTCTGGGAGCCCTAGTTCTGTTTGTAGCAATATGAGGCTGAAAATACATGGAACAGAAGTTTGAAATCTCCTCATGGACATATGCTTCACAAATAGAACCCTCCACCCGTGCCTTATTTTTTACCTTTCTCTTGAGGTGGTTCAACTGTCGCTAGAACGGGTACATCCAACGATAACCGACAGGTCCAGCAATAAGAGCCTCATGGATAAGATAAATCGACAAATTCTCCATTGAGTCGAAGAATACAGGAGGAAAAATTCTCTCAAGTTTGTAAAGTGTTACCATAATGTCCTTCTCTTGCTTCTCTAAACGATCGACGAGCAACTTACAAGAACAAAGATCTCTGAAGAATATGCTAAGCTCTGTTAATGGATCCCAGACTACCGGCGATAATAATTCTCGAAATGCAACAGGAATTAACCTCTCCATGCATACGTGGCAATCGTGGCTGTTCATTCCGGTCAGTTTACACTCCTTTATGTCGACACATCTTCTAAGATTGGAGACGTAGCCGTCCGAAAATTTCAAGTCCTGGATCCGTGTACAAAGTCTTACTTTGTCCTCCTTGTCCAGCAAGTAGATTGCCTTAGGCCGCAAAAGCTTTCCCTTCCCGTTGTCTATCATGTGCAATGTAGGGCGTCTGCATATTTCGGCTAAGTCCAATCTAGCCTTCTGATTGTCTTTTGTCTTTCCCTTGACGTCCATTATAGTATTAATTATGTTATCAAACACGTTCTTCTCGATATAGATGACGTCAAGTTTATGTCTAATCAGATTTGTGCTCCAATATGGCAATTCCTAGAATATACTCCTTTTGGTCCAGTTATAATCTTCGCCAAATCCCTCACAACCGCTGCTCGTTGTAGGATCTTCAATACCACTTAGGATTTCTTTTACTTGCTCCCATGTGTCCTTTCCGGACCGCATTGGCGGTGGATCACCCTTCTCCATAGCTCCGGCACGGAATGTAGTTCTGTTCCTACAGTACGGATGGTCTTTCGGCAAGAACTGCCGGTGACAATCAAAGAAGCATGGCTTTCCTCCACATCTCAAACGAAAAGCCTTAGCACGGTCCATGCAATACAAACATGAAAGCCGACCATGAGTGCTCCATCCAGATAATATTCCATAAGCCGAAAAGTCGTTGATTGTCCACATTAGTGCTTTTCATATCTGAAAATTCTATTTTTTTGAAGCATCATACGTGTACGCCCCTGTTTCCCCATAGCTGCTTCAGCTCATCGATTAACGGCTGTAAGTACACGTCGATGTTCCTCTTCGGGTTATTCGGACCGGGGATGATAATAATTAAGAACATGTAATGTGTCTTCATGCACATCCAAGGCGGTAGGTTGTACGGAGTGAGGATTATCGGCCAACATGAATATTGGGAGCCTGAAAGACCAAATGGGGTGAAACCATCATAGCAGAGCCCTAACCTTATATTACGAGCATCAGAAGCGAAGTTAGGATATGCTCGATCGAAGTGCTTCCACGCTTCTCCATCAGATAGGTGATTCAACACTCCTTCGGTCTATTGTCGCTTGTGTTAACTCATATTTTTGGCAGTTTCTTTCACCATGAACAATCTCTGCAACCGTGGCGTCAACGACAAGTAGTACATTGAAGTAGTCGGTTTTCTAGACTTGTCTGCAGCAGTTGGCTTGTAGCGATCAGTACCACAGAAATCGCACACTTCTGCATCCTTGTGATCTTTGTAGTAAAGCATGCATCCGTTCTGACATCAATCGATCTTGTCGTATCCCATCCAGAGAGATCTCACCATCCTTTTAGAGCGGTGGAAGTCTTTCGGTAACTTGGCACCCTCCGGCAAGATATCGATAATCAACTCGAGCACTCTATTGTAGCATTCTTGGGACATGTTAAAGTCAGACTTTGATCATCTCTAACGTGAATGGTCCTCACATCCAGGGTATAAAGGAGTCCTTGCATTCTCTATCAACTCCATGAACTTTGCGGCATCGTCATTCGGTGCCTCCTCAGCTGCGTCACGATTGTATGGATTGAAACTAGGCCCCACAGCGTCGAAGACCATGTTCACGTACTCGTTGTCGACACCAGTTCGGTTGTGGGCATTCATATAAGGCTCCACATAAGGCTCCACATAAGGCTCCGCTTGGAATGCTAAAGGTACAAGCTCTCCGTGTGCGGTCCATTGGTAGTAATTCGGAAGAAAATTCTATGTGTATAAATGATACGTCACATCCAATTATGGCTGAAACTTCATGTTTCGACATTTTGCACACGGGCATTTAATGTCCATGCCGCCCATGGATTGAGGAAATGCCTTGCGAATTGGAGGAATTGTTCTACTCCAGCGATGTATTCATCTCGCACATCGCACCTGTCATCTCGAATGCGATTGTACATCCACGAACGGTCTAGCAGATACATAGATATAGCTATTAGATATCTGTAAATATGAATAAACTTCAAAACTAAAATGAATATACTATATACTACATACTACGGCCTTGACTCAGGAACATTCCTATGAGTCGGGACCATTCCTACTACATACTCCATACTAAAACGAATAAACTTCAAAACTAAAACGAATATACTACAAACTAAAACGAATATACTACATACTACGGCCGTGACTCGGGACCATTCCTATGAGTATCAGGATCAAAGAAACTACGTGTTACAAATATCGGCACTATCGGTACGTGTTACAAATATCGGCACTATCGTGTTATAAATTAACAAACCAACAAAACTACGTGTTACAAATATCGGCACTATCGGTACGTGGTTTCGAATCGGAGTATCACATTTTTCGGTGTCGGAAAACAAATAACTTTTACTAAATTATCAGTTTTTTCGGCACTATCGGTGCCCCTGACACAGCCCCCCCGTACCCCTCCCTCCTATACCACTCCTAACCCTAACCCGAACCCTATCCCTAACCCCTCCCCCACCAGCCCCCCTTCCCTCTCCAGCCCCTCCAACCCCTACACCACCCCTAACCCTAACCTGAACCCTATCCCCAACCCCTCCCCCACCATCCCCCCTTCCCTCCCAAGCCCCCCCTGCCCTTACCCTCCAGCCGCCTTCACCCCCCATCCCTCACCCCCCTAACTCGAACCCTAACCCTAACCCTCCACTTCCTCCAGCCCCCCTCCTCACCCTCAGCCGCCCTCACCCCCCCTGTCCCACCCTCCCAACTACCCCGTAACCATTCCTCACCCCCAACCATCCGCACCCCATGCCCCTCCCCCCGAGCCACCAGCACCCCCCCAACCACCAACAACAAATAGAGAGAGATAGAGGGAGTCATGTACCAGACGAGAGTCGCCGGAGAGAGTAAAGTCGTCGGAGAAAGTGAAGTCGTCGGAGAGAGTGAGAGCAAGATCGAGAGCACCGAAGAGAGTGAGAGCGAGAGCGCCGGAGGAAGAGAGTGAGAGAGTAAAATGGATAGGGGAAATGAATCGGGGGGGAGAATTTAATTTAGTTAGAAATTTAGCGACGTATTATTAATGTCGCTAAATCAGTCGCAATTAGCGACGTTGTAGCGACGTTTCGCAACGACTAGCTCACGTAACTAGTATACGTCGTTGTCACGTCGCTATTTGCATCGCTAGTAGCGACGGTTAACGACGTTTCATTTATACGTCGCTAATGTCCCCAATTTAGCGACATTTTTGTAACATCGCTAAATTTACGTCGCCAATTAACATATTTTAGTAGTGTTAAACTACAGGGAGAAAATAATTCTGTGGAAAAAACTGCATACTACAATTTTTTTAATTTTTTTTCAAATTTAGCGACGTCTACTGACGTCTACCGACGTTTACCGATGCTCTCCGATGGCACATTACATCGGTAGACGTCGCTAAACTGGCATATATTGCCAGGCTACCGACATTTAGCGACGTCAGTTTCGTCTGTATGCGTCGATAAACGTCGGTAGGCATCGGTAAATATCCCAGGATTTTACCTCATTTTTCTAGGTTATACCGACGTATAGCGATATCACAAAACGTCGGTAATATATACCGACGCATAGCGGCATCAAAAATATTGGTAATTTTCCCAGGGAATACCGACGTATAGCGACATCATAAACGTCGCTATTTTATCGACGAAATGACGGTAAACGTTGGTATATTACCGACGTATATTTACGTCGGTAAACGTCGGTGTTGGCGACGATCAGCGACGTCGTTCCAAACAGCGACTAAGGTTTCCGCGACAGGAGGAAGACGTCGCTAAACTGGTTTAGCGACATCTTTAGACATTTTGGCGACGTCTTTAGGCGTCGCTAAAATGACTTATTCTGGTAGTGGTACTCTTATGCTTTCATTATTCATGTACACTCTTGTAATTTATGTACTATCATGTTCACAGAGCCCTTATGTATATCTTCATGTGCACCCATTTATGGGCCCCCATGTGAAATATTGTACAATAATATAACTTGTCTGCATCTTTGTGTATTGATTGGGGTACGGGGGAGTAGTAGCAGTCATGTGAACAATTCTATTATAGTTATTGTATAAAATCTTTAGTGTAATCATGTGTAAATTCAAGCCGTTCACTTGTCTAACTTGTACTCTACATCACTAGTCACTGATAGTTCTCTACTTATAGTAGCTATTTACATTACAGTTCTCTCTCTTTCACTACATATACTTTCTTTCAGCATTTCATATATTTTACTCTAGTGCATGCTTTATACTCCTGTCTTGATATGAACTGTTGAGATTATGTGCTCGTTCCTGTCCTGGCTGGACCTGTTGAAAATATTACAGAGGATGACGAGGACCTTTATTCTACCTATTATGGAGCTGCCATAGATGACACCTGCGACTTGGACCTTCAGCAGGATCCATCAGCAGTAGAGGACGTCACCCCTATAGTTTAGGCCAGTTATCTTAGACTTCTATCTTATTTTGATGTCTTGTCTTGTTGGATACATTTATGTTATAATTAGGGTCTCGTTCTTATTTTGGATGGTTGTGGAGATGTTATCTTAGACACTTAGACTACTTCTCCTGTTTGTATTTTATTTGATGATTTTTATTATCTATCTATCTATCTTATCGTACTTCTAACTTAGTTGTGATTGAGCTGTACATTTTAGTATTGTCCTCCGTTTGGAGTGTATATACTGTACAGGTACCTTATATTTGTTAGATGTATGTGACCTAGGACAGCGTTCTACCGCCGACACTGCGACGTAGGCTGGACGTACCCACTTCTCATGCCCCTATACAGGGTGAGGGTCGTGACAGGAGACTAGGTGCCAGGTACATACCAGACGTGGGTTTCAACTAAGCAACCCACAATTTTTTATTTATTTTAAATCGTAGTTTCAAATACACAAAATTATACTATATCTAATAGATTCATAACACTATTAGAGCAATAATATTGAAGTACATAATATCACAAAAATAACTACAATTAACAACCATAAAGTTGATAATAATAGTAAATTGACAAAACGCTAAAAATCATCATCAACCATATCATCATCGCCATCGCCATTACCATCACCATCACCACCACTACCAAGGGATTTGTACCCTTCATTATCATCCAATACAAAATATATTAATTACAATAGAAAAATTAGTTGATTCACTTGATACATCTTATAGTTTTTCTATCATTATCATCTAGTTGGTAACAATATTGACTTGATAACAGCAAAAGTATAGTAGAAAACATATTAATTACAATAAAAAGAGTAGTACTTGAATTATTACATAAACACTAAAATATTAAAACATATGTACAATAAAAAACAGAATAAATAAAAAGAAAAAAAATGCTAAATCAATGAGCCTTGCGTGCTTCAGATGTGACTGAAAAGTAGGCATGAGGTGTTCGAGGCACATACCTCAGATGTGCCTAGTTGAATGAGCGTCTCCTTTTAGAAAAAGAGGCAAAGGGTGAAGTATCACATCGAGAACGTCCCTAACGAGCTTCTAAAAAGATTGTTAATGCCAATGTTAGAGCCTATATTTTTGGCATAATCTTGATAACACATTATCTTGTTAGTGTTACATGAGACGTGGTTCTTAATAGGGCCGAGTGGAAGAAGAGGATTCAAACAGAACAGCCGCCCCTAAAATTTTAGGATAAAGGCTTTGATGTTGGTGGTGTAGTTAAAATACATTAATTAGGCTCAAGACCAACTATGAGATTATTTTGTGTGTTAGCTATCCTAGCCAATTTGGGACTAAACTAGAGTGCCCGCAAACTCCAAAGAAAAGTATCATATAGAAAACTGCTATGTTCTCTTCTTATGGGCACACTGCACATATAATAGAATCTAGGGAGTCAGCCCTGCAGATCAGTATGTCCAGATTGGTACTCATCCATACTGATAATGGATCTGTTATCTTATTACATTCCTAGTTTTGAGTACCTAAACACTGCTAACATAATACACACATTCCTACACACTATAGGGTCACACACATACACACTATATATATATATATACTAAATGCACCCAATACACACACAAATTTAATATCAGGAAACTCATCTACACTGGACACAACTCATTGCCCTCATTCCTACACACCATCTTCACCCACTAATTTTACATACACACAAATCCCAGCAGTCTAGACTGCTACATACTGCAGCTGCTGCCTACATTCAACTCTACAGCCACAAACTGTTGCCTCATCCCGTACCTGGGCACCAATGTTGCTGCCAACCAATCCGTAGCAAGTGCAGCTGCTGTTGTCCTGCAGTAGTGAGCTACTGCAACACATACTGCTACTACAACATCTAGTTCTATGTACCACTGCAGATGTTATATAGGTACAGTTTGAACTGTAGTATTGTCGACAGTTCCCCTAAATTTGTCCTTGAACAGGAACTAAAGCTTTTCTTACTACTATACTACTAACTGTAGTAACATCAGTCCACAATCTATTCCCTCTGCCTCACTACATATACATATAAGCTACCATGTACCCGATCTATGACACATATATAGATTTTCATATACACTATCCACCTTCTAACACATCTGGATATTCACACACCCATACATATATATATATACAATCATTCCCTCTCTAAGACACACACATATCACAACAATGCAAGGATACATAACATGTATAGAAACATACATTTACACATATACATATAACACACATGAAAGAATTGGTATATTATGAAAGAACTGGTAAATATTATATATCAATAATCTGTTACAGGATTAACCAGTGTGATGGACCATTTGTGGTCGTCTCATATCAGTTACATCAATGTCAATGTTGTGAAGAATCTCGATCCGGGAGGTGGTGACTACCTCAAAAATGCGGTTATTTCTCTCCTTCAAGACGTGCTAGATCGTGGCACTCAGTCGAAGACGCGCTTAGCGGAACCACTTTGCTCCTTTATTCTTTGGGCTTTGATCTGTTCTATTATCTCCTCAACTTTCCTAACGTCTCCTCCACCCCTCCTTAACATTTAGTTCTGTATTTTCCATATCTGCCGTGGGACTGGGCATTCGAAGAATATATATATGTGTGTGTGTGTAACTACCACTTTTCTAGGGATATTTTTGACTTTTTCCTATTTTTTGTTATTTTGTGAATAATGGTATTCAAATTATATTTTGAATGATAAATCTACTTTACAAAATTAGTAATTATATTTTGGATTAATTTTTGCAATAAATATAGTGCATATGCTTTATTGAACATGATTAGTGGTTAGTCCTTAGTGACTCTAGAGGACCTAAACCAACTGGACATGATCACCTAACTAAATGATTAGGACTAGCCTAATTAAACTTTAGCTAGTCTCTAGCAAGATTAGAAGGATTGGTTAGAAAGATAGGCTAAAACACTAATTAGGGAGTATGGATTTTTTCTCTAATCTTGTCATGACTAAGAGAGGGACTTAATAGAATTTTTTTCTACTAGCCTAAAAACCCCTAACCCTAACATTATAGCAGCCACCCATCCCTTATAAGTAAACTTCTTCTTCCTCCTTACATTCTAAAACCCAACCCTACTTTAGAGGTTTCTTCCCAAATTGTTCCTACCATCAAACTCACCCAAAATAGTCCCAAATTGTTCTATTCTCTTTCCCTTGGAGATTGGAAGAACCTAGAAGCATAGTATTGGAGGTTGGAGCACTTGGAGCTTGAGGGCTTTTGGATCTTGGAGCTCCTTTATTGGAAATTTATCTTCCAATAGATATATGTATTCTAAACCCTCTAATTTGTATTAAATAGGGTAGAGGCATTAATTAGGGACCCCCATGCATTAGGGTTGCCAATGATGAGGAGTTTTGACTCATCTCTTTCCATTTAGAGATTTTTCCTTTTGTTTTTGACCCAATTTGGAAGAAAATCTGAGAATAGCATTTCTAGGATTTGTGAATAGATTTGTTAGGGATAATTGTGATTTAGAATATATGGGTATGCCTTGGGTCAAGTTTGGATCCATTTGGAGGGTATGTCATGGGTATATCACAACGTATTCCGATACGCACGCCAAATGTTTGACAAAATGACCAAAAGAGCACCCAATGCTCTAATTTTAGTTTTGACCTTTGTATTAGATGTGTATTGCTATAGGTTAAGAATGTAAGCCTATCTAGTGATTAGGAGTGAATTTTGATGTGGTTGTAATTGATTAGGGGCTTGGTAGGATATAGGCACTATTCTAATATTAATATTTGGTCTGTTGATAGGTTGGGGACTGTTGTATTCACGTGTGGACTGTTGTATTCATATAGTAGAACTGTTGGATGTTCTGTAAAAGTCCTACTTTTCTAACCATTGTATCAGTCATTTTGAGACCATCGTTTTAGTCCCACATGGTTCAGGTTTCAGCCCTATAATGATATTTTGTATCAGTTATACTTAAGTGTTAGTAGCAAAGGCATATGGCAAGTGGATGCAAGAAATAGGACTGTACAAGATACATTGTACCTATTCCTGCTTGTGGTACCAGTTACGGGTTTTGTATCAGTAAACTGATACTAGGAGGGGCAGTTAGGATCGAATATCTGTAGCAGAAGCAAGCTGCTATTAGGATAGAGCTATGTAGGGACACTTGGTTTAGGTTTGGGGCAAGCCATCAGTCATATTGGTCAGCCCTATATTTGATTTACTATGTATCAGTCATATGATATATGGAACCATCCTATTGCTTGTACAATCATTAGGATATTAGATATCAGTCCATATTTTTATATGATTCAGTCCCTCACCTTCATTACATCAGTCCTTCATTGGTATCAGTCATGATACCTTGGTTCAATCCTTGTTTGGACTTTATGGTATCAGTCCCATGCTTAATTGTGTATAAGTTAATTAGTATATAGAGAGGGGATACTTCTTTATGTACTTGTGACTAAATATTGTGAAGGATTACATCATTTTAGTATCAGTCCTACATGTGGACTTTGTATCAGTCCATGTTATGTAGATTCAGTCCTACATAGTTATGTTTCAGTTTCCTATTTAATTTTGTATCAGTCTATATTGTTCACCCCAATATATATATATATATATATATATACATTTGTTTCAGTTGGGGTATATCTTGGTATTAGTTGTGGGAAACATGACCAATCCTCTAATTTCTTTGTTATCAGTCATTAGATACCTATATCAGTTATCAGTCAATAGAGAATGAGGGGATTTACTTATTGATTAGTCCTATATTTGATTTAATGTTTCAGTCCCTTATTCATTAGTATAAGTCCATAGGATCAGTCCTATAATGATTTGGTTTCAGTCATTTCCTTGTTCAGTCCTATTATACCTTGTATCAGTCCATAGTTAGCATGTTCAGCCCTTATTTTCATTTGTATCAGTCATTTCTAATTGTTCAGTCCATACTACTTACATTAGCCCACTGTTGGGTTTTGGAATCAGTATATAGGGAAGATGGGCTCGGGTTGGAGGGATATTTGCATCAATCCTTAAGGGGAATCTTTTGTATCAGTCATTGTAACTACCACTTTTCGAGAATAGGAATATTTTTGTCTTTCCCAAATCTTGTGCCAGTTTTAAATTTATTTCGTATTAATTGTATTTTTAGTTTTTCCGTTATTTATATTGTTTCATATAATTAAATCTAGGATATAATTAGTTGATAGTTGCTAGCCACTAGTTAAGACTAGATGTTAATGAACCTAAATAGACCCAATTAGACTTGTTATGAAACCATTAATGAACCCATTAGTTAATCAAGTTATACCGACTTATTTAGAGAGCAGTGAGTAGGAAAAACCCTTTCTTTAGTTAATGAAACCTTTCCAAATTAAACCCCTTTCCTAAAACAAACATCCAAGACTAATTAAGAGGGGTTATTAGAAACTTTACATGGGATATACGGTTAGAGTTTATGGCTAGTTATACACTATAAAGACCCCTCTTGAGTTCATTTAATAGCCTCTAGCAAATCCTAACTTGCCTCTATTTCATTCGTTCTTTATTTAAGAAGAAAAACCAACTCCAATATTCCCAAATTGTTTCTCAACCCTCTCAAATTTTATCCCAAGGAGACTAAAACTTGGACTTGCAAGAAGGAGGGTCTTTGAAGGAGAGAAGCTTGTAGGAGATGTCTATTCTTGGAGATGTCCATTCTTGGATATTGTGTCCACTTGTGTCCATTGGTGATATTTTATTACGAATCCATCTCCCAATAGGTGAATTCTGAATATAACCCTTCTAATTGGTTTTAATTAGTGTCATTTGTCATTCGGAACCACCCATACATTAGGTCTACCCATGAGGAGAAGCTTGGGCTTTTTGGATCCATTTGGATACCTTTACATATGGTTTTTGTGTCATTGTTAGAAAAATCCAAGAATGAATACCAAGTGTTTATCATTGGATGACCTAATTAGGGTTTTTAGAGTGTTGTGAGGCTAGCTACGTGTCCATAATTGGATACGATAGGACACGTGGTTAATTTAGGAGTTTTTGAGCCTTCTACACATGTTGTGTCTATGCCCAAATGCATATGACACTTGACACTAGCCTAGTGGCTCACTAATTAGGTGTTTCTACCTATTTTACGCTTGCCTATGAAGTTTGGCAGAATTCGAACAATATTTGATAGAGTATCTTAGGCGTATCGTAGGTTTGAGCACCAAGTGTTTGACACGTGTCCCCAAAAGGATTTTTGTGTCTATTTTTAGTTAAGATTTTGGGTGCATGTTCTAAATAGGATATGTGGTGTGGTATCATGGTATCTCATGATTTACATAGTTAGATTTGAATATACGTACGTGTGGCCTATTGGGTGACTATACAATATATATGTGTATATGCATTATGAGTGTGTGTGTGTGTGTATTGTGAGCAATGTGACTAAGTGAATGTGTGTCTTATATATATATATATATATATATATATATATATATATATATATATATATATATATATATATATATATATATATATATATATATATATATATATATATATATATATATAGGTATTGGGTGAGTGGTGATCAGTCATTGGACTGATTTATACTTCAATTTCCAACTGAACTTGACCTCAATCCAAGTGCACTGATCTTGCATCAGTTAAGAAACTAATTTTGAACAGTTAAGAAACTGATAGTGTTTGGTTACCAACATATGGCAGTTGGGGGTAAGTGTCTAAACATAGGTATCCTACATAGGTATATGTTCAGTAGCCTAAGATATGTATATGTGTCTTACATATATATAGAAATGTATAAGTGAGTTTAATGGTTAGATTCAAGACTTTGAAGCCTAAACTGAGAATGAAGGAAAGGGAATTAGAGTATCAAGAAATATAGGCAGTGGGGTGTGGGTCTATACCATAGGATCTCAATCCTTGATGATTACAGATCAATCTTTGACTGATTAATTGTTCAGTCAGTTATATTGAATGAATATGAGAGGTTCATTCCCTTTGAACTAACTTTGGGTGTCAGTCTTGATCTATAGACTAAGAGAGGGATATCAGTCTTAGACTGCTATGAAGTGTAGTTGGGGGTATTGGGATTAAAGGGGTGATGTGGACTGAGAGGGTGATGTATCAGTACAGTAGGGAAGGGGTTAGCATACCACTGCCTAACAGCAAGATTTTTCTTGTTGTTGCTAAGCAATTAAAGTTGCACAGAGAATTGGGGGCTCGAATGAAGAGCAGGGAAAACAAGTATGAGGCCTCGAATTGTGGTTACTGATTTTGTATCAGTTTTCTTAAACTAATTTATGGAAGGGAAAGTTAAGAACAACTTAGGACTGATATTTTAAAGGAAAGGAAGGCAGTGAAGGGATTTAAGCATCAGTCTTAGACTGGATATAAGAGTATGGAATATGTTGATCAGTCAGGAAACTGATATGCTCTATCAGTCCTTAGACTGATTTAGTATCAGTTATTGATTAAGGAAAGGGGCTTAATTTCATAGATAGTAGAATAGAAGGGAAAGGAGACCCAAATGATGCCTGTGCACTTGGTGCACAGGGTTTGACAGACAACAATTGGTAAGAGGGTGATCTTTCCTTCGGACTGAGCATTGAAGTTTTGAAGTTCAGTTTGAGCTGAACTGAAAGAACTCAATGTATTTATATGATGTCTCTGGTGTGAGTGAATATACATACCTAGATATTTGGTTAGATAAGTAAGAGAGAAGGGAAAATTGTGTGTGTTAGAGAGTTGAGACAAAGCAGTTGGTTTGGGTTCTTGTGTAGGCTAAGGGATGAGAGAGCAAGGTATTAGAAGGGATTTAGTTCAGTTAATGAACTGGAATATATGGCAGTAGGAGGATTGAACCATGTAACAATTAGGGAAGGGGAGCAGGAGATTGACAGAGAGGGTTTGATACTTTGTACCAGTTCTTATACTAATGGGAAGATCAGTCCCAAACTGATTTTTGTATCAGTTCAATGAACTGATATTTGGTATAAGTTCAAAATCGTTATGAGGAAAGACAGAGGGTTAAGGGGATTTTGTCATGGACTGTTTGGTTTAGTTAGACTGAGCTGGTTTGGGGATTCCTCCTGTGAACACATAGAGGAGTAGGCTTGTTATATATATAGATTAGTTATAGGTAGAGTTGAGAGTAAATTCCATATTATACAAGACAAAAAGAAAAAGAAAATGAAGGAAAAAGAAAAAGTCTGTTGCTCTTAAGGTACCAAGTCCACCACAAGAGATAGTTCCGACGATGACGAATCGGATGACGAAGAAATTGCTCCCACTGCTGAGCACTTCTGAAAGTTCCTCAAGTTCAACAAAGCAAATCGTATAAGATGGGACAACGATAAAGAACCCGCTTGATACAACTGCAGAAGAATCGGACACATCAAGAGAGACTGTCCCATTGGAAGAAAATAATCAAGCAGATACGAGAAGTCTACCAAAGGAAGCTCATCTTCTAGAAAATACACCAACACTAGAATCTGGTGTGAAAGTGATGCTAACGACTCAGACAATGACAAGGAATGCAAGCATAACGCAAATTTTTGTCTCATGGCAACTGAGGTACTCGATGAACTCTCTATGAATGCTCTTTCTTACAATGATTTTAAAAATGCCATTCTTGAATTACACGATAAACACAAGGTCATAAAAAATAAGTATAAGAAGTCTCTCAAAGAGATTGATACTAACAAACAAGAAATAGAAAGACTTTCCAACATCATTCTTGCTATAAAAGGAAAATCTCCTATTTTTGATACGGATGAGATAGAGTCTCTACGACTAAAGCTCCAAGAATCACAAGACGCCATAAAAAAGGACATCAAAATTCAATCCCTCAAAGAAGGATATGAATTTGCTATGCACAAGACACTTGCTACAAATCAAAAAGAATATGCAACCTCTATCAAGTACAATGACCTTCTTGCAAATGGCAAGAAACAAGTTGATAGGGACATGGTTCACACAAATGCACAATGGCATACCAACACACATCACAATACTATTCACAAGCCCCATACTCATAAGGACACAACACATAGGTCCTATCCTAACCAAATGCATACACGAGAAGGACCCTTTGTAAAGAAAAATATTCCACATCATGATTTTTACTGTCATCACCACAACAATTATGTTAAAACTCCTCATCATACTAGAATTCCTTATACAAATGATACTCACTCACTCTTCTCTATGATGTGCCACTATTGTCGTCTCCTTGGACACAATTCTCATTATTGTCAAATGAGAAAATATGTTGATATGAAAATATTTAAATGGGTTTCTAAAACTAACAATCAAGGACCCAAACATTCTTGGGTACCAAAGTCTTCATCTTCAACTTATGTTGTAGGTGAACCCTCCTTCACATGCTAGGAGCAAGTGGATTCTCGATAGCGGGTGCTCACGGCACATGACCGGTAATGCTTCACTTTTTGCAATACTATCGATGAAGAAAGAAGGACACATATTCTTCGGCAACAATCTAAAGGGGTACGTCATTGGAAATGGTAATATTGGCTCCCCTCCTTATCCGTGCATTAAAAATGTTTGTCTTGTTACAAATCTCAAGCACAACCTTCTTAGCATTAGCCATCTTACGGATAATGGTTATGATATTAAATTTGTTAAACACAAGTGCTTCATCACCGATAGCACTAGTGGATCTACCGTGTATGGAGGTATTAGAGAAAACAATATCTATGTTCTTTATCTTTTTGAAAGTACTAACAATGACAAGTACTAACATAGACACCATCTCCCGACTTGCCTCCAAGAAACTTGTTAGAGGACTCCCAAGCATTCTATTCAAGAAAGATATGTATGTAAAGAATACGATAATAGTAAGTTAACAAAGTCTTCTTTCAAATCCATCAAGTCGGTGAGCACTACTAGCCTCTCCAACTTATTCATATGGATTTATTTGGTCCTAACAGAGTTGCCAGTCTTGGTGGCAAACTCTATTCTATCGTTTTAGTTGATAATTTTTTGAGATTTACTTGGGTTATTTTTCTTGCAAATAAAAGTGATACTTGTTAGGAATTTGTTGCCTTTTCTAAAAGAGTTAAAAATGAAAAAGGCATTGTGATCAACAAAATTAGAAATGATCAGGGAGAAGAATTTGATAATGCCAATTTTAAAAGATTTTATGAAAAGAATAGTTTTGGTCATGATTTTGCTTGTCCTAGAACTCCATAACAAAATGGTGTTGTAGAAAGAAAGAATAGAACCCTTGGTGATATGGCAAGGGTCATATTAAACCAATACAAGCTTTCCCAATACTTTTGGACGGAAGCCGTTAACATGACATGTTATGTTATAGATAGAGTCTTAATTAGACCAATTTCTAAGAAAACTCTATATGAGCTTTGGTTTGACAAAATTCCTTCTATCGAATATTTTAAAGTTTTTGGTTGCAAATATTTTATTTTGAACACCAAAGATAACCTAGGAAAATTTGAAGAAAAAGTCTATGAAGGTATCTTCCTCGGTTACTCTATGCATAGCAAAGAATTTCGTGTATTCAACAAAGGAAGTCTTGTTGTCGAAGAGTCAATTAATTCTTTTTTGACGAACTTAACACTTCTACATCTAACTCCTCACATGATATTGATGACATCTCTTTTTGTTTCGAATATGCTTCTTTTGGAAATACTAGTACTTCTTCATCTAGCAAAGAAGTTGACCGCAGACTCTCCACCACTAGAGCCACCTCAAGAAGATCTTTCCAAAGAATGGAGATTTGTCCCCCGTTATCTAAAGGAGCTTATCATTGGTAACCCTTCCTCACGGGTTAGCACCAGATCCGCTACACGAGATCATTGTGCAAATGTGGCTCTTATCTCACAAATAGAGCCTAAAAAATGTTATAATGCCTTTAATAATAAATTTTGGATGATTGTCATGCAAGAAGAGCTAAATCAATTTGAGCGAAATAATGTTTAGAAACTTATTCCCAATCCCCATAACTATCCCATTATTGGGACAAAGTAGGTGTTTCGAAACAAACTCAATAAGAATGGTTTAGTCACTCGTAACAAAGCCCGATTGGTTGCTCAAGGCTATAACCAAGAGGAATGCATTGGCTACGAAGAAACCTATGCTCCAGTTGCTCTTCTTGAATCCATTCGAATGCTTTATGCTTTTGCATGTTTCAAAAATTTAAGTTTTTTTAAATAGATATCAAAAGTGTCTTTTTTAATGGTGTTATTAAAGAAGAGGTTTATGTCAAACAACCTCCAGGTTTTTAGGATTTTTAATTTTCTGATCATGTTTTTAAACTAAACAAGGCCCTCTATGTAGTGCCCCGCTCCTCGCGGTCAACTTTGTAATACGTACGACTTGCTGACTCAGTCTTGAACTGAGTATTTGGCAAAACCTTTGTCGGCATCGATTGATCACGGATGAAATGCAATGAACCTTTCCAATTGATGGATTGACTTCTATTGAAATAAATCCAAGAGTTTTGTTGGATGTTTGCTTTCGTTGCTTGGTTTTGATGAATGCATTTTCGTGTTGGTTTTCGATGATTGGTTTTCATTGTTCGCTTTTATCGCATTTCGCATTCATTCTGAATCTTGAGAGAAAGAGACCAAAGTATGCTAATCAACTGTTGGTGCCAATATAGGATACGTGAAGTCCCTCCTTCTCTCAACTAAGATTCATCTCGGTGAGTTGCTCTAACCGGGCTTGCCTTTATTTGTACGCCATAATAAAACTGATCTCTAGTCCACTCTTTTGTTGCGTTCCTCTGATCAACGATACAAAAAATAACAAAAGATAAGAATAAGAATGAATGCTAATGAATGAATGCAAAGGAAATGGAATGCTATTGAATGCTATCGAATGACTGAATGAGAATTGAATGCTAATGAATGACCGAACGATTAAGGCAAGTTATGAATTGGTCGCTACCTGTTGTACTGTTAACTTTTATTTGATAAAAATAACAAGTCATGCATTGGTCTCGGACAACTTGTTCACAACGTAGTAGTCTCTCAACGATACTGGGGGCACCCGGGATCGATCGGCCTATGAGAGATTGTAATAGCACCCCGAGGTAAATGCTACACCTCGGAAATGTTGTGTCCTTAGCGACGAGCTGGACCATGAGTCTCAGCGGCTAATTATGGAGGGCGGACCCATGGACCACCATATAGTTAGGACATGCATATGAACAAATCCTTATTGCAAAACCTAATACTGATCGATGATGGTAAAGAATACTTCTTATATACATATGCAAATTGTGCTAACCTGTTTTGTGTAGGGATGACTGTCGGCGATAGTAAGTTGCTTATGGAATATTCTACTGTCATGTTTCTTATGAATTGTTAAAAAGAACCTAGACAAGTAGAAAGATCACTATTAAATATGTAGCTTCATATATTGAATTAGTGCAGATATTTGTGAGTTTCGACGAAGAGCTGCTCGCCAGTATATGATGTGTGCTGACCCACGTTGTGGGCACCCTTTTCAGAAAGCAAAGGAGATAGGTGGATTTCAAGTGAGGTACTAAAGCTCGTCTAGCCCAGTAGAGCTGTGGACTGCCTCGAAGCTTCTTTTCATTTCCAGTCAAAGTTGCAAGTTTCTTTTCCTTTGAAGGTGTCTTTACATTTCCAGCATGTAATAAAAGGATATGATGTATGGACATTACGACTATTTTCAAAAAGAGAGTTTTTGTCACTGCCACTTTTCTAGCTTGAGGGTATTTTGGTCATTTTTAAAATTTTGGAATTTATTTGGGGATTATTATTGATAATTATAATTAATGTGATTTTAGGTGATTTTTAGTGCTTTGGTTTGGTGCTAGTTTTAGATGTTGTCTGATGTGACTAGGAGACTGCCCTATAGGCTAACCTAGGTCAGGACATCTTGATTATGGTTAAGGACCCTAGTATGACCTAAGTTAATAATTTCTAGTCCATTAGAACTAGTTTGGGGAAGTTTGGAATTAATTTGACTAAGTTATGACTTGTTAAGTCATAAGCCATGATTATGACTTGAACCATAGAAGACTCAACCCTAGCTAGCCCAACCTAACCCTAGCCCTAGCTTGGCCGGCCACTAGGTCAGCCCCCCCTATTTAATCCCTCCTAGATTTTAGGGCTAGCCTCTTTTAGGGTTCTTTCAAAAGTTCTAAGGAAAGAGGTGAGTTCCATCTTCCAAAAATCATTAAAAATCCAATTTAAATCCTTTTTCCTTCAAACCAATTTCATTAGGACCTAAAATTCATCCTCTTGCTACTGGAATAAATTAGTTGCAGGAAGAAACAATTTGTGGGACTTGGAGGCTTGAGGAGTTCTTTTTATTTGAGGACTTTTCCACCCATTGTTCATCAATAGGTAAAACCAATTCTAACCCATGATTTTCTTGTTGGTTTGCATTTTAGGAAGGCCCTAGCCCTACCCCAACTGTAGGATAGGCTAAACCTAGGGTTCGAGTTCGTTTCGTGTCCGTATCGGACACGTATCAGTCATGTGTGTAGGGTGTTCGACAGAATGCCCCTGAGAGATCAACTTTGCTATTTTTAAATTATGTTTGAATAGGAATGTAGATCTATGTGTGCTTATTGATTTTTGTGAAGGAACCAGGGTCGTTTTTTGTCTGTGTCGGGTGCAAATCGGGCTGGACACGAGTTTGTGCACTGGCTCGGGACTGTTCATTCCCCTGCTACTCGAGCACGATTGCTCACTGGTTAAGACACTAGAGCACGTAAATTTCACTGGACACTTTGGGGCAGTGTCTGTCATGACACTCCCCAAGTGGCATGACCTATGGTGTCGTGTCGGACACGTACGGATGAGTACACTGGTTTTTGCCTGAGTTGATTTCAGTAGTTTTTTTGGTTCTGATACGCCTATACCAGTCACGACACAGGACACGTTGACCCAAACCAGGGTGACACAGACCTAGGGGGACCCTAGGCAAACCACCCTGCATAGGGACTCGACCCAGTTCGTGTCGTGTCGTGCACACGACACGCATGCACACGTGCACGAGGAATGGTTCACTGTATTGCCCTATAAATAGTATTCTGTTAATTAAATCACTTTAAATGTTTTTAAATGATGTTTTATTAGTTAATTAGTTTCTAAACATCAGGTTTAACCTCTAATATGATAGGATTACAATTGTTCAAGTGTTATGTGGAGTTTTTGGCTCAATTGTATTAACTGTTACACTGTTAAGTTCCAGATTTGGTTTGGTTATGTCAATGATTTGATTTTTCCTGCATGATATTTCCCTTGTCAATTAAGTTCTTGAATTGCAAGTTTAGTCTTGGGTTAACAAGAGGATTGGTATGGGTTTTGATCTATTTCCTGTTTTATAAAGAACCTGTGTTGAAGTTGTAAACCCAGGTATTGAACTGTTGTTGGACAGGGGTTACCTGTCAATAGTCTTATTGTTGACAGTTAAGAACCTGGGATTGGGTAGAGCTGAACTTTAGAGATTATGTGAACTGATTTCCAGTTTTGATTGTAGTGGATTGTTTCCTTCTTCCTTACTGTAGTTCCTGCACACTAGACACATGTGCACTGCCTATTTCTTCTCTGTTTTCTAGTTCCAAGAACCTGTGTGACCCATGTTCACTAATACATGTTCCTGCCATGTTGAATGCTTATTTGGGATGTTGGTTAATTTATTATGAATGCCATTCTTCTACTGTTAATCTGAAATAAGATGAACAATCCCAGTTTTAACTTGATGATTGCATTGCCCTTTCCTTCATTCATTTACTGTTTTTCCTTCTATATGATTTGGACTGTTAAATTGTTCATTTACAGTTTTATTGTTAACTGAATCATTAGGACTGTTGGTTAAGTCCCAGATTTTTACATTATCATGTCACACACACATTTCCCTCCTCACTGTCTTGCATTCCTGAACACATTGACGCACACATCACCTTGTTAGCTGCTCACAGTTTACACCACACACACTTCTTCACTGTTATATTTTCCTGCCTTGTATTTCCTGAACACGTTGACACACACACACACCTACATTTATTCCTATTCCTATGTGCCTACCTAATACAGCCTCTATATGTGGCTATATACATATGTAATGCAATGTATGGTATGAGTGTAAATTAATATATGCTTGTGATGTATAGGTCTCTATATAAATGTATATAGTTTCATAGAGGTGGTTGTATTGTGTATTGCTAAGAGATTGCCATGATAGTAGGCTTTGAGGATTGTGTGGGTCTTTGCAAGTTCATGTTGTGCCATGTGTGTATTCTTGGATGCTACTAGATTAGGCAATGTATGCATTTATGTTGAGAATAGGCCTAGGCAGTGTGGTATAGCTTGGTAAGTCTAGATAAGGCTTGTACTATATTAGACTTAATATAGCCTAGTTTAGACAAGGTTGACCTAGTTTGACTTCTAGGGTTGACCAAAGTTGACCAAGAGTTGACTTTGGCCTAGATTGACTTAGAATCATGTAGAATGCATAGTAGGACTCCATTTTGCTATTCTGGACTTGTTGTGACTTGTGCTGTTCTGATTAGGAGCCAGACACCACTCCTTGGACAGTACGATTCATATCGGACACTCAGATACAGGCGAGTACATTCTCTGATCATTTCATATCTTGCTTAGAATTATTTTCTGCAGTAGATTACTTTACTTGTACTGTCACGACGGTCACACGGATTGGTACTATATGGATCCTTTCTTGAGATGTTATCCTTATGGAGCATCGGGTACTACGTGTTCTGTGCGTTTCACTTACATGACGTATCACTATGCTTCTTGGTTCTTTGATCACTTACGACATATACTCTTATGATCGTAGAGTCTTCCTAGAATCTTACACTGTTGGGTAACCCCCAGAATCACCCATTTATGGGCATCCATGTATCACCCTACGGGGCCTTGCATGGAATCATATAACATAACCTGGCTGGATCCTTGTGTATTGATTGGGGGTACGGGGGAGTATAAGTGGACATGTGAATACTAGCCAAATAGTGTAGTATCAGAATCACTTCCGTAGTGTAGTATCAGAATCTCCTAGCCCATTTACTTGTTCATGTCGTACTCTGACTCACTAGTCACTGCTAGTTCTCTATGTATAGTAGATATTTCTATTACAGCTCTTCCTGTTTACATACTGTTTTTCTTCAGTACCTGTATCTTACTTTACTGTATGTTATATGTTTTCTAACCTGCTATGATCTGTTGAGATGTACTGTGCTCGCTCCTGTCCTGACTGGACCTGTTGAAAATATTACAGAGGACGAGGAGGAGGCCTGCCTGGACACTTACTACGGGGCAGCCTTAGATGACACCTGTGAGCTGGACTCCCAGGAGGATCCAGCAGTAGCTAAGGACATTCCCCCGATTGTCTAGACTAGATTAGTTAGGTTGATTTTCATTTGTAGTCTTGAGACATGTTCTAGTTAGACTCTTTATTTGGAGTTCAGTTGTATATATTCTTTTTATCTGAGACCTTGTATTGTGGATTGTTGGGATTATCTTAGACTGTTATTATCTATTTCATTTCCTTGAGTTCTGTTCATATCGTGCTATCTCTTCCTTAGCTGTGATTGAGTTTGTTATTACTATGTCACCCCCGTTCGGGGAGTATAAACTGTTTAGAGATAAACTGTTAGATGTTGAGACCTAGGACAGCGTTCTACCGCCGACACTGCGGCGTAGGCTGGACATATTCACGTCTCGTGCCCTTACTCTAGGGTGCAGGTCGTGACACATTTTTAGTAGTGGCCCATGCAGGTCTAGACTAGAAGTGTAGTGGTGCTCGAACTAGAGTATCACTGCAGCCTGCTATAGGATATAGGATATAAATTTTAAGGTTACTCAATCACTTTAGGAAAATTTCTTTATTGCCATCTAAATTCTTATTGTCAGCTGATCCTTTGAATTATAATTGTCTGCCTTTGTTATTTCGCTTCTTTCTCAGAAATTGATACTCTTGTTTGTCTATCTTCAGGATGGTAGAGACTAGATCGCAGTGTACCATCCATGGGGATGCTGTGGAGGGGACTGCTACCTCCCAGCCAATACAGCGAGGCTAGGGGACTGCAGCTCCTGCCACCTCAGCTCGTGTTGAGACCTCGGCAGTCGCAGCAGGGGACATGCATCCACCGGCTCGGAGGCAGGACCCGGTTTTCCCAGAGGATCCTTACCAGCAGCCACCTGCAGGGACAGTTGACGCAGTGCAGCTACTAGCCTTCTTCAGGCAGTACATGGAGGGTCAGCAGACTCAGCAGCAGAGGCAGACGGCAGAGCTCACTCGAGGCATTGAGCTGGCAGTGACAGCAGTGGAGAGAGTAGTGGCTCAGCCAGCAGCAGTCCAGCAGCCGCACCAGCCACGGGAGAAAGGCATCCAGGACTACCAGAAGATGCACCCGAGAGACTTCCGTGGGACAGAGGAGATCCTGTATGCCGATGAGTGGATCGAGCATATGGAGGAGATCTTCAGGCTGGCGAAGATTTTGACGAGGCTCCAGATTGAGGCAGCAGCCAGCATGATGCAGGATCTGGCCCGTACCTGGTACCAGACCGACCCGAGGGTCGGCACAGCAGGACAGACTTGGGTAGCATTCAAGAAGCTGTTCAAGGAGAAATTCTTCCCGGAGGCAGCGCTGGGAGCCCTCGAGACTCAGTTCGAGGCCCTAGTCCAGGGGAGTCCGTCTGTAGAGGAGTATGCAGGAGAGTTCTGCCGCCTGGGCAGATTTGTAGAGGACTTATCGGAGGCGACGAAGGCCCGGAGGTTTCGGAAGGGCTTGGTAAAGGAGGTCAAGTCCTACACCAAGAATGCCCGCAGTACTACATTTGAGGAGATCCTGGTGGACGCACTAGCTGCAGAGGATGATCTTGAGCTTAGGCTCAAGAGAGGGAGAGACCCAGTTGGGGGCAGTAGCAGTAGCGGAGGCCAGGCCAAGAGGCCTCACGTTCAGTTTCAGCAGCCCAGGCAGTTTCAGCCTCAGCCGATTCGGCAGAGGCCGGCTCATCAGCAGCAGCCGAGGCCGCACCCGTCGGGACAGAGGCAGGGTAGTACTTGTGGCTACTAGAAGAAGCCTGGACACGTCTTCCTTGAGTGCAGGAAGAGGCTGGGCCTGTGCATGGTGTGTGGTTCAACAGATCACCAGATGAGGGACTGCCGTATGGGACGAGCAGCTCAGGGAGGTGGAGCCAGAGCTCCAGTAGGCCAGTAGCGGGGACCAGCCCTGCCGACTCAGCAGCAGAGGTTTGTCCAGCACCAGCAGCAGGCCAGGGGAGGCCACCAGGGGAGAGCTTTTGCCATGGCAGCAGGAGAGGCTGAGGTGACTGGAGAGCTGATTGCAGGTTCGATTCTTCTCGACTCCAGTCCAGCATTTGCATTGTTTGATTCTGGTACATCGTATAGCTTCATTTCAGTATCTTTTGCGATTAGGCATGGTATAGTAGCTGAATCGTTGCCTAGGACTTACAAGATCACGACCGGGGGTGGTATTATCCTCGTGAGTGATATTTGTAAGGTCGGAGAGTAGTTTTGGGAGGCTGTGAGTTGGAGGTGAGCCTGCTCGTAATGCCATTGCCGAACTATGATATAGTACTAGGCATGGATTGGTTGAGCAGGCACCACGCCAGCATTGATTGCAGAGGGGGTAGAGTTCTGTTCAGAGCGCCAGGGGAGCCAGAGTTCGAGTACTCCAGACGTCAGGCAGAGCAGAGCAGCGGAGTCTTCTATGGAGTCTTGGTCGAGGAGCAGACGATTCTACACCCCTTGATAGCAGAGTATATGGATGTTTTCCCGGAGGAGTTGCCGGGACTGCCACCAGACAGGGATATAGAGTTCTCGATAGACTTGGTTCCAGGAGCGGAACCCATCTCTCAGCATGTCTATCGGGTGAACAACAGCGAGCTGGTGGAGCTGAAGAAGCAGGTGGATGAGTTACAGGACAAGGGCTTCATCCACTCGAGTTCGTCGCCATGGGGTGCACCAGTGTTGTTCGTGCCGAAGAAGGATGGGTCAGTACGCATGTGTATTGACTATAGGGCACTCAACAACCTCACGATCAAGAACAGATACCCACTGCCGTGGATCGACGATCTATTTGACCAGTTGAGCGGAGCTCGGGTATTTTCCAAGATTGATCTAAGGTCGGGATATCACCAGGTGAAGGTGAAGGGGGAGGATATTCCCAAGACCGCTTTCAGGATGCGGTATGGACAGTTCGAGTTTCTGGTTATGCCATTTGGGCTAACCAATGCACCAGCAGTATTTATGAACCTTATGAACAAGGTGTTCCATCAGTATCTGGATCAGTTTGTAGTGGTATTTATTGATGATATCTTAATCTATTCCAATACTGAGGAGGATCACAAGGAGCATTTGAGGATAGTGCTGGAGGTTCTCAGGAAGGAGCAGCTTTACGGGAAGCTCTCCAAGTGTGAGTTCTTCCTAGACCGGGTGGATTTCTTGGGGCATGTGGTGACTGGAGATGGTATCTCAGTTGACCCCAAGAAGATTGTGGCAGTCGAGGCATGGGCAGTGCCGACTTCAGTTGCAGAGATCAGGAGCTTCCTGGGGCTGGTAGGGTATTACAGGAGATTTGTGCAGGATTTCTCCCCGGTTGCAGAGCCGTTGACACGGTTGACCCGGAAGGATGCTGAGTTTGTTTGGTCAGAGGAGTGTCAGGCAGCTTTTGATGAGTTGAAGAAGCGGCTGACGACAGCTCCGATTCTGACGTTGCCTTTAGGATCAGGTGGATTCACTATTTATAATGATGCTTCAGGGAAGGGGCTGGGTTGTGTGTTACAGCAGCACAGGAAGGTGATTGCCTATGCTTCCAGGCAGTTACGTCCCCATGAGAAGAACTACCCTACCCACGACCTGTAGCTGGCAGCAGTGACTTTTGCATTGAAGCTGTGGAAGCATTATCTATATGGTGAGAGGGTGGAGATCTTCACAGATCACAAGAGCCTTAAGTATGTGTTCACTCAGAAGGAGTTGAACATGAGACAGCGTAGATGGCTAGAGTTGATGAAGGATTTTGACATCCTACTTCAGTACCACCCAGGGAAGGCCAACGTGGTTGCCGATGCCTTGAGTAGGTATCCGACAGCCATGTGTTTGACCATGGATCGGCATTTGCTTGCCGACTTGGAGAGCCTTGGGATCGAGGTGATCGTGCCGGGAGTGCAGATGCAGCTATGGGGGATGCAGATTCAGTCAGACTTGGTAGACAGGATCAAGGCGGCCCAGTTCGAGGATGTGGCTTTGCAGAGTATCAGAGAGCAGATCAGTATAGGAGTGGAGGATCCCGAGTTTTCACTTGCAGAGGATGGTTCCCTGAGGCACGGTGCCAGGTTATGTGTGCCTAGTGGGGAGCTCAAAGAGCAGATTATACAGGAGGCTCACAGATCGCAGTACTCTATTCATCCTGGTGCCAATAAGATGTACAGAGATCTGCGAGAGCATGTCTGGTGGTATGGGATGAAGCGGGAGGTGTCCCACTTCCTAGCTAGGTGCTTGGTCTGTCAGCAGGTCAAGGCAGAGAGACAGAGGCCCGGTGGATTGTTGCAGCCGCTGCCTATTCTCGAGTGGAAATGGGAGCATATCACGATGGACTTCGTTTCAGGATTGTCGCGTACTCCAGGCGGGAAAGACGCAATTTGGGTCATCGTTGATAGGTTGACCAAATCGGCCCACTTCTTGCCATTCAAGGTGGGTACGTCTACAGAGAGGCTGGCGGAGATGTATATGCGGCAGATAGTCAGGATCCACGGAGTTCCAATCAGCATCGTCTCAGATCGGGATAGCCGTTTTACTTTCCATTTCTGGAGGAGTCTGCAGACCAGCTTGGGCACTCAGCTCAAGTTTAGTACTGCATACCACCCCCAGACGGACGGACAGTCAGAGCAGACTATTCAGACCCTTGAGGATATGCTGCGGACGTGCGTTCTGGACTTTGGAGGTTCCTGGTGTAGGAACGATATAGTAAAGCGTAATACTCTAGAGGGGGGTGAATAGAGTTGGCAGCGGAATAATGCTAATTAAAAAATGTTAGCAACACAATCACAGTATATAATCACAGTTGAAATAATGTAAAGGCAGAGTTCAGAAAGCAAACGCAAAGACAGCGATGTATACTGGTATCCCTCTGTTGAGGACTAATCCAGTCGGTAGAACTCTTGCTACCAGTTGAATCTACTATAGGAAAAACCGTAAGTTTTCTTACGAAGTCCTTGCAACTTTTACAACGCGAGCTTTGATACGAAGAACTCGTCCAACTTCAAATATGAAGAGGTATTCTTCAATTAAGCCTTCTGATTACAATCTCTCAGAAACTTCTAGACCGTACCGCACTGGCAAATCGACTAGAGGATTGTAACTGGCTTGGGATCTGAAAATGAAAGCTCTAGAAAACTCTTTGGAAGGCAGAAAGCTTTTTAGATAGAGAGAAGATTGAAAGTGAATGAGTCATTTGAATTGATCGAAATCCATCTCTATTTATAGGAATTCCAAAGGGAGAACTCTGTCAGAATTCGGGCAGAATTCGGGCAGAACTCGATGAGCAAATCTCGGTCAAATCCGCAACTGCAGGAGGACCAAGTTCCAGAGAATTCAAAAATCAAACGGCCACCAACCGAACTCTGGCCGAACTCTGGCCGAGTTCTGTCAGGGTTAGGTTAGGGTTTTAAAATAGATTTTTGGCGATTTTTGAAAACCTTTTTGAAAACCTTTTTGTAAACATTTTGATAGGTCATTTTAAAAACATTTTGAACTATTTTGGGGATAGCCTATTTGCCAGTACGACTCGGTGTACAATGTATTCCTAGACTCAAATAAAGTGAAAAATTACATTGCATAGGAAATACAGACTCAAGTAGGCAAACAGATCTTCAGTCTTGAACGGAGTGAATATCCAATCTTGCTTATGTCCAAGAAGCTGAGATGTCCCAACAAGCTTCGTATATCCAGACAGAGTTTTGATCAATTATTAAAATCAGGTTGACCATATGACCAATAGGCCAACAATCTCCCCCATTTTGATAATTGACAAACTATGAATGATATAACATTAAGCTTGTTCACGCTTGTTCAAAAATATCAAAAAGTAGAAATTGTTCATAACCTGTATTTAACTCAAAAAAAGGTTAGATCATTTTTAATTTTCTCCCCCTTTGTCACTTAGCAAAATAATTGCACAAGAGAAGGCTCCCCCGCAGTAAATACAGAAGACTCTCCTGCAATCAATGCATAAGTAACAAATAGCGAGAAAACAAATAAAAGAAATATAGTATAAGAATTAGAGATATAGCATCACAGGCATGTAATATTTCTACAAATTATCATCACAGGCATGTATTGCTTCAAAAACATAAAAAAATCTCAGGCATGCTATTTCACAGGCAGTTTAAAATGGAGAAGCAGTATAAAGAGATAGTGCTTAAACAAAATGCTGAAATAAACTGAGATGTCATAAATGAAACATCAAAAACATGTCCATGAAGATAAAAAGTACTGATAGCAAACTACAAAGTACTGATAAAAAGTAAATGATAAAAACTTGGAATGTCGGAGCATTTCCAAGTATACAATAGAATATCACTAATAATCAAATCAGATCTCATCATCACTATCGTCATCAATATGATGACCAGCTTGGCTCATTTCAAATATTTAATTCATAGATTAGTTATTTTAGCCTTCAAATAATATAATTAATAATATTTTATGAATTAAATGTCGTTACACAGCGACTGTCTCAGATTAGCTGTAGGAGTACTGTCCCAGCTGGCAGAGGTTCACCGGGGAACTCTTAAATACCGCTTCGCTTCAACCGTAGTTGTGGTGACAGACAGACTCTTTATTGGCTTGTCTCTAACACAGTTTTTGCGTATTGAGATATAATCATAAAATAAAATCAATTAATATTATTGACGTCCAAAATTCCTAATTCTCGACGTAAATAATTGAAACGATCTTCCGCTAGAGGTTTAGTGAAGATGTCAGCTAATTGATTTTCAGTATCTATGTACACAAGGTTTATATCTCCATTTTGATGATGATCTCTAAGAAAATGATGTCTAATTTTGATATGTTTAGTACGAGAATGACATACAGGATTCTTAGTCAAATTAATGGTGCTCGTGTTATCACAGAAAATGGGAATATGTGTGAAAAATAAATCAAAGTCTTCTAGGGTTTGTTTCATCCACAAAATCTGAGCGCAACAACGTCCTGCGGCGATATACTCAGCCTCTGTTGTTGATAAGGCTACAGAATTTTACTTTTTACTAAACCAAGAGACTAGAGCCTTGCCTAAGAAATGACATGTACCGCTAGTACTTTTTCTATCAACCTTGCATCCAGCAAAATCTGCATTCGAATAACCAATAAGGTCAAAGGATTTAGTTTTGGGATACCACAAGCCGACAGAAGAAGTGCCCTTAAGGTATCGGAAGATACGCTTAACTGCGGTCAGATGTGATTCCTTTGGGTTAGCTTGAAAACGTGCACACAGGCAAACACTAAACATTATATCTGGACGACTAGCAGTTAAGTAAAGTAAACTACCAATCATACCTCGATACTTACGTGTGTCGACTGGCTTGCCTTGTTCGTCAGAATCAAGCTTTGTTGAAGTTGCCATCGGAGTGCCAATAGGTTTGACATTGTCCAGATCGAACTTCTTTAGCAAATCTTTTGTGTACTTGGCTTGATTAATGAACGTCCTATTGTCGGTTTGTTTGATTTGCAATCCGAGAAAGAACTTCAGCTCTCCCATCATGCTCATCTCAAACTCATTCTGCATACACTTAGAAAATTCTTGACAAAGAGATTCATCAGTAGATCCGAATATGATATCATCAACATAGATTTGAATTAAAAACAGCTTGCCAAAAAGATTTAATAAATAGTGTAGTGTCAACCTTTCCTTTTGAAAAACCGTTGTCAAGTAGAAAAGAGCTTAGACGGTCATACCAAGCACGAGGGGCTTGTTTCAAACCATATAAGGCTTTCTTCAACTTGAAAACATGGTCAGGATTTTTGAAATCCGTAAAACCCGGAGGTTGTGCTACAAAAACTTCTTCTTTTATAAAGCCATTTAGAAAAGCACTTTTTACATCCATTTGAAAAAGTTTGAAATCATGAAAACATGCAAATGCACATAACATTCGAATGGATTCTAATCTCGCAACTGGGGCATAAGTCTCATCGTAGTCGATACCCTCTTCTTGATTGTATCCTTGAGCTACGAGTCGAGCCTTGTTACGAGTTACTAAACCATCCTCATTTAGTTTGTTTCGGAATACCCAACGGGTGCCAATGACCGGATGATCAATAGGCTTGGGAACAAGTTCCCAAACTTGATTCCGTTCGAATTAGTTCAATTCCTCTTGCATGGCATCTATCCAGAAACTATCACTACATGCTTCATCAATAGATTTAGGTTCTAGCTGTGAAATAAATGCAACACTAGAAACAATATCTCTACTGGATGATCGAGTACTTACTCCTTTGGTAATGTCACCAATTACCAAATCTTGTGGATGATCAGCTGTAAATTTTAACCTCTTCGGTAGACTCTGTAGGTAGCTGGTTCCTGGATCTCCTCTAGGGGGTTCAGCTAGTGCAGAGCTTGGTTCAGGTTCAGCTGATGTTGAACTTGATGTAGGCAGATCTTCATCACTGTCATCGAGAGTTATTTGGTTTATTTCATCAAAAGTGACGTTGATTGATTCTTCGATGATCATAGTACGTTTATTGAAGACTCTGTACCCTTTGCTCTTGGCCGCATAACCTAGAAATATACCTTCATCGGCCTTTTCGTCAAACTTTCCCAAGTTATCTTTAGTATTAAGAATAAAGCACTTACAGCCAAAAATCTTAAAGTATGAAACTAAAGGAATTCTATCAAACCATAACTCAAATGGAGTCTTCTTCGATTTGGGTCGAATTAGAACTCTATTGAGCACAAAGCAAGCTGTATTGACAGCTTCAGCCCAGAAGTATTTGGGTAGGCTAAATTGATTTAACATCACTCTGGCCATTTCGGTTAGAGTTCTGTTCTTACGTTCCACAACTCCATTTTGTTGTGGAGTTCTAGGGCAGGAGAACTCGTGTATGAAATCGTGTGTGTCACAAAATTGCTCGAAATCAGCATTCTCGAATTCGCCTCTATGATCGCTTCTAATTCGAGTGATCATGTAACCTTTTTCATTTTGTACTTTCTTGCAAAAGGCGACAAATTCGGATAATGCGTCATTCTTGCGTGTCAAAAAATATACCCACGTGTATCTAGAAAAATCATCTACAATAACAAATACATATAATTTACCTCCGAGGCTAGCAACTCTGCTAGGACCGAATAAATCCATGTGTAGCAATTGTAGAGGTCTAGTAGTACATACTGCGTTTACAGACTTGAATGTGGATCTGGTAGCCTTGTTCTTTTCATATTGGCTGCATACCGAATCCTTCTTGAATGTTATGTCTGGTAAACCGCGTACTATCTTCTTTGTGGATAATCTTAAAATTGTATCCATATTTGCATGACCGAGTCTCATGTGCCATAGATGACTCTCATCACTTTTGGCCATTAAGCATCTACCTAAAATGTTAGCTTCTTCCAGCAGATAGAAAACATATATATTGTCTTCCCTGATTCCTTCAAAGATAGTACTACCAGTTGAGCTATCAACTATAGTACATTTGTCTTTGCCAAAGTTGATACCATAACCATGATCAGCTAGATGACTTATGCTGAGCAGATTATGTTTCAACTCGGTAACCAGACAGACATCTTTAATCACGGGATAGGGAGACTTACCAACATCACCGATACCAATAATATACCCTTTCAAATTATTACCGAAGGAAACATAACCTTCCTTCTTCATCTTCGACAGTGTTGCAAATAGGGTAGCGTCACCGGTCATATGCCGTGAGCAACCGCTGTCGAGGATCCATTTGCTTCTAGCATGTGAAGGGTGTTCCACCTACAAAATAGTTTGCAGATGAAACCTTTGGTACCCATTTCTTATAGGGTCCTGAATTATTAGCTTTAGGTATCCAAGCATAAACTTTTAAATCTATAAGCTTTCTCATTCTATATGCAGATGATATATCACCAATGAGGCCACAATAATGACATTGTGCATGTCGAGTGTTGAAAGCTGAGTGGTGTGCATGGTTGGTAGGTTTGGGTTTTCTAGTATAGAAGAATGCATACCTATGATCATGTTTGGGCTTAACCTTTTGGGGTAAAGGTTTTATATGGTTTGGTCTGACAGTGTTTGGCTTGGGAATGTTCCGAATTCTCGTTAAGTGACACGTGTTAGGATAGGAAGCAGCAGGCTCAGGCTATTTTCCTAACCTAATTTCCAACCTTTTGGAAGTGTCATATAACTTAGTATAATCAGAAGTGAGAGATTCCATTCTGATTTGTGCAGATTGAAGACTTTTCTTTTCTCTAGAAAGATCTTCTCTCAATTGGTCTATAATCTTGTCTTTCTCTTCGGATGACTGTTTAGTCTCGTGTAATAAGAGCTTTATAGAGGAAAGCTCACCAGACTCACTAACATTAGCTCTAACCTCAGCTAGTAGGTCGGTAAGTCTTCCTATTTCTCCTTTGTACTCTTTGAGTACCTTCTTAACGGTCTGATATTTACTACGCAATTTCCTGTAGTCAAGCATCAGGTCACTGAAGGCATCTCCTAATTGCTCAAAGGTGATGTTATTATATGTTTCTATAGGTTCAGTAGGTACCTGATCGATTGCCATGAAGCAGATGTTTGCAGCGTCCTCTGAATGTTCATCTTCTGAGTCGCTAGCTTCACTCTCATGCCATATGCTGGTGTTGGCATATTTCCAAGACGTTGATCTTTTCATGTTGCCTTTTTCATTCCTGTTGTTCTTCTTGCTCGATGATGAGTTGATGGGACTGTCCTTCTTCATATGTCCCTTCTTCTTACAGCCATAGCAGATAGCATCTTCTTGATACCAGTTGTTGCTGTTGTTCTCTTTGACTCTCTTCTCATGTCTCATGAATCTTTTGAACTTCCTTGCTAGGAGAGCTTGATCTTCAGCGTCAGATCCACTGCTGTCTGAGTCATCTTCAGCAGCTTTTATGTGCTGAGCCTTGAGGGCGATAGTCTTCTCCTTTGGAGCAGGCTCTTCAAAATCTTGTAGCTCCAGTTCATGAGTGAGTAGTTTACCCATGAGTACTTCAAGTGACATTGTGGTGAGGTCGTTTCCTTCAATGATAGCTGTAGCCTTCGGAATCCAGTTCTTGGTGAGAGCTCGCAGGAGTTTGCGAATCTTTTCGTGGTTACTGTAATCTTTGCCTAAGGAGGACAAAGGGTTTACAATATCCAAGAACCTCTCGAACATTTATGTGACTGTTTCATTTGGCTTCATTTTGAACGCCTCGTACTCTTGAGTAAGTCTGCTGACTTTTGACTCCTTGACTTGAGTCGTGCCTTCATGTGTAACTTCGAGAAGCTTCCACACACCATTTGCCGTTGTGCATGTAGATACCCTGTTAAATTCTGTTCTGTCTAAGGCACAAAAAAGAGCATTAATGGCACGTGCGTCAAGACTGGCCTTTTTCTTTTCTTCCTCTGTATAACTGCTTTGGGGTTTTTCAACCAAAACTCCCTCGACATTTATACGAGGTGGCTTCTGATAGCCATCTAGAACAATAGCCCATAAGTTAAAATCAAGAGATTTCAAGAAGAAACTCATCCGTGTTTTCCAATAAGTGTAGTTAGTACCATCAAACAGAGGGGGTCTGTTTGTGGCCTGACCTTCACTTGTGAATTTCATAGTAGCCATATGATGTGCTGTGATCTAATAAATAATGAATAAATAATAGCACTGTTACCTCACTTTACCTATAACACCAGCTCTGATACCAATTGTAGGAACGATATAGTAAAGCGTAATACTCTAGAGGGGGGTGAATAGAGTTGGCAGCGGAATAATGCTAATTAAAAAATGTTAGCAACACAATCACAGTATATAATCACAGTTGAAATAATGTAAAGGCAGAGTTCAGAAAGCAAACACAAAGACATCGATGTATACTGGTATCCCTCGGTTGAGGACTAATCCAGTCGGTAGAACTCTGCTACCAGTTGAATCCACTATAGGAAAAACCGTAAGTTTTCTTACGAAATCCTTGTAACTTCTACAATGCGAGCTTTGATACGAAGAACTCGTCCAACTTCAAATGTGAAGAGGTATTCTTCAATCAAGCCTTCTGATTACAATCTCTCAGAAACTTCTAGACCGTACCGCACTGGCAAATCGACTAGAGGATTGTAACTGGCTTGGGATCTGAAAATGAAAGCTCTAGAAAACTCTTTGGAAGGCAGAAAGCTTTTTAGATAGAGAGAAGATTGAAAGTAAATGAGTCATTTGAAATGATCGAAATCCATCTCTATTTATAGGAATTCCAAAGGGAGAACTCTGTCAGAATTCGGGCAGAATTCGGGCAGAACTCGATGAGCAAATCTCGGTCAAATCCGCAAGTGCAGGAGGACCAAGTTCCAGAGAATTCAAAAATCAAACGGCCACCAACCGAACTCTGGCCGAACTCTGGCCGAGTTCTATCAGGGTTAGGTTAGGGTTTTAAAATAGATTTTTGGTGATTTTTGAAAACCTTTTTGAAAACCTTTTTGTAAACATTTTGATAGGTCATTTAAAAAACATTTTGAACTATTTTGGGGATAGCCTTGCCAGTACGACTCGGTGTACAATGTATTCCTAGACTCAAATAAAGTGAAAAATTATATTGCATAGAAAGTACAGACTCAAGTAGGCAAACAGATCTTCAGTCTTGAACGGAGTGAATATCCAATCTTGCTTATGTCCAAGAAGCTGAGATGTCCCAACAAGCTTCGTATATCTAAACAGAGTTTTGATCAATTATTAAAATCAGGTTGACCATATGACCAATGGGCCAACACCTGGGAGGATCATCTTCATCTGGTGGAGTTTGCCTACAACAATAGTTTCCAGGCCAGCATTGAGATGTCACCTTTTGAGGCTCTGTACGGGCGTAGGTGCCGTACACCCTTATCTTTGGATGATGTTGGCGAGCGAGCTTTGCTGGGGCCAGAGATGATTGTGGATGCGGCCGAGAAGGTGAAGCTCATCAGGGACAGACTTCGCGTAGCGCAGGACAGACATCGGCACTGGGTCGATAGCCACCGGAGGCCCTTGGAGTTTGAGGTACAGATTAGAGTAGGATTAGATTTAGGTTGTTGTTTGTGATTTTTTTTTGATCATGTTTGTTATTTATATTAATTGAGACCTTGCTTGTGATTAGGTCGGAGACCAGGTTTTCTTGAGGATATCTTCGACTCGTGGTACGATACGTTTTGGTGGAGGCGGAAAGCTTAGCCCGCGCTTTATCGGCCCTTTCGTTATCAGCGGGAGAGTCGGTGACGTAGCTTACAGGCTAGACTTGCCGCCTGCACTTGTGGGGGTCCACAACGTATTCCATGTATCACAGTTGAGACGGTACATGGCTGACCTTAGCCATGTGCTCGATCATTCGGAGATTGAGGTGGGTCCTTCTCTCAGCTATCCAGAGCAGCCAGTGGAGGTATTGGATCGACGGGAGAAGGTCCTGAGGAACCAGGTGATACCTTTGGTACGCGTCGCATGGAGGCATCATTCTCCAGGAGAGTCTACCTGGGAGCGGGAGGATGAGATGCGCGAGCGGTACCCTTATCTTTTTGGACCTTGAGGTATACTTTTTATCCTTCTCATCAGTTGCATTTCGCCTTTCAATTTCGAGGACGAAATTCTTTTAAGGAGGGTAGATTTGTCACTACCACTTTTCTAGCTTGAGGGTATTTTGGTCATTTTCAAAATTTTGGAATTTATTTGGGGATTATTATTGATAATTATAATTAATGTGATTTTAGGTGATTTTTAGTGCTTTGGTTTGGTGCTAGATTTAGATGTTGTCTGATGTGACTAGGAGACTGCCCTATAGGCTAACCTAGGTCAGGACATCTTGATTATGGTTAAGGACCCTAGTATGACCTAAGTTAATAATTTCTAGTCCATTAGAACTAGTTTGGGGAAGTTTGGAATTAATTTGACTAAGTTATGACTTGTGAAGTCATAAGCCATGATTATGACTTGAACCATAGAAGACTCAACCCTAGCTAGCCCAACCTAACCCTAGACCTAGCTTGGCCGGCCACTAGGTCAGCCCCCCCTTTTTAATCCCTCCTAGATTTTAGGACTAGCCTCTTTTAGGGTTCTTTCAAAAGTTCTAAGGAAAGAGGTGAGTTCCATCTTCCAAAAATTATTAAAAATCCAATTTAAATCCTTTTTTCTTCAAACCAATTTCATTAGGACCTAAAATTCATCCTCTTGCTGCTGGAATAAATTGGTTGCAGGAAGAAACAATTTGTGGGACTTGGAGGCTTGAGGAGTTCTTTTTATTTGAGGACTTTTCCACCCATTGTTCATCAATAGGTAAAACCAATTCTAACCCATGATTTTCTTGTTGGTTTGCATTTTAGGAAGGCCCTAGCCCTACCCCAACTGTAGGATAGGCTAAACCTAGGGTTCGAGTTCGTTTCGTGTCCGCATCGGACACGTATCAGTCATGTGTGTAGGGTGTTCGACAGAATGCCTCTGAGAGATCAACTTTGCTGTTTTTAAATTCTGTTTGAATAGGAATGTAGATCTATGTGTGCTCATTGATTTTTGTGAAGGAACCATGGTCGTTTTGTGTCTGTGTTGGGTACAAATCGGGCTGGACACGAGTTTGTGCACTGGCTCGGGACTGTTCATTTCCCTGCTACTCGAGCACGATTGCTCACTGGTTAAGACACTAGAGCACGTGAATTTCACTGGACACTTTGGGGCAGTGTCTGTCATGACACTCCCCAAGTGGCATGACCTATGGTGTCGTGTCGGACACGCACGGATGAGTACACTGGTTTTTGCCTGAGTTGATTTCAGTAGTTTTTTTTGGTTCTGATACGCCTATACCAGTTACGACACAGGACACGTTGACCCAAACCAGGGTGACACAGACCTAGGGGGACCCTAGGCGAACCACCCTGCAAAGGGACTCGACCCAGTTCGTGTCGTGTCGTGCACACGACACGCATGTACACGTACACGAGGAATGGTTCACAGAATTGCCATGTAAATAGTATTCTGTTAATTAAATCACTTTAAATGTTTTAAATGATGTTTTATTGGTTAATTAGTTTCTAAACATCAGGTTTAACCTCTGATATAATAGGATTACAATTGTTCAAGTGTTATGTGGAGTTTTTGGCTCAATTGCATTAACTGTTACACTGTTAAGTTCCAAATTTGGTTTGGTTATGTCAATGATTTGATTTTTCTTGCATGATGTTTCCCTTGTCAATTAAGTTCTTGAATTACAAGTTTAGTCTTGGGTTAACAAGAGGATTGGTATGGGTTTTGATCTATTTCCTGTTTTATAAAGAACCTGTGTTGAAGTTGTAAACCCAGGTATTGAACTGTTGTTGGACAGGGGTTACCTGTCAATAGTCTTATTGTTGACAGTTAAGAACCTGGGATTGGGTAGAGCTGAACTTTAGAGATTATGTGAACTGATTTCCAGTTTTGATTGTAGTGGATTGTTCCCTTCTTCCTTACTGTAGTTCCTGCACACTAGACTCATGTGCACTGCCTATTTCTTCACTGTTTTCTAGTTCCAAGAACCTGTGTGACCCATGTTCACTAATACATGTTCCTGCCATGTTGAATGCTTATTTGGGATGTTGGTTAATTTATTATGAATGCCATTCTTCTACTATTAATCTGAAATAAGATGAACAATCCCAGTTTTAACTTGATGATTGCATTGCCCTTTCCTTCATTCATTCACTGTTTTTCCTTCTATATGATTTGGACTGTTAAATTGTTCATTTACAGTTTTGTATAGGTATGAGTGTAAATTAATATATGCTTGTGATGTATAGGTCTCTATATAAATGTATATAGTTTCATAGAGGTGGTTGTATTGTGTATTGCTAAGAGAATGCCATGATAGTAGGCTTTGAGGATTGTGTGGGTCTTTGCAAGTTCATGTTGTGCCATGTGTGTATTCTTGGATGCTACTAGATTAGGCAATGTATGCATTTATGTTGAGAATAGGCCTAGACAGTATGGTATAGCTTGGTAAGTCTAGATAAGGCTTGTACTATATTAGACTTAATATAGCCTAGTTTAGACAAGGTTGACCTAGTTTGACTTCTAGGGTTGACCAAAGTTGACCAAGAGTTGACTTTGGCCTAGATTAACTTAGAATCATGTAGAATGCATAGTAGGACTCCATTTTGCTATTCTGGACTTGTTGTGACTTGTGCTGTTCTGATTAGGAGCCAAATACCACTCCTTGGACAGTACGATTCATATCGGACACTCAGATATAGGCGAGTACATTCTCTGATCATTTCATATCTTGCTTAGAATTATTTTCTGCAGTAGATTACTTTACTTGTACTGTCACGACGGTCACACGGATTGGTACTATATGGATCCTTTCTTGAGATGTTATCCTTATGGAGCATCGGGTACTACGTGTTCTGTGCGTTTCACTTACATGGCGTATCACTATGCTTCTTGGTTCTTTGATCACTTACGACATATACTCTTATGATCGTAGAGTCTTTCTAGAATCTTACACTGTTGGGTAACCCCCAGAATCACCCATTTATGGGCATCCATGTATCACCCTACGGGGCCGTGCATGGAATCATATAACATAACCTGGCTGGATCCTTGTGTATTGATTGGGGGTACGGGGGAGTATAAGTGGACATGTGAATACTAGCTAAATAGTGTAGTATCAGAATCACTTCCGTAGTGTAGTATCAGAATCTCCTAGCCCATTTACATGTTCATGTCGTACTCTGACTCACTAGTCACTGCTAGTTCTCTATGTATAGTAGATATTTCTATTACAGCTCTTCCTGTTTACATACTGTTTTTCTTCAGTACCTGTATCTTACTTTACTACATGTTATATGTTTTCTAACCTGCTATGATCTGTTGAGATGTACTGTGCTCGCTCCTGTCCTGACTGGACCTGTTAAAAATATTACAGAGGACGAGGAGGAGGCCTGCCTGGACAATTACTACGGGGCAGCCTTAGATGACACCTGTGAGCTGGACTCCCAGGAGGATCCAGCAGTAGTTGAGGACATTCCCCCGACTGCCTAGACCAGATTAGTTAGGTTGATTTTCATTTATAGTCTTGAGACATGTTCTAGTTAGACTCTTTATTTGGAGTTCAGTTGTATATATTCTTTTTATCTGAGACCTTGTATTGTGGATTGCTGGGATTATCTTAGACTGCTATTATCTATTTTATTTCCTTGAGTTCTGTTCATATCGTGCTATCTCTTCCTTAGCTGTGATTGAGTTTGTTATTACTATGTCACCCCCGTTCGGGGAGTATAAACTGTTTAGAGATAAACTGTTAGATGTTGAGACCTAGGACAGCGTTCTACCGCCGACACTGTGGCGTAGGCTGGACGTATTCACGTCTCGTGCCCTTACTCTAGGGTGCGGGTCGTGACAGTTTTAAAGAGAATCATATAGCCAAGATAAGGTAATCTGAGTTTGTAAAGTTTTGTACTTGTATTCCCATCAAGTTTATCAATAAAAGAAGTATTTTCATTTCAAATCTCTATGTCCAATATTTGGTTTTCTGCAATAAATGGGTGCGTGTGTGTGTTTTGCTTGAGTAGTTGTTTTGTGCAGGTACTTGGCCTTGTACAAGCACAACTTAGGCTTGTACGGCATCACGCCTTAGCGAGGATGAACGATCCCGCAGGGATCCAGGGAAGGCGGACGACCCTAGCGGGATCGGGGCGTGACACTCTATGGCCTCAACCAAGCTCCTCGTGCTTGGTATGAGGAACTTGGTTCTTTTCTCATTTCTCACAACTTCTCTAAGGGAAAAGTTGACACAATACTTTTTTATCAAAACTCTTAATGGCACGCTTTTATTAGTCCAAATTTTTGTTGACGATATTATTTTTGGCACCACTAACAAGACATTATGTGTAGAATTTGCCAAAGTTATGCAAAATAAATTTGAAATGAGTATGATGGGCGAATTATCATTCTTTTTTGGATTACAAATCAAACAAGGGCCAAAAGGCACGTTCATTAATCAGCTAAATATACAAAGGATCTTCTCAAACGCTTTGAGCTATACTCATCCAAATCAATGAGAACTACTATGACCACAACGATAAAGCTTGATTACGATAAAAATGGTATTTCGGTCAACATTCGTAAGTATCGGGTGTATGATCGGTAGCTTACTTTATTTAACTACTAGTCGTCCTGATATTATCTTTAGTATTTGTCTTTGTGCATGATACCAAACAAATCCCAAAGAATCACACTTATCTACCGTTAAGCACATTTTTCGGTATCTTAAAGGCACCATAAACATGGGACTTTGGTATCTGAAATCTTCATCCTTTGAGCTTATAGGCTATTCGGATGCAGATTTTGTCGGATGCAAGATTGACCGAAAAAGCACTAGCTACATATGTCAGTTCCTTGAAAAATCCTTGGTATCTTGGTTTAGTAAAAAATAAAACTCAGTTGTTCTTTCCACCACCGAAGCCAAATACATCGCGTCTGGATGTTTTTGTGCACAGATTCTTTGGATGACACAAACACTTGTAGACTATGGCATTTCTTCAAATAATATCTTTGTTAAATGTGACAACACCACTTCTATCAATCTCACAAAAAACCTGATTTGTCACTCATGCACCAAGAACATTGAGATTAGACACCACTTCCTACGAGACCATCAACAAAAAGGAGACATTCATCTTAAGTTTTTTGATACTGCTTATCAACTTACAGATATCTTCACAAAGCCTCTACCAAAGGATCCGTTTGTATTTCTTTGCCAAGAATTAGGCATTCTTAACCTTGACTCTTAGGATCTCTGTCGATCGGAACACCGACGAAATTCAGCAGAACACCGTCGGTATACCGACTTTTGTTCACATAATAGTTCTGTCTATAAAATCGGAATACCATCGAAACGCTACGAAATTCCGACGGTATGCCGAATTTGGCGCTCACTGTCAACAGCCGCCAGCTTTTTCTATTTTGGGCCCCATAAACTCTCTCCCATCTCTTCATATCCTCTTCCTTAATTATCACCACCCATCCATCCAATCACATCCTTTCAATCAACCATCTCTCTCTATTAAACCCTCCTCCATTAATACATTCATCACCAAATTCGAAACCCCCTATTCAATCCCTTTTCCTTTCCACTACTCCATTACTCTTCCCGCTCTCTAAAAAATATAACTCCTAACTCTTCACCTTTCTTCTCCACATCTATATATTTATTTCCCTCTTTTTCTCTCTCACTTCATCCCCTACCTTTACTATGGCCCATGCAAAATAGGGGTGAGCGTCGGTATAATCGGTCGATATTTGGTTGGATTTTTCGGTATTTTTTTAAATCGGCATTTAAAAAATCAATACCAATATCATACCATTTAGAATCGATTTTTTCGGTTTCGGTTAAATCGGTATTCGGTCGGTTTTTGTTCGGTATCGGTATTTTACCATTTAACATTTGATTAATCAACACACTTAATATGAACCTCTTAACCTAGAAAAATATTTTTTTACTTTTTTTGGAAGCATTAAATTTCAAAGCCAAGCCTCTACCAAACAAGCAATTAATAAAATTTATTAGAATAATATGTAACAAGTCGCAAACACCTAAAAAAGAGCTTAAAAGATCTAACACGATCACTAAGTTTAATTCTTAGTATAAGTTTAAGTACACTAAAATTCATTTCAAAATTATATGAAAACACAAAAACGTAAGCTCGAAAGATGAAAACTCAATTCTTAGTATTCTTAACATAACTTCAAGTCCACCAAAATTCATTCTAAGTTCTAATAAACTAATTTCCAACTAAAACAAAGATAAAAATGAGTAATATAAAATTAATCACGAACAACATTATAAATGATATATATATATATATATATATATATATATATATATATATATATATATTTTATATATATATATATATATATATATATATATATATATTTATATATATATATATATATATATATATATATATATATATATATAAATGATATATATATATATATATATATATATATATATATATATATATATATATATATATATATAATCGGTTCGGTTCGGTATTTTTGGTATGGTATTACATTCAAACCGTTACCACTACCATTATACCATATTTTAATCGGTTCAGTAATTCGGTATCGGTACATAATTTTGGTTCGATTTTTTGGGATATTTTTAATCGGTATTCGGTCGATTTTTCGGTAGCGGTCGGTATTTGCTCACCCCTAATGCAAAACGACCTCGCTCATCCTCCTCTTCCAACCCCTTCATGCTCGTGCCTCTACCAAATGGCGCATATGACAAAAAAAAATTTCAAGTCAAGTGTCGATGTCGATGCATGGTTCCAATCTTTAGAATACCATGTCATATTAGATGGAAAGTCCATCAACTTCAACATTTTTTTGGGCCACCTTGCTCTGTTTTAATCTGCGGGACTCACTAAGCTTCTGGGTCATCAAGTCCCCGTTTATCCGGCAGTCGTTCGCCTCTTCTACTGTAATCTCATCCCTAACTTAGCGAACAATGCTATCGAGAATCTCGTGAATGATCGTTACTTTCACCTCACCGTACGAGATCTCGCTGAAATCTTGGAAGTCCCTAATCGAGGAGAGGCACTTCCAACTCTTGCCGGTCTTCAAACTACTTCTAACGTTTCCTTTGAAGAATTCTGCGGCATTATCGGTCGAGGGCCTGTTGCACCTCCTATTCTCGCTCTGTCAAAGCAACTTGAGCCATTCTAGCTCCATCATATCCTGTGCTATGTTCTGACTCCAAAATCAGGCAACTACGACTCCATCACTTTCGAAGCTCTCGTCTATCTTTACTATCTCTATGCTTGGAAGACCTGGTCATTCCCTAAGACGTTGCCAAACTCTTTCATCTCCATTCATTCTTCTGGACGATGTGCCCTAAACTTTGGTATGTTTATAACTCTCATCCTAGAAGCCAAAGGTGTAGACCTCAGCCTCTGCCACACGAACGGTTCTCCTTCCTTCCTGGCGCTCTCCTGGTTTTCATCTACCGGTCAATCATCTCTCTCCGTCCGGCCCTTCAGTTCTCAGACTGCTGTTGATGCTCCAAATGAACCTCCTTCCTCGGGCCGTTACATGCCTCTTACAGCATAATTTTGACATACGAATGGCTCAGGCTGAGGAGCAGATGTAGACCCCACCCGAGGACTCGGCACCCTCATCCAGAGTCGCATTCATGACCAATGTTACTTCATTCAGCGCACTCTTCAGGATAGGAATGCTTTCCTTGACACCGATCTTCAAGGCTGCAATTATCATGCTTCATGGTTCTCCGATCCCAATGCCTATGGGTTTATGTGTCCCAATGGGATTGACCCTTTTAGGGCTTTTTATGGAACCTAGGGTGATGATCCGGCAGATCAGTAGACTCTGGTCCTAGTAGTGATGTCTAAATAATGAGTGGTCTCAGTATCTTAGTATGCCTATCTTTTGAGGTCCTTCGGGGACCAGGGTTTGTTTGGGTGTTTGGTTGTTCTTATGTCGTCCTGTGCGATCCTTCGAGGACCATAGTTTGATGTTTTGTGTGTCATCCCTGTAGGGATAGTTATCGTCTTATCAGTCTTGTATTAGTGTGTAAAAACCAAGTAATCCACAATCTTTTATTTAATATATGTATGGTTTTGTTTCTCATATTTTCTCTTATATATGCACTTACTTATCTCTTTCATATGGGATCAACCATCTTTGATTAAATGACAAAGGGAAAGAAAACATATTGAGGGAGAGTAGTCTTGATGCGGGGAGATATTCTCTAAAATACGATATTGTCTTCTTTTGTCAATTATCAAAATAGAAGAGATTATTGGGACATTGATTTTGATAACATTAACTGCATCTTCATATTTTAGTTTCTATATCCTTTTCAGAAAACAGATACACCGTTAAGTCTTCCAAAGGCTACTGTAAAAGATCGATAAAATCGAAGCCATTCAATAAACCGCAAGAAAGACTTACGGACTGACTTAAAGCCAGACTGAAGAGAAACTATCAGCATACTCAAAGCCCGCACTTAAAGATTCAAGCTCCTAGAGTCTGTACAAGGTATAGGACAAACTATGAAATACTTAAGGTGGATGACACACCCAAAAGTCCTTACAAAATGTCTTTCAAAAATTACTTGTCATACATCAACAAAATACCGACGGTTTACCGATTTTTTGTACAAAAAATTTTATGTCAAGAAAATCGAAATACCGACGGTACACCAAAATTGATGTACAAAAAAGTTTATGTGAAGTTAATCGAAATACCAATGACACACCGATCGGTACCGACGGTACACCGATATCGAAGCACAGAAAAGGTTCTATGAGGATAATCGATATACCGATGGTACATCGATATATACTGACGGTACACCAATATTAAAGCACAGAAAAGGATTTGTGAAGATAATCGGTATACCGACGGTACATTGATACGTTCCGACGGTATTTCGTTTGCATATCTTTTAATTTATGAATGGACAGATCCTTAGCATTAAATGCTCTAACGACTAGATTTATAATCGTTTCTGTTCAGAACGGTACATCGATGGAATTTTGGTCTGTACCGACGGAATTTCGTTCACTGTATGTTTGGAGCATTAAATGACTAGCTCTTTTGGTGTTCTATTTAAAGTAGTTGAGCCATCGCTTTGAAGGCATCCACTTGAGCTTTAAATTTTCTCAACTACCAAGAGCTTCACTATTACTACTCTATCAAAAGCTTTAATTTGTCATCCAACCAAAAGTGCTAGAGTATTCAAGAGTTGTAACATTCGATCTTCAAAGTGTTCTATAAGATCAAAAGCTTTCTTTCTTTCTAGTTGAAGTTGACGAGCTTTCAGAAGAAAACTCGTGTGTAAGAAGTTGACGAGCCTTCGGAGGAAAACTCATGTGTAAGAAGTTGACAAGCTCTGTCACGACCCGCACCCGCTTTTCGGGATACAAGTGCGTGCACAAGCCAGCTACGTATCGAGCGAACTCGAGCCCGACTCAAATACGTATAAGCTGTCAAGGGCATGGTATCATGGCTATTATGGTAATCTACAGTGTATCTCAATCCACAAGAATATATAAGACAAGAATAAACAAGTATGGGTAGTTGTCTGCAGCCCACTAGCATATATGTCCGATTAGACTCCAAGAATAATATGAGTCTATAAAGCTAGGCTGATAAGCAGGATATATCATAAAAGCACGAGAAAGATAGTAAATCATAAAAACTAACAAAATACATGAATCATGCAGATGAAGTCAACTACTACATGCTCAGCTAACTAACTCCGTGCAATCAGCTACCTGAAGAGATCATCAGGTCCTCAGAGGACTAGCAAGATACATAAAACATGCCTACTAATATGACAACAAATAACATGTATGGAGGATAAGAACACTGCAAGAAGAACATCTAAGGACGACGAGTCGGGTGGAAATGTAATACTAGACTTGGCTAACTATCATTCAGAACTCCTATAGCTTATAGTACAATGCAAGATACTTCCAATCTATAGTGTTTCAATTGACGTGCAAGCAAGATACTCTCAGTCGAGATTAGCCAATTCAAGTATCGATCTCCTCTCCTAAAGGATACAAGGTCAAGCAGGCTCCTATAAATCGTAGTACAATTCAAGATACTCCTAATTCATAGTGTTGCAAATCAAGTCAATCAATCAATCAATATATGCTATAGGTCATAGTACAATGTAAGATACACCCAATCTATAGTATATCTCAAGTCAATTCAATCAAACAAGATCAAGAAAAAAGAATCGGCTATAGGTCGTAGTACAATGTAAGATACTTCCAATCTATATTATGTCTAAACTGTAGTCCAATACAAGATACTCTCAGTCAAGATTGGTCAAGTCAAGAACAAGATATAAAAATGACAACTCAATCACGAGATAAGGTACACACGAAAAGACCAATAATCTACCAATGTCAAATATCCTATACGTGTACGTAATCTAGAACAAGTAAAGCAATCAAGGGAAAATCAATCACAATATAGAATCATATGATAATATGAAAAGAAATACAATAAAAAAGATAAAATAATGTAAATACTGTATATGTTCGGTAAGGTATACTTGCCTGAGGGTTGCACGGAGAACCAACGATATATCGCCAATCAACAAGTTAGAAAGTCCAAGTCTCACAACTGTCTCCAGAAGCTGTAATAGATGTTACCAACGTTTCTAGATTAGTCAAATTAGCTAGAATTGCCTGTCCTTAAGTCCAATTCTGGAAACAGGGGCAAAATGATAATTTTGGGCAAAAACGATGTCCGCCGTTAGACCTGCTTTGCACCGAAAAACGTGCCAGAGTCAATGGTATTTAAAGTCGTTAAACTACATGTCTATGGATTTATTTTGATGATACGAACCCAACGGTATGTTCAATTGTGGATTCTGGTGGGCCGTACACAAAATTGCCCGGTGAATCGGATCGTAGGGCCCGTAAAACGGCGATCCGATCAACTATCTCAGAATCGGACCAAACTTAGCATACAGGACCAGAAAAAATGTCACAACCCGCTCTCGAATAATCAGATACGAGCCGGACACGCCCAACTTTCGCTGTTAGATACGACAAAGTAAGCTGTACCAATCAAGAAAAACTAACCAGATATACAAGAGTAAATGTAAACACAGCATCTATAAACGAATCCAAAATCCAGATACATATATCAAGTTTATTACATTCCAGCAAAAGAAAGTAAGTCTAATAGTCTCAAAAAATACAGGGAAATATAACTGCTAAGGTAAATTACTCTAGGCTTCTTCAGCCTCTAGGTCCTGGGCCACATCTACTGGCTCATATGTGCCTCCAGGCTCCTACCCATATTAAGTATCACATATAGCCTCCAGCTCACCTACAACATATCCTATTCAGGAGCGGAGCTAAGTATATCCAAGGAAATAAACATGAACATCATGGTATGAACAAAAAATGGGAAATATATATAAAGTACGAGAAATGAGACAAGACATGAAGCTGAACAGGAAATACTGAAAGTAAAATAGGGAACATGATAAGAGTCCTAAACATAAAATACAACCTAAACATGAAATACAACCTGAACATGAAATATAACCTGAATCCTGAAATGTGCAAGATTGAAATGCATCCAGAGTGTGTGATCGGCTTGGGTAGATTCAATGAACATGAAATAGTACGGCTCGAGTCCCGCGTGCACGATGCGGGATCTAAGCTATTCACATAAATAGTAACAGGGTTTGATCACACATCTGTAGTATTTCCCCTCCCAGACACAAGTAACTCATGAAACATAAAATCAGGCAATCCCGTGATACATCGTGTCAACAAGGAGATACAGGAATGAATATACAAGACATGAGAAATGAACAAGTCCGAGGAGTATACTTGCCTTGCTCAGGGTGATCAAGTGTGGGATGTACAGCTGGGAATCCTCCTGTTATATGGTTACAGTTGATAAGTCAACAATTTTAAGTAGTTATTTGTAATCTAGAAAATCACTTAACAAAATCCTTAGTTTATACTAAATCTATTAAGTCCTATGAATCTCTACATTTGTACAACTAGAGTAATGCCTATATACAACCTAAAATATGAACCTCAACTTCATTACCACACAAACTTCATATGCCATGATCCTTAAGTGGCCAACATCTTAATGATACTTATAGTTCCTAATTAACTACAAAATTCTATTAAAGAAAATAGAGCACATTAAGTTAACTTAAAGTAGGACTGAACAAAGCCAATCCTTTCTCAGCTATCCTCCCATCCTAACCATAACCTGACATCATTCCAAAATAGGATTTATAGTCTAAATAGGGTACTACAATCAGTCACACATAAACCATTTCAACTACAGTCACACATAAACCTGACATCATTCCTAAATAGGATTAGAGTCTAAAATTCAAAATAGATTTACTTAGAGTGAACTAACCCTGTAGCCAATTCCTGATAATAGGAAACAGCCCAATAAATCACAAAAAGTGAATCCATCCATACTCAAATCAGTTATCAGTTAACAACACCAATCCTATATTAAGTGGACACATCTCAGTCTCCAGGCAAAACATAATACAGTCCTATACCAGTCCTAATTCAGGACATAAAACAGTATAATCTTTCCTAGCGCTGATGTAGATCAATCCTTGTTAAGACTGGATTAATCAGCCCTGGTACTGATTCAGTTCAGTCTTAACTAAAGGCTAAAAATCAATCAGTCCTAGCCTACTGCTCATCTAGTCTCCTATCCTAGCCATCCACCTCTCAGTTGGAACCTTTCCAATTTCTCAGGACAATGATACCATAGTTCAGTCACAATTGGGACTGACACCCTATTGTTCATTTTCATGTAGGACTTACCTACTCATCCTGAACCCATGGCCACTTGAGTTTTTCCTAAAAAATCAGTTACAACTATACTGCAGGTGTCCTTATTCAAAATGTTAAACATGTCTACTAGCCATTCATTCCTATAGTCAATTCAGTCCCTTGACCTCAGTCCAACAGCAGGACATTAAACATTCAGTCCTTAAGTAAGACATGAATATTCAGTCCTATACTAGTTTTAAACAGTCAAATATCCAGTCCAACACAACCTGTGATTTAAATCCCCAGGTTTCAGAAGAGTCAAACCTAACTAGAAATTCCTGACTCAGTACTCATAAAGTAATATAAATATTAAATATTGACATGAGCTAGAGTAATATATAGGAATTACCAATCATCTCTATTTAGTATAGACAATTAACATAATGTGTCTTGCTATTTAAGCTTAAAACTGGTAGCACTGAGATCATTTAAGACATAACAATCACCCAACTATCTCAGAGAACCTGAGCCTATAATTTTGCAGTACCTAGATAAGATAGGTATAAGTAGTTTAGAACTCATAACTAAAATCTAAGGAAAAGCACCAACTTGTGAACCCGAGTACTGATATTATATTTCAGTAGAGTCTACCCACAGTCTACTTTGTCCTCATAATATATGAGATAAGAGCAATGCTGCTACAGGATAACTCTATATATGTCAGTACTTCCCTCAATGCAGCAGGTAGAAGCAATCAAGGAATTGAATGTCTCCTACCAAGTACTACCATAAGAGCAATACTGTCACTCAGTGGTTCAGAAGTTTGTAGTCTCCAAAAGTAGCTCAGAATTTATATTATAGGCTAAAACATTAGGTGGGTTGACATACCAAGTCAGTTCACACTCATCTTCACCTACAGTCTACTCTCAAGAATTTATGCTCTAGTTAACTACTCCCTGTCATTGAACACCAATCCATACGACAAACAATTATCATTTACACTGAACCACAGAGTCCCAAAATCAAAGGTTGAATTGACATTCACCTTGCTAACTTCAATGAAATCGGAAATCAAGAGTTCCTGAATCCAAGGACTAAAACTAAATCTACCTACAGATGAGACATTTGAGAAAATTCGACAAAATTTTAGAATAAAACATGATTTCTAACTTCCAAAGAATTAAGAGGGAGTAGGGATCTCAGATCACCTACCTTGATCCCGATCACAACTGCTCTTCCCACTCAATGATCTCACAGATCTGTGAAGAACACAGTGGATCCAACTGTAGTGCCCCGTTCCTATATTATGCCCCGTACTCCGTCCACGGGGTACGCGAGAAAGGAACACTGTCCCTATCGATTCGGTCGGGACCGATAGGTCGGGATCGATCGAGTCGATCGAACGAGAACGGTTGAATTAAGATCCATTCCCCATTATGGACTGGCTTCTTCGGAACCAAGTCCCATATTCAGCGGGTTGTGCCTCAAGGATTGACTCTTCGGCTGATCAGGAGAGGCCTCTCGTTGCTCTGCTTTTCACGCCGCTTGCGTTGGTTTTGGCTTTGTTTTCTGAATGCGTTTTCATGAATGTTTTCGATGGTTTCATGGCTTATATTTTGAACTCGTATTTCCTATCGAACTTCTTGAATAATGCAGTATTTTAATCGGTTGTTTGTGCGATTTTAGGTAATCGCGTAGGCGACGTCTCGCGCGACCAACAATATCTCTCGCCTGAAGTAAACTCAAGGTGAGTGGCTAACCCTTCTCTTCTCGACCCCTTCTTAGGTAAATCGATAGTGTTGTTGCGAATGAAAGGATGAATGCAAGGGCACGAGCACGATAAAAATGATTGAGTTTTTAAAGAGAATGTAGGCTATGTCTTAATAACTAAAAGAAAAATGGTCTTTGCACGGTCATGGAAAACTTGTCGACAAGGTAGAATTTTCCCCGCACGGCAACTCGCGGCCGCGGGACCGTTGTGGCCAAGAAAGAAAACAATTACATAGCAGTGTTGGGCATGGGTTAGGCGGGAACTTGCAGCGGGGCTCGCTACCCGCGCTGAAAGGGTCCCGTCTAACAAAAGCTAAAAGGGAGTCCACGATGGCTCTGGGAGCCAGTGACCAACCATACGAAATATTACACTTGATATGAAAATGATAACAATTGACAGGAAAGAACCTGGTAAGTTTCATAAGGCGTAACGTGGTCCGCCGTAGGTAAGTTCCAACGTATTTTACATTATGCTTGTCATATGCTTGTTTGAAATTCATAAGGATGGTTAGAAACATTCATGAACTAATTCATATAAACTCTTCAACCAAATGAGATCTTGGAACTTAAATAGCCACGTACCAGTACAAAGTGTAATATACTGATCCTCGCTCTCCACACAGGTACCCGAACCACGAAGGGCGTGCCACTTGAAACTCAAGGCGAAGTGAACCCTTTTGAAGCCTCGTCCGCGTGTGAAGGCTTGTGTTCTGAAATTCTTTTTGAAGACTCTGCACTTAGTACAAAGAAGACAAATGGCAACTTGACTTCCTTCGATTGCAGGTGGAATGTGTAATGGTTTTTGCTTGTAAAAAAATATAATGTATGGATCGACTATCTCATTGGCATTCGTTTTGTAAGTCGAGTCATATTGTAGCCCGTGCGGCAATGATTGTAATAGAGTCAATGTAAATGAAGTTTTATTATCAACGAAAAGTCTACTTCTATTTTAAATGTGTCAATCAATTTCTCTGCATACTCTAACTTGATGTTGTGTTTCAGATAACCTTATGACTACGCCTTGTGCGATCGCAACTTAGGCTCGCACGGCATCACGCCCGGGGAACGACTATCGATTTTGCGGAATCGGGACGTGACATAGTGGTATCAGAGCATGGTTTTACATCCTTTGACCTCGCATCGATGAGATAAGTTGTTCCATACAATGAGTCCGTAATAATTTATGACTGATGTGTTGCCTTCGTATTGCAGAGGTACCAGAAACCACGGCCGAGTAAGAGCAGAGCGCTTCTAGCGGCTCTAGTAGTTCACGTCGTTCACGGGCCGGACCTTCTAACGATACCATCGAAAGGATGCTGTGCATAATAGAGGCGCAGCGGAACCAGTCTGAGAACTGATATCAACAGACAGAGGAACGACAGGCCCAGTTCGAAGCTCGCTTCGACGTACAGGCTAAACTTCAACAAAAACAGCTAGATACCCTGCAGCAGATCGTCCAAACAATCGTGGCCAACGGAAATTCTGCGACTGTACCTGCCGTCACCACGTCTACTGTCACCGTGTCGACGGTCTAACCCATTGAAGTCGACACGGAGGAGCCCGAGCGTCAACCTGTGACACCGAAAAAGTACAACTTTGAAGTGTCAGAATTCAAGAAAGTGTGTCGTACTTCCTTCAACGGCACCGAAGGCCCTTCTATGGCGATCGATTGGTTGGAAGAGCCGGAAGATCACTTCGAGTTCCTCGGTATTGAAGAATTAAAGCAAGTCTCCTGCGCACAACTTCAACTACGGTTGAACTCGTACGACTGGTGGACCGTACACAAGCGAGCAATCCGATACGACAATAACACAGCACCAATCTCTTGGGCCACGTTCCGCAAGGCTTTTGAAGTCGAGTACCTTCCGTCAGCCGTTCGTCAAGCGAAGGAAAATGAGTTCATGTAATTGAAGTGAGGGAATCGGACAGTAGAACAGTATGCCGCAGAATTCAACAAGTTGTCCAAGTTTGCTAGTGCGTTTCTACCTACAGAAGAATGTCGTGTGCGACGGTTCGAAGTGGGTCTGCAACACTCTATCGGTGCGCATGTCGGGGTCCCGGAGTACAAGACCACGGGCGAGGCTCTGAATCACGCTCTCCGTCTTGAGAGCCTGCATCCTTTCGGTGCTGACGACGTTGTGCGCCACTCCAACCACAAACATCCTAGCTATACGGGAGGCAACAACTACGTATCAAAGCATCCACACACTAGTGTCTATAAAAGCCAGAACTCGTTACTGCGATGTAGACATTGTGGCAAGCTCGGACATACTGACAACCACTGCTTTGCCAAGTCAGAGTGCTTCGCTTGCGGATGAAGGGGTCACTTTGCTCGAGATTGTCCAAATCCTCGACTGAATCGCAATGTCCCGCCACAACAAAATCGTCAAGAGAATCGAGGACAGGCGCCCCGACCTGCTCAGCCTGCTCAACCTAACAAACAAGACTAATGTCCTAATGCTCAAGGGCGTATCTTTGCCCTGACTCGCAATGAGGCGTTCGCTTCCGACACTGTTGTGACAGGTATATTGAATTTCAATAATGTACCTGCTCGTGTGTTATTTGATTCAGGTGCATCGCATACTTTCATATCGACAGACTTCGTCGTCGAGAACAAATTTCCTATGATGTCGTTAGACCTTGACCTTAGCGTAAGTATGCCTTCGGGCTTGCCACTACTCACAAACTTAGCCTGCGGGAGAGGAACCATATGTATTGGGGGTCAAAATATCGGACTTGATGCGATAGTTCTAGATATGAAGGAGTTCGACATCATATTGGGCATGGATTGGCTCGGTCTTTACAACGCTACCATCGACTGTGCAGGAAAGAAGGTCACCTTCCGCATACCTAGAGTGCCCGAATTCTGCTATTCGTATAAAGAAGCATCGCCGACCTGTATGGTGATCTCGACAATCTCGGCTCGGAAGCTACTGCATTCCGGATGCGAAGGCTACTTGGCATCCGTTCGTGACATGAGACAGGATGGTGTAAACGCGGATGAGACCGATGTTGTGGCAGAATTCCCAGACGTATTCCCGGACGAGCTACCCAGCATGCAGTCTGATCGAGAAATATAGTTCACCATCGACACATTCCCCGACACCCGGCCGATCTCGAAAGCTCCGTACAGAATGGCCCCTGCAGAATTGAAAGAATTAAAGGCACAACTTCAGGAATTACTCGACAGAGTGTTTATCCGTCTGAGTATCTCACCGTGGGGTACGCCCGTGCTATTCGTGAAGAAGAAGGATGGATCAATGCGACTCTGTATGGACTATCAAGAATTGAATAAAGCCACCGTCTGAAACAAATACCCTTTGCCCCCACATCGATGACTTATTCGACCAGCTCTAAGGTGCAACGGTATTTTCGAAGATTGATCTACGATCGGGTTATCACAAACTCAAAGTCAAGCCAGATGATGTGCCAATGTCTGTCTTCCATACTCGCTATGGCCACTACGAGTTCTTGGTAATACAGTTCGGTCTGACAAACGCCCCTGCCGTCTTCATGGATCTAATGAATCGGGTGTTCCGTCCGTTCGTTGACAAATTTGTAGTAGTCTTCATCGACGACATCTTCGTCTACTCGAAGGATCGAGAGCAACATGCAGAGCATCTACAGACGGTACTCTAGACCCTTTGAGAGAATCAGTTGTATGCGAAGATGAGCAGGTGCATATTCTGGCTGAACAACGTCTCATTCCTTGGGCAATCATCTCCGCCGTGGGCATCGCAGTCGATCCGAAGAAAGTTGAGGCAGTCGTTGATTGGAGACGGCCCACGTCAGTTAGTGAAATTCGAAGCTTCCTAGGCTTGGCGGGATACTACCGACGCTTCGTGAAGGACTTCGCGAAGACTGCATCGCCGTTGACTCGCCTCACCTAGAAAGGAGTAGCGTTCGAGTGGTCAGACGACTGTGAAGCTTTCTTCCAAGAGCTCAAACAACGGCTCGTTTCGGCCCCGATACCACTTCCTGAAGGGACAGAGGGATTTGAAATCATCAACGATGCTTCTGTCCAGGACTTGGGGTGTGTGCTCATACAGCAGGATAAGGTGATATCTTTTGCTTCCCGGCAGTTGAAGCCGCACGAGAAGAACTATCCCACGCACGACCTAGAATTAGCGGCGATTGTGTTTGCGTTGAAGCTGTGGCGTCACTATCTCTATGGCGTAGCGTGCAAGATTTATACGGACCACAAAAGCCTCAAGTATCTCTTCACCCAGAAAGAACTAAATTTGCGGCAGAGGCGATGGCTCGAACTGATCAAAGACTACGACTTATCAATCGACTATACGCCAGGCAAAAGAAATGTTGTAGCGGATGCGCTGATCCGGAAGTACTCAGCCTCGTTATGCATCAACGATCGACTGTTGCACGACTTGGAAGGAATGGGCATTGAACTCCGAGTTTGTTTCAGAGACGTGAAACTAGCACAACTACGGGTGGAACCGAGCCTACTGGAGAGGATCAAGTCTGCTCAGAAGGACGACCTATACCTGGAGAAGATACGGAAGCTGATATCGTCAGGGAAAGCATCTGACTTTGCAGAGGACGAGTCGGGAGTGTTGCGGGTGAAGGGACGACTATACGTTCCGGATGACACAGAACTTAGAAAGGAGATAATGTCGGAGGCGTATTATACTAAATATGCTTTACATCCTGGCAGCACCAAGATGTATAAGGACCTCCGTGTTTTCTTTTGTTGGCACGGCATAAAGAGGGACGTAGCGCTCTTTGTGTCAAAGTGTATGGCCTGTCAGCAAGTCAAAGCCGAGCACCAGCGACCGGGCGGGAAGATGCAAAACCTTGCCATTCCAGAGTAGAAATGGGATCATGTCACTATGGACTTCGTTGTTGGCTTGTCGAGGACACCATGGGGAAACGACGCCATCTGGGTCATCGTCGATCGACAAACCAAGTCAGTAAACTTTATCGCCGTCAAAGTTACTTGGAGCGTCGACCGCCTTGCTCAGATATACCTTGATGAAATAGTTCGACTGTACGGGGTCCCAGTATATATCATCTTGGATCGGGATGGACAGTTCGTAGCACGCTTCGGGAGTAGTCTTTATTCAGCGTTAGGGGCCAAGTTGAAGTTTAGCTCAGCTTATCATCCTCAGACTGACGGCCAAACAGAACGGCTAAACCAGATTTTCGAAGACATGTCACGACTCTGTACGATCGACTTGAAGTCAAGTTGGGACGTTCATCTACCGCTAGCCAAGTTTGCATACAACAACAGCTATCAGTCCAGCATCCAAATGGTGCCATATGAAGCTTTATACAGCCGAAAGTATAGATCGCCCATTTACTGGAATGAAGTCGGGGAACGGCAGATACTTGGTCCAGAGCTGGGGGAACAGACCGTGCAGAAGGTCAAGTTAATAGGGAGAGATTGAAGATAGCACAAAGCCGGCAGAAGAGCTATGTCGACACGCACCGACGCTCCCTCGAGTTCTCGGAAGGCGACAATGTATTCCTGAAAGTAGCGCCCATGCGTAGAGTTTCCAGGTTCGGTACGAAGGGAAAATTGAGCCCAAGATTTGTTGGTCCGTTCGAGATATTGAAGCGAGTCGCCCCGGCAGCTTACCAAATTGCCTTGCCATCTACATTGTCAGAGGTACACTACGTCTTCCACATCTCGTAATTGCGGAAGTACGTGTACGATCTGAGCCATGTGGTAGATTTGGATAAGCTGGACCTAAAGGCGGACTTGTCATATGTCGAAGAGCCGGTGCAAATCTTAGAGCGCAAGGATAAACTCCTCCACAACTGTGCTATTTCTCTCACCCACGTCCTATGGAGAAACCATTCGATCGAAGAGTCGACGTGGGAGCTTGAGTCAGAAATGTAGAAAAAATTCCCTTTATTGTTCTCGTAGAGGTAGGTTCTATTTTATGTTTCGAGGACAAAACATTTTCTTCGTTGGTTATGGTGTAGTGCTCCGTCCCTACATTGTGCCCTGTACTCCATCCACGGGGTGCACGAGAAAGGAACATTGTCGCTATCGATTTGGTCGGAACCGATTGGTCGGGATCGATCGAACGGGAACGGTTGAATTAAGATCCATTCTCCATTATGGAATGGCTTCTTCGGAACCAAGTCCCATATTCAACGGGTTGTGCCTCAAGGATTGACTCTGCGGCTGAGTCGGGAGAGACCTCCCGTTGCTCTACTTTTCATATCGCTTGCGTTGGTTTTGGCTTTTTTCTGAATGCATTTTCGTGAATGTTTTCGATGGTTTCATGGCTGGCATTTCGAACTCGTATTTCCTATCGAACTTCTTGAAAAATGCAGTATTCTAATCGATTGCTTGTGCGATTTCAGGTAATCGCGTAGGCGACGTCTAGCGTGACCAACAAGTTCTCTCGCCTGAAGTAAACTCAAGGTGAGTGGCTAACCCTTCTCTTCTGAACCCCTTCTTAGGTAAATCGATAATATTGTTGCGAATGAAAGGATAAATGCAAGGGCACGAGCACGATAAAAATAATTGAGTTTTCAAAGAGAATGTAGGCTATATCTTAATAACTAAAAAAAATGGTCTTTGTACGGTCATGGACAACTTGTCGACAAGGTAGAATTTTTCCCGCACGGCAACCCGCGGCCACGGGACCGTTGCGGCCAAGAAAGGAAATAATTACATAGCTGTGCTGGGCACGGGTTAGGCGGGGACTTGCAGTGGGGCTCGCTACCCGTACTGAAAGGGTCCCGTCTAACAAAAGCTAAAAGGGAGTCCACGATGGCTCTGGGAGCCAGTGACCAACCACACCAAATATGGCACTTGATATGAAAATGATAACAATTGACAGGGAAGAACATGATAAGTTTCATAAGACGCGGCGCGGTCCGCCGTGGGTAAGTTCCAACGTATTTTACATTATACTTGTCATATGCTTGTTTGAAATTCATTAAGATGGTTAGAAACATTCATGAACTAAAGTCATATAAACTCTTCAACCAAATGAGAGCTTGGAACTTAAATAGCCGTGCACCAGTACAAAGTGTAATGTACTGATCTTCGCTCTCCACGCAAGTACCCCGAACCACAAAGGGCGTGCCACTTGAAACTCAAGGCGAAGTGAACCCTTTTGAAACCTCGTCCACGTGTGAAGGCTTGTGTTCTGAAATTTCTTTTGAAGACTCCGTACTCAGTACAAAGAAGACAAATGGTGACTCGACTTCCTTCGATTGCAGGTGGAATGTGTAATGGTCTATGCTTGTAAAAAGGGATGTAATGTATGGAACGACTATCTCATCGGCGTTCGTTTTGTAAGTCATGTCATGTTGTAACCCGCGCGGCAATGATTGTAATGGAGTCAATGTAACTGAAGTATTATTTTCAATGAAAAGTCTAGTTCTATTTCAAATGTGTCAATCAATTTCTCTGCGTACTCTAACTTGATGTTGTGTTTTGGATAACCTTATGACTATGCCTTATGTGATCGCAACTTAGGTTCATACGGCATCACGTCCGGGGGACGACTATCGATTCTGCGAAATCGGGGCGTGACACCAACCGTCTACGAAGAATTTAGAGCAAGAATATCTGAGTTCAAACGAATTGTTGATTTAAGATTGAATTTCTTCCAAATTTGGTTTGGCAGTCAAAAATAGAAATTAAATAGTTGTTTGAACAGAATGCTTCGATTAGAGAGATCAAGGAAATCAATGAAGAATGAACGCAAGAATTTCTCTAGTAACTTCGATATTACCCAATTTTACTGCTGGGAATGATGGATCCTTGCACTTCAGATCCCGAATGCATGATGCACTGTCGTCCCCATCCTTGCTTGATCGCTCGAGAGAAGGATCGCCAAGGAATCGATCTACTATAGAAATTTTCGCCATTGCCAACTTCACGGAGCTTGGAAGAATGAGTGAAGAAAAAGAGTAACAGAAAAGTGAGGCTGGAGTGGTTTTAAATAGGCAGTTAAAAATAGAGGGAAAATGTGGAATCATCCGAATTTCTAATTCAAATCAAAGAAAGGGATTTCAAATTCTATTCCCCTTTGAAAAGAACTAATAAGAAGGAAGAAGAAGAATTCGGTTGCATGACTAAGCTGCCAAGTAACCATGGTCTATGGGCCATAATAGCCCATTACCAAATTTAGTCCAAAATGAACCAAGTAAAATTAATTAGTCAACTATAATAGTAAATATAATAACTAAATGATATTTATTTTAAAAACTTTATTATGGAAATTACCAATTCAAAAATGTGAGGTTACAAATCTTCTCCCCTAAAAAAAATTTTGTCCCCAAAATTTTAAGAAATAACACTTTTTATTAAATCCAGAAATCACAATGATTCTTACCAGCTATAGGTATTTATTGAAATGGAAAATTTTCCTTAAACACAGAAGTACAATCAAGCAAATAAACTGGGGTAACGCTCTCGCATCTCGTCCTCGCGCTCCCATGTGGTCTCTTCCGGAGAGTGTTGTCTCCACATGACGCAGAAAAGTAGAATAGTCTGGTTCCGCATGCGCTTCTCCCTCCGATCAAGGATCTCCACTGGCTGCACCTCGTCGGTCAAGCTTGGACCCACCTCTAGCTCTGAGTAGTCCACCATATGGCTCAGATCCGAAATGTAGCATCGAAGTTGGGATACGTGGAAAATGTCATGTACTCCCTCCAAGCTAGCTGGAAGCGCTAGTCGATAAGCCACCTCGTCAATCTGTATCGCCACATCGAAGGGCCCGATGTCCCTCGTACTGAACTTCTCGTCTCTGCCGAAACGAATGATGCCTCTGGTTGGTGAGATTTTCAGGAATACTCTATCTCCAACTGCGAACTCTAGTGGCCGTCTGCTGCTGTCCGTCCAGTACTTATGTCGATCCTGTGCGACTCTGAGATGCTCCCTAATCAGCCTGATCTTCTCAGCTGAGTCTACCACCATCTCTGGCCTAAGCAAAGCCCTCTTGCCAACGTCGTCCCAAGATAAGGGTGTACGGCATCTCCGTCCATATAGTACCTCGAATGGGGTCATCTCGATGCTAGCCTGATAACTGTTGTTATAGGCAAACTCCACTAGATGCAAATGATCCTCCCACGAACTGCCAAAATCGAGTGGGCAAACTCGTAGCATGTCCTCCAGTGTCTGAATGGTCCTCTCGAACTGCCCGTCCGTCTGTGGATGATAGGCGGTGCTGAACATCAACTGTGGTCCCAAGCTCAGCTGTAGACTCCTCCAGAAGTATGATGTGAAGAGGCTATCTCTGTCTGAAATGATGCTCATCGGTACCCCATGGATCTACATAATCTGCCGCATGTAGAGGTCTGCAAGCTTCTCGGTCGACAGCCCATCCTTGAACATAATAAAATGAGCAGACTTCGTCAGTCTGTCCACGATCACCCAAATAGCATCCTTGCTACTGGCCGTACGCGGTAAACCAGAGACGAAGTCTATGGTGATATGCTCCCACTTCTATTCTGGAATAGGTAAAGGCTGGAGTAATCCTGCTGGTCTCTGGCGCTCCGCCTTGACTTGCTGGCACACAAGGCATCTGGAAACAAATCTGGCAACCTCTCTCTTCAACTCATACCACCAAACATACTCCCACAGATCCTTGTACATCTTGGTAGACACAGGATGTATTGAATACTGTGACTGGTGGGCTTCCTACATCACCTCCGACCGCAATTCCTTGGGCACACACAACTGGGCTCCGTGCATCAGGGATCCATCGTCTGCAATGATGAAGTCGTCGAGCAATCCTACCTCTGCCTGGCCTCTGAGACACCGAAGTCCCTCATCAAGAAACTAGACCTCCTTGATCTTCTCTATCAGTCCTGACTGTATCTGCATGTGCATCAGCTGCCCTCCAACTCCCGGAAGGACAATCTCAATCCCAAGGCTCTTAAGATCCTCCAGTAGATGTCGATCCATAGTGAGATACATAGTAACAGAATATCGACTGAGAGCATCTGCTACCACATTCGCCTTCCCAGGATGGTACTGCAGATTGATGTTGAAATCCTACATGAGTTTCAGCCATCTGTGCTGCCTCATATTCAGCTCCTTCTGAGTGAAAACATACTTCAGGCTTTTATGGTCCGTGAAGATGTCCACTCTCTCTCTATACAAGTAGTGCTTCCACAGTTTCAAGGCAAAAATGACTGCTGCAAGATCCAAGTCATGTGTAGGATAATTCTGCTCGTGAGACTTCAACTTCTAGAAGCATATGCAATGACTTTCTTGTTCTGCTCAAGCACACATCCCAAGCCCTTCCCTGAAGCATCGCTGTAGATGACGAATCCTCCCAATCCAGATGGCAAAGATAGAACTGGTGCTGTCGTGAGTCTTCTCTTTAATTCTTCAAATGCTGACTGGCAGGCGTCACTCCAAATGAGCTCCTCGTCCTTCCGCGTAAGCTTCGTCATAGGCTCTGCTATCCTGGAAAAATCCTTTATGAACTTTCTGTAGTATCCCGCTAGCCCCAGGAAACTACGAATCTCAGCTACTGACTTGGGAGGTGCCCATGCTTCCACTGCTTCAATCTTTTTGGGAACCACAGAAATCCCTTCTCCAGTCACCACATGCCCCAAAAACTTCACTCGGTCCAAGAAAAACTCACATTTTGAGAGTTTTTTATACAGCTTCTCCTTCCGCAAAATCTTCAGTACGATCAGCAGATGCTCCACATGCTCCTCCTCGGTCTTCGAATATATCAGAATGTCGTCAATGAAGACTACGACAAACTTGTCCAAATACTTATGAAAAACTTTATTCATCAAGTTCATAAACACTGCTGGGGCATTGGTGAGTCCGAACGACATCACCAAGAGCTCATACTGGTCGTGGGGTGTTGAAAGATGTCTTCGGAATATCATGCTCCCGAACCTTCTTCTGATGATACCCCGACCGAAGATCAATCTTGGAAAAGACCTTCGCTCTACTAAGCTGATCAAATAACTCATCAATCCACGACAACGGATATCTATTCTTGATGGTGATGTTGTTGAGTGCACGAAAATTGATACACATCCTCACCGTCCCATCCTTCTTGGGCACGAAGAGTACCGTTGCTTCCCAGGGTGAAGCACTGGACCAAATAAAACCCTTGTCGTCCAACTCATCAATCTGGGCCTTCAACTCTGCAGCTTCCTTCAGGTTGATCTTGTAATAATGTTGGGACTTCGGCGCTGATTCGGGCACTAGGTCGATGCTGAACTCCACATCTCGATCTGGCGGCAATCCTGACAACTCCTCGGGGAATAAGTCGAGAAATTCTGCACTCAGCGGATACGGCAACTCCTGGGCTTCTGCAACTGCTCGGAAGTAGACTCCCTCTGGTCTTTCTGCGATCCGTCTTCTGACCTCGAATGGCAGAACTCCAGGCGGGCTGAATGTGACCTTTCCCACATGGCAGTCTTTTACGATAAACTGCTCGCTCATCCAGTCGATGTCGAGGACTACGTCGAATCCGGGAAATAGCATCACTAGAAGTCGCGCCCTAAGCTCCCGCCCATCTATAGTGATAGGGCAATCCACCATCTCACTGTAACGCTCCAGTACCAAAATACGTAGGACTAAGAACGTAGACATGCCAGCTGTATACATACGAAGTACACTCTAATATATGGAAACCTCGTATGAATACATAAGCTGTAAAATACAGTAGAACCATAACTAATCTCATCCACACAAAATAAAAGAAATAAAAGATATCATAAAATAATAATGAATTATCTTGATACAATATGTTGGGCGGAGACAAATCCACTACCAACAAGTAAAGGAAGAATACATAAGAAAAGATATGAATTTGGCGAGTGAAGCGAAGACGATCCAAGTGCAATCATCCTCAAAAAAAAGCGATGATCACGGCTAGCGCTAGAACACCTGCGAAAGACAAGAGCACACACCTGGAGAGATAACCAGGTCCTCAGAGGGACGTAACAAGACACATAATATCATGCCATATAAACTGAATAAATATTGCTCAAATAAATAAGTTAATTGAATTATAACATGGTCCAATACACACCTATTGAACGAGCGTACCATCCCCCCAACCTAACAAGGACAGGAGATGGTAAACTAATTCACGGTGACGTATCTTTCCATGCTATGAATCCAATATGGTATCCGGATCCCAACAAGGTTCAATACCTTCTCATCGAAGTAGTAAGTCACACCTACAACCAAACAAGGACAAGATGTGACGAACTAATCCGCGATAAGTTATTGTTCTAAGCCACGGTCAGATACAAGTACCCAAACCAAAAGTACTCGTACCTATCGGATAATGGTGCCTAACCGTTCTAAGTGAAATGTAGTTAAGAGCAATCCTTCCTACGCATGGGCCCTGGCTAAATAGGATCGACGTAGTCCCCACTTGGGCACCAACGGCCCTATTAGTAAGAGCATAACGTTCGACAGAACGTCAGTGGCCGTCAGTAATCATGGGTAATCTGATCCGCGTCTCCGACGGAGCTCACGGGTTACAAAAAAAAGTGCATCGAATCCCATACGCTAAGGAATTGTCCTCCCCGCCCAATGCTACTCTGTTGTATCCACAATATTAAACCTCTATAACCGCTAAGTCAAACTAAGCATGTAACCTCTATTAGCGGTTATTCCTATCGCACGGCTTGTACGTACTGGTGGCCAGCCAATCACGCACGTTCGTGTTCTATATGTGACACACAACTTCGTGGAATAACGTGTCAAGGCCATGAATGCAACACACAAAGGTGGTCCCTTAAATTTAGGTTTAATGTATAATAAAAACAATACATAGCAAGAAATATAAATAAACAGTAAGTTCTAACATGTTATGCCATGTATCACAATTTATTTTGCATAAAGAAAATAACTAATGCATGAAATATGAGCTAAAATAAATAAACAGCAAATAGCAAGGTGTCTTGCCTGATTGACGCCCAAGGTGGTGCTGCAATAATTAAAGTGGCACGAACTGCGACTTTGGTGCATCAAGTATGCAAGGTGACCTCTGGTGGTTGCACGGACAGTTCCATTGGGTACAGAAGGATCAATTTAGTTAGGCTGGACATATGAGAAAGTTTGAGATTTGCAAGAAGATATGAGTATGACTAGCCAGGGACAAGATTCAATAATGGAAGAATTTGAGTAGAAATAAATATTTATAATAATTCTAAAAATATATATATGAAAAATTTTACTTAGTCAAATATTTAATGACTACGTTTATAAAGTACTTTATTATGAAGAAACTATATTTGAAATTTAGTTATAACTAAAAACTAGGTTTTAGTTTTATCCCAAATAGTATAAATAAAATCTTGGAAAACAAGCTAGGAAAAAATAATAATTTATATCAAGTATAAGTTTTAAACTTCTAAGGCCATAACTGATAAAAAATAATATAACATTATTTTAGGACTTATAACCCAATTAAGAAAATTAAGGTGGGAGTAGCCTAATAAAATATTTTGTGACCAAATTAATTTGAAAATATTACTATATATTTATTTAACAAAACATAATAATAATAATAATAATAATAATAAACTAATAATATTAAAAATAATAATAATCATAACTACAGTAATAACTCTATCCAAGTAATAATAGTAATAACTACAGCAGTCATAGACTGTTGTGATGCACCTCATTAATGCTGAAAACAGCAGGAGGAGAAAGTGGGAACAGAAAACAAAAAAATAATAATGATAATAATAAATAAAGGTTGCGGTGTCTGCTCTTCATTGCTGAGAACAGCAGAAAATAAATAAAGAAGTGAGGAAGGGGGGAAGGAGAGATGGGTCAGGAGAAAGACGGCGGAGTGATTGTCCGGTGGGGGAAGAGGCGAACGGGAACGACGAGAGAGGTGGGAGAGAGGGAGTGATAGAGAGAGGGGGTTTCGGAGGAGGCGGCGGAGGCTGGTGACATGCGACGGCGCGCCGCTCGCGGAGGAGCGGTCGGCGACGGGGTTCAGCGGCAGGCGGAGGACAACTGGGTACGACGTCGAGGAGGCACAGGAAGGAGGAAGACGGAGGAGAGGGGCGAGCACGCGGAGCTGCGGTCGGCCGGCGGTACGGATCTGGCGGAGAGGAAAGGGAAGGCTCGTCGGCGGGCGGCGAAGGCTGGGCAGTGGTAAGGGCACGCGTGGTGGAGGCGGAGGGAGAACGGAGGCTTGGCAGATCGGGACGGACGGTCGGCAGATGGCGCGGCGAGGGTTTGGAAAGTTGGCGGCGGTCGCGCGCGGAGGGTGGGCGGCGTTCGGATGCGACTCCGGCGGAGGTAAGACACGGTGGTGCTGCTGGTGTTCCTTTTTCTTTTATTCTTTTTTTTGCTCGGTGGTTTTGGAGAAAACGGTCGACCTCCGGCCAGTGGCCGCGGTGAGGGTGATGGTGGTGTTGCGGGGTCCGGCAGCGGAAGAAGGGCTGTGATGGCGGTGGTGGCGGTGATGGTTTGGGTGTTCTGCGGGTTGGTGGTCGTGGTGCTAACGGGCGGAACGACGGGGTTGGCCGGATTTATTGGTCGAAGGGGCGGTAGTTGTGGTTATGACGACGGGGGTAGTATTGTTCGGGCCGGGGACAGGGGCTGGTTAGTGTTGGTCGCAGGAAGCAGTGTCGGGTCGCAGGGAGCGGAGTTGCTAGCGGCGGGGTGGAGGATAGTGGGATTTCGGCTAGGTTAGGGTTAGGTTTTAGGATTTGATTTATCGTGTCGGAGTTGTCGACACGGAAAAATGAATGTACTTGTAAAGGGCGGAATAAGAATTGGACGGGGAACATGGACACGGTGCACGCACGTTTGTGGTGGAATTTGTAGAGGAATATTATGGAGAAAATATTGGAGGAGTACCTGCCTATTTATAGGATGTGGGAATTTCCAATTGGATAGGATTAGGAAAAGATTTAAAACCCAAATTAGATAATTCAATCTATATAATTCAAATCCAAATCCAAATACAAATCCTATTTAAATTATATCTCTTTAGTTTAAAATCAAATCAAATAAATCAAATTTCAATTATAGATATTAATTTAATCTATTTAAATAAATCCAAAAATTAAATCAAGATTCAAATGGCCACAATAACTTCCAAATATATTTTTTAAAATACCAATAATAATATTTCAAAAATAATAAATATTTTTAAATATCTTTTTGAATAATAAAATAATAATATTAATAAATCTCAAAAAATTAATTTTTATTTAAAATAGACTAGTAAAATATTTAGGAAATATATACGTATGCACAAGAATATTATCAATAATTGTTATAAATGAAAGGCTTTGTACCATTAAAATAAATAAAATAATGAGCTTGAAAGTTTGGTACGATAGCTAAAATAATTATTATATAAATTATTTTGAAACTATAAAATTAGAAAAAAATATTTTTCTAAAATATGTACGCTCGCACATATTCGCACTCGTCGAGCAAATTCAAAAATAAAATTTTGCGCACGACGTACAATATGACTATGCGACGTACAATACAAAATTTTAAATCAGTACCAAATTCAATAAATAAAAAAAATTATAGAAATTTAGGGGTTTTACATCCTACCCAACTTAAAAGAATTTTGTCCACAAAATTAAAAATTAGTAGGGGTGAGAAGACACAAGGGGGGATCGGTGAGGGGCAATCAATTTTAAGGTTCAACAGAATCAAGTCGTAAGAAGTTGCGATCTATATCATAGAAAAATACGGGTATGGTCGTGGGTAATAAATGAGGGTAATAGTAGAAAATATAGGGCCGAGAAGGAGGGCGAGGAGTTTAGGATGAAGATATAGCAACATCGAGCGAGAATGGTCATAGTCGATAGGAAGGCTAGAGAAAGTTCTAGTATAACGCCTTCGTCCTTCTAAAATAGGTGAAGGCGAAAGCAATATAGAGTTCGAAGGAGACGTTATCGAATATGAATACGTGATTCAAGGACGATCGAATAATTTCAAAGGAATTCTCAAGGCAGTCGTGGATGGATTTTTAGAGGAAAAGTTTAATTATGTTCCATCCACGTAGAATAATAGACAAAGGCGAACCAAAGTGCATTCGGTTGATCAGACCATCATGCACCGGTTCTGATTAGATAATATGTTAGTGAGCGCGCTCAATAGCATTAGTCATGAACAAACTCGATAAATGGATGAGTTTGCAAAACTAGATTATAGTGGCAACATTAGTCTAGGTGGTAAAAACATAGGCACGGGAGACTAAGATTTTGGAAGAAAGTAAAAATTGGTTCGTACTTCTAAAAGGATATAAGTCATGACATGTGATGGTCTCTATACAGTCATCTTATAGTCTTCTCGTCCAAGTCTTTGGGTGTCTAGATGGGTTAGGGTCGTCTAGATTCTAGAATCTAAGTAAACTTACTAATATAGGTCACAAGGACAAAGGGTTTGCTAGGTCATAAGGCATTCTACCCAACTTAAAAGAATTAAACTAAGGGTGTTTGGGACATTTAACTAGTAGGGTCAATCTCTAGCAAGCACGAAGGAAAGATAAGAATAATGATAGAAGGAATCAAGCAAGATGCAATCGATGAGTCGGTCGAATATGGAATCGAAGAAAGTGGTCAAGTATGTGAACGAGATCCTAAACTTCTAATCCTATACGCAGGCTTGCTTTGTACGGTAAAGTAACCAAACAATTTATCTCGACCTGCATTGGCCACCACAAAAATATGTAACGCCCCAGTCCCAAAATACGTAGGACTAGGAACGTAGACATGCCAGCTGTATACATACGAAGTACACTCCAATATATGGAAACCTCGTATGAATACATAAGCTTAAAATGCAGTAAAATCATAACTAATCTCATCCACACAAAATAAAAGGAATAAAAGATATCATAAAATGATAATAAATTATCTTGATATAATATGTTGGGTGGAGACAAATCCACTACCAACAAGTAAAGGAAGAATAAATAAGAAAAGATATGAATTTGGTGAGTGAAGCGAAGACGATCCAAGTGCAATCATCCTCGAAGAAATAGCGATGATCACGGCTAGCGCTAGAACACCTACGAAAGACAAGAGCACACACATGGAGAGATAACCAGGTCCTCAGAGGGACATAACAAGACACATAATATCATGCCATATAAACTGAATAAATATTGCTCAAATAAATAAGTCAATTGAATTATAACATGGTCCAATACATACCTATTGAACGAGCGTACCATCCCCCCAACCAAACAAGGACAGGAGATGGTAAACTAATTTACGGTGACGTATCTTTCCATGCTATGAATCCAATATGGTATCCGGACCCCGACAAGGTTCAATACTTTCTCATCGAAGTAGTAAGTCATACCTACAACCAAACAAGCACAAGATGTGATGAACTAATCCGCGATAAGTTATTGTTCCAAGCCACGGTCAGATACAAGTACCCAAACCAAAAGTACTCGTACCTAATGGATAAAGGTGCCTAACCGTTCTAAGTGAAATGTAGTTAAGAACAATCCTTCCTACGCATGGGCCCTAGCTAAATAGGATCGGCATAGTCCCCCTTTGGGCACCAGAGGCCCCATCAGTAAGAGCGTAGAACGTCAGTGGCCGTCAGTAATCAGGGGTAGTCTGACCCGCGTCTCCGGCGGAGCTCACGGGTTATAAAAGGAAAAGTGCATCGAAGCCCATACGCTAAGGAATTGTTCTCCCCGTCCAATGCCTACTCTGTTGTATCCACAGCAGTAAACCTCTATAACCGCTTAGTCAAACTAAGCATGCAACCTCTATTAGCGGTTATTCCTATCGCACGACTTGTACGTACTGGTGGCCAGCCAATCACGTACGTCCTTGTTCTATATGCGACACACAACTTCATGGTATAACGTGTCAAGGCTATGAATGCAACACACAAAGGTGGTCCCTTAAATCTAGGTTTAATGTGTAAGAAAAATAATACATAGCAAGAAATATAAATGAACAGTAAGTTCTAACAGGTTATGCCATGTATCACAGTTTATTTTGCATAAAGAAAATAAGTAATGCATGAAATATGAGCTAAAATAAATAAACAGCAAATGGCAAGGTATCTTGCCTGATTGACGCCCGAGGTGGTACTGCAATAATTAAAGTGGCACGAACTGTGACTTCGGTGCATCAAGTATACAAGGTGACCTCGGGTGGTCGCACGGACAGTTCCATTGGGTCCAGAAGGGTCAATTTAGTTAGGGTGGACATATGAGAAAGTTTAAGATTTGTAAGAAGATATGTGTATGACTAGCCAGGGACAAGATTCAATAATGGAAGAATTTGAGTAGAAATAAATATTTATAATAATTCTAAAAGTATATATATGAAAAAATTTACTTAGTCAAATATTTAATGACTACATTTATAAAGTACTTTATTATGAAGAAACTATATTTGAAATTTAGTTATAACTAAAAACTAGGTTTTAATTTTATCCAAAATAGTATAAATAAAATCTTGGAAAACAAGCTAGGCAAAAATAATAATTTATATCAAGTATAAGTTTTAAACTTCGAAGGCCATAACTGATACAAAATAATATAACACTATTTTAGGACTTATAACCCAATTAAGAAAAATAAGGTGGAAGTAGCCTAATAAAATATTTTGTGACCAAATTAATTTAGAAATATTACTATATATTTATTTAAAAAAACATAATAATAATAATAATAATAATAATAATAATAATAATAATAATAATAATAAACTAATAATAATAATAATCATAACTACAGTAATAACTCTATCCAAGTAATAATAATAATAACTACAGCAATCATAGAATGCTGTGCTGCTCCTCATTAATGCTGAAAACTGCAGGAGGAGAAAGTGAGAACAGCAAACAAAAAAATAATAATAATGATAATAAATAAAGGTTACGGTGTCTGCTCTTCATTGCTGAGAACAGCAGAAAATAAATAAAGAATGAGGAAGGGGAGGAAGGAGAGATGGGTTAGGAGAGAGGCGACGGAGTGACGGTCCGGTAGGGGGAGAGGCGAATAGGAGCGACGAGAAAGTTGAGAGAGAGGGGGTTTCGGAGGAGGTCAACGGAGGAGACGGCGGAGGCTGGCGACATGCGGCGGCACGCCACTCGCGGACAATGGGTTACGGCGTCGAGGAGGCACAGGGAGGAGGAAGACGGAGGAGAGGGGCGAGCACGCGGAGCTGCAGTCGACCGGCGGTGCGGATCTGGCGGAGAGGAAAGGGAAGGCTCGTCAGCAGGCGGCAAAGGCTGGGTAGTGATTAGGGCACGCGTAGTGGAGGCGGAGGGAGAACGGAGGCTTTTCTGCTGGTGCTGTGCAAACCTATGCTGCTGAGGTGGTAGAGCTCCTCCTCTCTGGGGTGCAGCAGGCAATGCCCTGGGTGGTGCTGGCGGTGGTCCTCCAGCTCCTTGGGGTCCTCCTGCTAATCTGGCTGTGGCCTGCTGATAGTCTCTCATCTGATGTGCATCTGATTCGTAGAATAGGCAAAGTTCCAGCCTCTTGCGACAGACCTCCACGTGGTGTCCTGGCCGATGACAGTATATAAAAGTGACCCCCTGCTGCCTCTGATGCTGAACTGCTGGAACTCTGGTAGGACGGTGCTGAACTGCTGTATGCTGGACTAGCCTCGTCTGAGTCTGTATCTGTATCCTCTTTACTGGCGCTTGGTAACTGCTGTTGCCGATGTCCCTATCCCTCTTGGGCCTCGGGTCCATCTCCTTCTCAACTGCTTGGGCGATCTTGAGGATGGTCGAGTAAGTAGTCGCCTGGCTAATAGCTACTGCGTGCCGCAGCTCCTTGGTTAGGCTCTTTTTGACTCTCCAGGCCCTCTTCTCCGGCATACCGACTAGGTTCTCTACGAACCTGCTGAATCGGGTAAACTCTGAAGTATAGTCCGCCACTGACATCGTCCCCTGCTGTATGGCCTCGAACTGCATTCGAAGCTCGTCTCTCTCAATGTCTGGGAAAAACTTCTCTTTGAATAGAGTTTTGAAATCTGCCCAAAGAACCTGCTGTGCTGCTAGCTAGAGCTCCTCGCGGTACCAGGCTCTGGCAAGGTCGAACAGCCGCATACTCGCCACCTCCACCTTCAAGTCATCCGGGATCTGTGCCATCTTCAAGGTCCTCTTCGCATTCTTCAGCCATTCGTCTGCATAGACGATCCCCTCGTTGCCCCAAAAGTCTGTCGGGCAGAGGTTCTGGTAGTCCTTGGTCGTCCTTGGTCTCGGTGCTGCTGGTGCTACACGTGCTGCTAGAGCTGGTGTTGTCGGATCTCTGGTCCTGAGTACGTCGACGACGGTCGCTCTGAACTATGCGATATGCTGACTCTGAGCCTCTCTGAACTGTGCAGCCTGGTGATTCTGGGCCTCCATGAACAGCTGGAACATGGCCATCACATGGGCGTCGTCAAACATCATCGTCGAAGGCAGTGGTGGAAAGATAGGAGGCGGTAAAAAAAGCTGATCTGCTGGAACATCTGGATCAGGCTGTCCTGAACTACCGGTAACTCCTGGCTGATCCGTAGTCTTCCTCGTAGTGACCATCCTGCAATAAAAAGAAAACTTGGTTGATTAACAAACCCTAAAACCTAATAAACAATGTTTTATAATATCAATGCACCTGATAAACCTGATATACCCTTATTTCTCGTTTTTTCTAATGTTGTGATCAAGTTTTCCTAGGGTAATCAAGTCCCCCAATAGTACGCTAAGACGTAGGTACCATTAGGATTGACCTGTATGGGCCACCACTAAAAATATGTCATGACCCGCTCCCGAATAATCGGACACGAGCCGGACACGCCCAACCTTCGTCGTTAGACACGACAAAGTAAGCTGTACCAATCTAGTAAAACTAACTAGATATACAAGAGTAAATGTGAACACAACATCTATAAACGAATTCTAAATCTAGATACATGTCTCAAGTTTATTACATTCCAGCAAAAGAAAGTAAGTCTAATAGTCTCAAAGAATACATGGAAATATAACTGCTAAGGTAAAGTACTCTAGGCTTCCTCAGCCTCTAGGTCCTGGGCCACATCCACTGGCTCATAGGTAAGTCCTGAACATGAAATACAACCTGAACATGAAATACAACATGAATCCTGAAATGTGCAAGATTGAAATACATCCATAGTGTGTGATCGGCTTGGGTAGATTCAATGAACATGAAATGGTACGGCTCGGGTCCCGAGTGCACGATACGGGACCTAAGCTATTCACAGAAATAGTAACCGGGTTTGATCACACATCTGCAGTATTTTCCCTCCCAGATACAAGTAACTCATGAAACCTCAAACCAGGCAATCCCGTGATACATCGTGTCAATAAGGAGATACAGGAATAAATATACAAGACATGAGAAATGAACAAGTCCGAGGAGTATACTTGCCTTGCTCAGGGTGATCAAGTGTGGGATGTACAGCTGGGAATCCTCCTGTTATATGGTTACAGTTGATAAGTCAATACTTTTAAGTAGTTATTTCTAATCTAGAAAATCACTTAACAAAATCCTTAGTTTATACTAAATCTATTAAGTCCTATTAATCTCTATATTTGTACAACTAGAGTAATGTCAATATACAACCTAAAATATAAACCTCAACTTCATTATCACACAAACTTCATATGCCATGATCCTTAAGTGGCCAACATCTTAATGATACTTATAGTTCCTAATTAACTACAAAATTCTATTAAAGAAAATAGAGCACATTAAATTAACTTAAAGTAGGACTGAACAAAGCCAATCCTTTCTCAGCTATCCTCCCATCCTAACCATAACCTGACATCATTCCTAAATAGGATTTAGAGTCTGAATAGGGTACTGCAATCAGTCACACATAAACCATTTCAACCACAGTCACACATAAACCTGACATTATTCCTAAATAGGATTAGAGTCTAAAACTTCAAAATGGATTTACTTAGAGTGAACTAACCCTGTAGCCAATTCCTGATTACAGGCAACAGCCCAATAAATCACAAAAAGTGAATCCATCCATACTCAAATCAGCTATCAGTTAACAATACCAATCCTATATTAAGTTGACACATCTCAGTCCCCAGGCAGAACATAATACAGTCCTATACCAGTCCTAATTCAGGAAATAAAATAGTCTAATCTTTTCTAGGGCTGCTGTAGATCAATCCTTGTTAAGACTGGATTAATCAGCCTTGGTACTGATTCAGTTCAGTCTTAACTAAAGGCTAAAAATCAGTCAGTCCTAGCCTACTACTCATCTAGTCTCCTATCCTAGCCATCCACCTCTCAGTTAGAACCTTTCCAATTTCTCAGGACAACGATACCATAGTTCAGTCACAATTGGGACTGACACCCTATTGTTCAGTTTCAGGTAGGACTTACCTACTTATCCTGAACCCATGGCCACTTGAGTTTTTCCTAAAAATCAGTTACAACTATACTGCAGGTGTCCTTATTCAAAATGTTAAACATGTCTGCTAGCCATTCATTCCTATAGTCAATTCAGTCCCTTGACCTCAGTTACAACTACGGGGAGATATTCTCTAAAATACGATATTACCTTCTTTTGTCAATTATCAAAATAGGGAGATTGTTGGCACATTGATTTTGATAACATTAACTGCATCTTCTTGTTTTAGTTTCTATATCCTTTTCAGAAAATAGATACACCGCTAAGTCTCCCAAAGGCTGCTGTAAAAGATTGATAAAATTGAAGCCATTCAATAAACCGCAAGGAAGGCTTACGGACTGACTTAAAGCCAGACTTAAGAGAAACTATCAGCATACTCAAAGTCCGCACTTAAGGATTCAAGCTCCTAGATTCTGTACTAGGTCTAGGACAAACTGTGAAACACTTAAGGTGGATGACACACCCAAAAGTCCTTACAAAATGTCTTTCAAAAATTACTTGTCATACATCAACAAAATATCGACGGTATACCGATTTTATGTACAAAAAAGTTTATGTCAAGAAAATCGAAATACCGACGGTACACCGAAATTGATGTACAAAAAAGTTTTTGAGAAGTTAATCGGAATACCAATGACACACCGATCGGTACCGACGGTACATCGATATCGAAGCACAGAAAAGGTTCTATGAGGATAATCGATATACTGATGGTACATCGATATATACTGACGGTACACCAATATTAAAGCACAGAAAAGGATCTGTGAAGATAATCGGTATACCGACCGTACATTGATACATTCCGACGGTATTTCGTTTGTGTATCTTTTAATTTATGAATGTACAGATCCTTAGCATTAAATGCTCCAACGACTAGATTTATAATCGTTTCTATTCAGAACGGTACACCGATGGAATTTTGGTCTGTACCAACGAATTTCGTTCACTGTATGTTTGGAGCACTAAATGACTAGCTCTTTTGGTATTCTATTTAAAGTAGTTGAGCCATTGCTTTGAAGGCATCCACTTGAGCTTTAAATTTTCTCAACTACCAAGAGCTTCACCATTACTACTCTATCAAAAGCTTTAATTTGTCATCCAACCAAAAGTGCTAGAGTATTCAAGAGTAGTAACATTCGATCTTCAAAGTGTTCTAGAAGATCAAAAGCTTTCTTTCTTTCTAGTTTAATTTGACGAGCTTTCTGAAGAAAACTCGTGTGTAAGAAGTTGATGAGCCTTCGGAGGAAAACTCATGTGTAAGAAGTTGACAAGCTCTGTCATGACCCGCACCGCTTTTCGGGATGCAAGTACGTGCACAAGCCAGCTATGTATCGAGCGGACTCCAGTCCGACTCGAATACGTATAAGCTGTCAAGGGCATGGTATCATGGCTATTATGGTAATCTACAGTGTATCTCAATCCACAAAAATATATAAGACAAGAATGAACAAGTACGGGTAGTGGTCTGCAGCCCACTAGCATATATGTCCGATTAGACTCCAAGAATAATATGAGTCTATAAAGCTAGGCTGATAAGCAGGATATATCATAAAAGCACGAGAAAGATAGTAAATCATAAAAACTAACAAAATACATGAATCATGCAGATGAAGTCAACTACTACATGCTCAGCTAACTAACTCCGTACAATCAGCTACCGGAAGAGGTCATCAGGTCCTCAGAGGACTAGCAAGATACATAAAACACCGCAAGGAAGGCTTACGGTGTTCCGATTCAACTGTCTCAGAATTAGACCAAACTTGGCATACAGGACCAAAAAAATGATACGGTCCTGTTGGCGCAAGTTTCGTCTCAATCTGATGAATGTGCACAAAGTAATTAAGAAATTTGCACAGAGGCCGATACGGGGAATTTTGACGGATACGCATCAAATTCGTCGCACACACGCGACCAATTTGAATTTCGTCAAAGCCCACACGACCACAAAACTGTTACGTACCTTTCGATGTCTTCGGTTCGCGACCACGTCGCCCGAATTGGCAGGACGCACGTCGTATCGGAGCATTTTTTAATATTTTTAATATTTTAAAAACAAATTTTTGGTCAATTTGAGACGCCGATTTCTCGACGCTCAGTCGATCACATCGACTTCCGCAAAGTGGGTTGCAGAGCCATATAGGTTCTCTAGGACTGTCTTTAAATAGTTTCCCAAAACGGTCGATTGACTGACAGGAAATCGCCTTCCCAAAACAGTGTTTAAACCCAAACAATGTTCTGTTTTAAATAGGTTTTTTTGTCGATCTTCTAATCGATTTCTCGGGCAATCTATCGCTTAATAATTCAGTCTATCAGAAGGGAAATCAAGAGGTATATATTGGGTCCATACCTGAACAAACAGCTCGAAGAATCGTCGACCGTGCGCGGAGAAAACTATCGACGAAGTCAGGCTCGGGACTGGGCTGTCCTGCTCTGTTGTTCTGTTTTGCGTGCGGCAGTTTTTTGCGCCTGGCTGGCCTCCAGCGGCCCGTGCGGCCGCGCACGATGGTCTAAGGCGGCGCAATGGTGGCGCGCGTGCACGCATGGGGGTCGACGCTAGGGTTGACATATATTAGGGTTTAGCATCGAGGATGGAAGAGTTTCTAACTCTCGTTACATATACATAACTGTATATGTACTCGGAGCTCTCGGGTTGGGCTCTGTTCAGAGCTCGGGTTCAATGCTGTTGTTGGTTATTGTAAGCGCAGTTTGGGCTTTGCCCGGTTGGAATAGCTTAGTGGGTGGATAACTAGTTTCAATGTGTATTAATACATTTACTTCTATATCTAATATATATCTATATATATATATTTATATATATATATGTATATATATCTATATACTCGTATACTTATATAATATAATATCCATAAAATCCAAGCAAAACCACAATATTATCTATTTCTAGTGTAGGGCCTATTGTATAAATATGACTGCGTATAATGATATTTATTTGACAAAATTAATATAACCTATAATAATAAAATAATATTATATAATAATAGTCCCAATAATATTGATAATAAAATAAAATGAAATAGTACTAATGATAATGAAATTCAATAAATCCATAATAATGAACAGTCTAGAAATCCCAAAAATGTACAATGACCTATTTTATACCAATATCATTAAATAACGATGTTCATAATATTTAATTACGAATACTAGAAAGTATTCACTAAATCATTAAAACAAAATACAATACCCTCATACCAAAATTATGTCAACACGAATGTCATTGAACGTCCCGCACGACTACATGGGCTTGGGCTTAGTTCGGGTCCAGTCCGGGCTAAAATAGTATAATCGGGTTCCCTAAAACTTGATAATATAATTAATAATTAAATAAACTTCGTTAAGGGTTAAATCACAACTTGGTCTGGTTTTTCTAGTTAGGACATTACTATGGTTCAGCCTTCCCTATCGGGGCTAATACTCTAGTCAAAGCATGCCATGGCACTAACCGTGCCACGATTTCTAGTCACCGTGTACTCCAAAACTTAACCATAGATAAAATCATCTACCGTAATAATTAACTAAATAATTATTTATAAAAACTCTAAAAATCACCATTTAATCAAAATAAATAAATAAAAATATATTATAAACATTTTGGGAAGAGGGGTTACAAATCTACCCACCTTAAAAATAATTTTGTCCTCGAAATTCTAATTCGTAACTATTCCTTAAATTCAAAGAGGAAATCTACCATTACCTTAATCTCCTCGAATTTTATTCCTCAAAAAAATAGTTTATATCCCCTCCTAGCCATTTTGTAACTATGAAACTCCGAGGACTTCTACCCACCTTTGAACATACTACTCCCGCAAAGCTATGTCACTAAAACTTTATAATCTTCTAACTACTTGCTAAACTTGCTACCAATAGATATTTACTGCATACGGCCACTATTATCCTCTCCTACCCTTCAAGCAATCCAAACTTTAACAAGAAACACATTTACACAAGTAGCTAAGAATAATTAGTAAATTCTAAAAGCATGATCACACGTCGCTCTGCAATAGAAGGGACAGGAGGATAAGGAAGGATAATTGAGAGCAATTATGAAGTTCAAGGGCGGTAGAGGGAATCCAATGATGCGGATAGAATGAAAGTCTTTAAACTATCGACTTATTTGCTAGAGTGGGCTACTCTAGTCCTGTCACTTGCTAAATCGAAGGAACCTTCATTTCTTAGAGGGCTTATAATCCGTGCAATACAAAAATTTCGTTCTTGAAATTAATCTAAACAAGGTTCCAAAACAGAACGAAATTTATGAAATCAAAATTGTGCTCTCTCCTATGGTTATTTTAAACATACGAGCAAGGGATAAAACTGCAATACAAGATCGTATCATAATTTTCAGGTAGTTGGGATAATAATTACGGATGACTTCACATTCTAAGAGGGGAGACTTCATAATAGGTATAGGGATCTATTTCAAATAATTGCGGTTTTATAGTCCGAATATGGTGGTACGAATGGATGGGTTTTAACAGTTTTTCTATTTGGACATCACTTGTTGATTGGATAAACCTTGGATTTTAATCTATATGGACTGGACAAGATCCCAAATGATAAAACTATTTCTACTAGGTTGGGGTACCCTAGCATAAGTTTCCACCCAAGTGGTTGAGCTAGTTGCCAGTCGGATTGGTTCGCCAGGTTTCCAATGCCCAAAATACATCATCCGTGACTTTTGTGTTTAAGTAGCACGAGAAGAAACAATTGAGTGACAAACTAATGATATGTGCGTAGTGGGCTTCGAGTAGATCACAACCAAATATTGGGTCGAAAGGTTCGTGTCAAAGTTGAGACTCTAGTGGAAGTCGGAAAGCATACCAGTACTATGGTAAGGGTTATAGCTAGTCCTTTCGTCCTGAAAGTTGTACCATAAAAATAGAGTACAAAGGGACGTGTTTGAGTGGGACATAATATACCTAGATGAATGTGGACTTGTCTAGATCTTGCATATGAACTTTATTGGACGGTAACAGCTGGTCTCGTGCTCCGATTATTAATGACACGGTCAGGAGCACAAAATGATCTAAATGGAAAGTGGGAGTCCATGGACACTAATTATCATCCTAATGAAAATTATTCTAGTCAATCGGTATTCCTTGTATATCTTAAAATTTTAGAAAGCTTACAGTCTACCCACCTTAGAAACTAGGACATGGTTTTAGGAATAATGAGGTTAGAAGAGTTCCAAGTCCGGTTATTATACCTCGACTCTTGTTAATGAAGAATAAGGCACGGCCTAACGGAATACGGTAGATATAAGTCAACTCAAGGATCGTTCTTCAATGAATAGAAAACGAGTATGTACAATAACACATGGTCGATAAAATAGAATGACCTACTCGTCCACCATACACGAGAGTTATCGACGGGGTAGCCAACTCTAAGACACATCCTACGAAAAGATTTCTAACAACTGAGTCGTGAGTTTCTATTTGTGTTAAGCCTGCCAAACTATTGTCACAAGAGTTCTAGGGGTATGGGCTTAAGGGTTGCTAGTCAAAGCAAGCTTCAAGCAATAAATTAGAGACTCACAACAAAATTGGTTTTTTGAGAATAGATAGTCTCCTAGGTTGGCATTTTGACTAAGGATAAAACCCTAATCTCCTTAAATTCAGATAGATAGAAGGTTCCAATAGTAGTTTGAGGGTCGAGAGGAGAATGAGTAACTCAAGGCAAAGTTCTAGCCACATGGCTGGCCGATGGTAGCTACACTTGCATATACAACTATCATAGCCATGGAGAATATGCTATATCTATCTATCAAATACGAACATTCGTCTTTCCAATTAGTGAAAGACAAAAGCAATAAGGAGTTCAAGAAATATGTCATAGAATACAATTACGTGATTCAAAGACGAATGTATAATTCGAAAGAAATTGTCAATACAGTCGCGGATGAGATCCTGGATACCTCTACATCTCAATCTATGTAGGGTAATTAAATGAAGTGTAAACCAAATGCATCATGGTTGATCAGACCATAATGCACTAATTCTGATTAGACAATATGTTAGTAGGTGTTCCCACTAAACATACGTCTTAAATCAAGCTTGAGAACAATATGAGCTTACAAAACTAGGCTGTAGCAGCAGCATAGGTTAAGATAGTCAAATTACAAGTGTGCGAGCTTTGAAAGAAGGCACAAGTAGTTTGAGTTTTGTGAGAATCAAAAATTTACCAGGTGTTCTTGCTTATACAGTCTTCCTACTATCTTCTTATCCAAGGCCTTGGTCGACTAATGGGTTATGGATCTCTAAGTTCTATATTCTAGGTAAACCTATCAGTGTCAGTCAATTACCTCGCCAATAGATCACAAGGACCACGGAATACTAGGTTGGGAGACATGCTATCCATCCTGCAGAACTTTCACTAGTATTGGCTTTGGATTTATGGGACGTACAGGACACTGTCTTATACTATATAGTATCCTAAACATGTAATCATGTCTGAAGTTATTTCACCGAGAATTATGCCTCGTCCGTATACTCATGCTGTGGTAAACCCTTGGATTCATGATTTTAGGGTGATATGCTATCTGATACTCTTCCTTATATTGACACAAGGGTGACTACGGTCAAAAGAGGACCACTAGCTATAGTTTAGCAATATTCTATAACCTATATTTTCTTAAACCAATTTCAACTCTAGGGATCATGCCTCGCCAGTGCGCTGCTGGCTGCAGTGAATCCATAGTCTCCATACTTAAATAAATAGCGACAGTGCGCTGTTGTCCTACAATTACGAGCTAACCAACATTCCTTCAACTATATCTTAAAAAAATTCATGGGCTTCTAGAGATTCAAACCAGTTGACTACGAAATAAAGCATAGGTATTTGCCCTATCAGTCACAACCCTTAAAATAAAACATTAGGAAGGGAGGAAATAACTGAAGACAAAGGAATACTACCATTCTAGTATCTATTTCATGTATATTCAAACCATTGAGGAAAAACTTGAATCGAAACTGACTCGAGGTTCATATATTGATAAAATAATCTGAAATTATATAAAAATATAATTCTTAGGGCAAAATGCGAACTAAATAGGCAATTGGAGCTAGGGTATGAGGATGATATCTAAAGAGGCAAAGAGAAAGACTTGCACAATTTATCAAGGTTGGATCATTATCTCTATGAAGCCCTGTCTCACCAAGCGAATAGTCTATCCACATTGGATCATATCGTCCTATCAAGAGGTAATAGTGTACCTATGGGGATCTGGCAAACTCGATAATTAATAACTCCTCATCTAAATTGTATGGCCTAGACTACCCATCGGAAAATTTGTATAAGGGACTCCTAGTCCTAACCATTCTCTTAAATTAAATTAATTTCTAATTCGTGAATGAGCATTTCTAGTCGCAGGCTCATAATAGTACAACTAACTTAAGTACCATCACGAGTTCGCATGATTTGCGAAGACAGACCTGCATGGGCCACCACAAAAACTTGTCATGACCCTCACCCATTTTTTTAAACGGATACGAAATATGTCCAAGCCAGCCTACGCCGCAGTGTCGGCGGTAGAACGCTGTTACGGCCATGAAGATCAAATCACAAATAATGCTCATTCACAAAACTAATTTAACTTACAATATTCATAAGTTTTACATTTTGCAGAAAAATATAAGCTTGTACAAATATTGAATGACTATAACTCGACTTTCTAGCTAGCCTCTAGGCCTTTGTCTGCAAGTACTCCCGTATCTCCCATGCTAAGTGAATCCACGGCTAACGTAGAAAATGTTGGTTTTCAGTCAGGAATGGAACGAGCACAATTCACTGAATGCAATTTCAAATAAAGAAAATGACTATAAAACAAAGGTTAGACATCAATCATGAGTTTTGAAAATAAACAGTAAAGACGAAAAATCAATAGCATATAAATAAACAAAATACCTTCCCAATCGTAGAAGTACCTTTGATATGTGATCGGTCTCGGGACAATTACACGACACTGTCTACACTATCTAAAGTTACATTGTCTACACTGTCTAAAGTTACACTGTCTACATTGTATAAAGTTACACTGTCTACAGCAAATAATGTAATAAAAAAACATGGTATACTTTGAAATAATAAATCACTGTTTACACTATCTAATTGCAATACTAAATCACTGTCTATACTGTCTACTTTGCAATAATAAATCACTGTTTACACTGTCTACTTTGCAATAATAAATCACTGTCTACTCTGTCTAAGGTCAGATCACACATCGTTGGTACTTCACATCCCCGGCTCAACAATTTATAATAGAATATAAAATTATATAATCAATGGCCAATCAATGAAATATAGTAAAGATCAATATCGAAATGCAGATAATAAATTATACTCGCCTGTGGTCCTCAGCTGGTGAAACTGACAATCTGAACCACTCAATGTGCCATAATAGTCAAAACTCGTACAACAGTCCTCGGATGCTGAAATAAATATTATCAATGTTCTCAGAATAGTCAAAATAGCTAGGATTCTCTGTCCTTAAGTCCAATTCTGGACACAGGGGCAAAACGGTAATTTTGGATCAAAACGATGTCTGTCGTTGGGCCCGCTTTGCACCAAAAAGCGTGCCAGAGTCAGTGGTATCTAAAGTCATCAAACTATATGTCTACGGATCCAGTTTTTCGATACGAACTCAACCGTATGTCCTAAGTTGGATTCCGACGGGCCGTGCACAAAATTGCCCGTTGAGTCGGATCGTGGGGCCCGTAAAACGGAGTTCTGATTCAACTGTCTCGGAATTGGACCAAGCTTGGCATACAGGACCAAAAAAATGATACGGTCCTGTTGGCATAAGTTTCGTCTCGATATGATGAACATGCATAAAGTAATTAAGAAATTTGCACAGAGGCCGATACGGGAAATTTTGACGGATACGCATCAAATTCGTCGCGCACACGCGACCAATTTCAATTCTGTCAAAGCCCACACGACCAAGAAACCGTTACGCACCTTTCGATGTCTTCGATTCACGACCACGTCGCCCGGATTGGCGGGACGTACGTCGTATCGGAGCATTTTTTAATATTTTTAATATTTTAAAAATAGATTTTTGGTCAATTTGAGACGCCGATTTCTCGACGCTTAGTCGATCACATCGACTTCCGCAAAGTGGGTTGCAGAGCCGTATAGGTTCTCTAGGACTGTCTTTAAATATTTTCCCAAAACTGTCGATAGACTGACAGGAAATTGCCTTCACAAAACGGTGTTTAAACCCAAACAATGTTCTGTTTTAAATAGGTTTTTTTTGTCGATCTTCTAATCGATTTCTCGAGCAATCTATCGCTTAATAATTCAATCTATCAGAAGAAAAATCAAGAGGTATATATTGGGTCCATACCTGAACAAACGGCTCACAGAATCGTCGATCGTGAGCGGAGAAAACTATCGACGAAGTCAGGCTCGGGACTGGGCTGTCCTGCTCTGTTGTTCTATTTTGCGTGCGGCGGTTTTTCGTGCCTGGCTGGCCTCCAGCGGCCCGCGCGGCCGCGTGTGGTGATCTAGGGCGGCGCAATGGTGGCGTGCGCGCACGTATGGGGGTCGGCGCTAGGGTTGACATGTATTAGGGTTTAGCGTCGAGGATGGGAGAGTTTCTAACTCTCGTTACTTATACATAACTGTATATGTACTCGGAGCTCTCGGGTTAGGCTCTGTTCAGAGCTCGGTTCAATGTTGCTGTTGGTTATTGTAAGCGCAGTTTGGGCTTTGCCCGGCTGGAATAGCTTAGTGGGTGGATAACTAGTTTCAATGCGTATATATATCTATATACTCGTATACTTATATGATATAATATCCATAAAATCCAAGCAAAACCCTAATATTATCTATTTTTAGTGTAGGGCCTATTGTATAAATATGACTGCGTATAATGATATTTATTTGACAAAATTAATATAACCCATAAAAATAATATAATATTATATAATAATAGCCCCAATAATATTGATAATAAAATAAAATGAAATAATAATAATGATAACAAAATTCAATAAATCCATAATGGTGTGTATATACCATTATGAACAGTCTAGAAATCCCAAAAATGTACAATGACCTATTTTATACCAATATCATTAAATAACGATATTCATAATATTTAATTACGAATACTAGAAAGTATTCACTAAATCATTAAAACGAAATACAACACCCTCATACCAAAATTATGTCAACACGAATGTCACTGAACGTTCCGCACGACTACATGGGCTTGGGCTTAGTTCGGGTCCAGTCCGGGCTAAAATGGTATAGTCGGGTTCCCTAAAACTCGATAATATAATTAATAATTAAATAAACTTCGGTAAGGGTTAAAGCACAACTTGGTCTAGTTTTTCTAGTTAGGACATTACTATGGTTCAGCCTTCCCTACCGGGGCTAATACTCTAGTCAAAGCACGCCATGGCACTACCCATGCCACGATTTCTAGTCACCGTGTACTCCAAAACTTAACCATGGTTAAAATCATCTACCGTAATAACTAACTAAATAATTATTTATAAAAACTCTAAAAATCACCATTTAATCAAAATAAAGAAATAAAAATATATTACAAACATTTCGAGAAGAGGGGTTACAAATCCTGAAATGTGCAAGATTGAAATACATCCAGAGTGTGTGATCGGCTTGGGTAGATTCAATAAACATGAAATGGTACGGCTCGATTCCCGCGTGCACGATGCGGGACCTAAGCTATTCACATAAATAGTAACAGGGTTTGATCACACATCTGTAGTATTTACCCTCCCAGACACAAGTAACTCATGAAACATGAAACCAGGCAATCCCGTGATACATCGTGTCAAGAAGGAGATACAGGAATGAATATACAAGACATGAGAAATGAACAAGTCCGAGGAGTATACTTGCCTTGCTCAGGGTGATCAAGTGTGGGATGTACAGCTGGGAATCCTCCTGTTATATGGTTACAGTTGATAAGTCAACAATTTTAAGTAGTTATTTCTAATCTAGAAAAGCACTTAACAAAATCCTTAGTTTATACTAAATCTATTAAGTCCTATTAATCTCTACATTTGTACAACTAGAGTAATGTCAATATACAACCTAAAATATGAACCTCAACTTCATTATCACACAAACTTCATATGTCATGATCCTTAAGTGGCCAACATCTTAACGATACTTATAGTTCCTAATTAACTACAAAATTCTATTAAAGAAAATAGAGCACATTAAGTTAACTTAAAGTAGGACTGAACAAAGCCAATCCTTTCTCAGCTATACTCCCATCCTAACCATAACCTGACATCATTCCAAAATATGATTTAGAGTCTAAATAGGGTACTACAATCAGTCACAGATAAACCATTTCAACCACAGTCACACATAAACCTGACATCATTCCTAAATAGGATTAGTGTCTAAAACTTCAAAATGGATTTACTTAGAGTGAACTAACCCTGTAGCCAATTCCTGATAACAGGAAACAGCCCAATAAATCACAAAAAGTGAATCCATCCATACTCAAATCAGTTATCAGTTAACAACACCAATCCTATATTAAGTTGACACATCTCAGTCTCCAGGCAGACCATAATACAGTCCTATACCAGTCCTAATTCAGGACAAAAAACAGTCTAATCTTTCCTAGGGCTGATATAGATCAATCCTTGTTAAGACTGGATAATCAGCCCTGGTACTGATTCAGTTTAGTCTTAACTAAAGGCTAAAAATCAATCAGTCCTAGCCTACTGCTCATCTAGTCTCCTATCCTAGCCATCCACCTCTCAGTTGGAACCTTTCTAATTTCTCAGGACAATGATACCATAGTTCAGCCACAATTGGGACTGACACCTATTGTTCAGTTTCAGGTAGGACTTACCTACTCATCCTGAACCCATGGCCACTTGAGTTTTTCCTAAAAAATTAGTTACAACTATACTGCAGGTGTCCTTATTCAAAATGTTAAACCTGTCTGCTAGCCATTCATTCCTATAGTCAATTCAGTCCCTTGACCTCAGTCCAACAGCAGGACATTGAACATTCAGTCCTTAAGCAAGACTTGAACATTCAGTCCTATACTAGTTTTAAACAGTCAAAAATCCAATCCAACACAACCTGTGATTTAAATCCCCAGGTTTTAGAAGAGTCAAACCTAACTAGGAATTCCTGCATCAGTGCTCATAAAGTAATATAAATATTAAATGTTGACATGAGCTAGAGTAATATATAGGAATTACCAATCATCTCTATTTAGTATAAACTGTTAACACAATGTGTCTTGCTATTTAAGCTCAAAACTGGTAGCACTGAAATCATTTAAGACATAACAATCACCCAACTATCGCAGAGAACCTGAGCCTATAATTCTGCAGTACCTAGATAAGATAGGTATAACTAGTTTAGAACTCATAATTAAAATCTAAGGAAAAGCTCCAACTTGTGAACCCGAGTACTGATATTATATTTCAGTAGAGTCTACCCACAGTCTACTATGTCCTCACAATACCTAAGAAAAGAGCAATGTTGCTACAGGATAACTCTATATATGTCAATACTTCCCACAATGCAACAGGTAGAAGCAATCAAGGAATTGAATGTCTCCTACCAAGTACTACCATAAGAGCAATAATGTCACTCAGTGGTTCAGAAGTTTGCAGTCTCTATAAGTAGCTCAGAATTTATATTATAGGCTAAAACATTAGGTGGGTTGACATACCAAGTCAGTTCACACTCATCTTCACCTACAGTCTACTCTCAAGAATTTATGCTCTAGTTAACTACGAATTAGTATCACTAATTAGTTATTTATGTAATTAACTTGGGTATCTTTCAATGATCTCAATTGAGGTCTCTCTATTCAATAATACTAATACAGTCCTCCCAGGGTGTCTAGCAACCGAGAGTTTCACCTCTTTACTGAGAACCAACACTTCTCCTTCACGACTAAGATTTGAAATATTAACATGACTCTCCCTCACTAATTCCTATTTAAGCCATTAATCATTGATACTCCACTCTTGAGATTCCCATCGAAATAGGATATCAGTGGTTAGACTGATATCCCATTTGATTCAACTTTACAATAGAGTATCAACAAGTGATCCTACACTACACATTCAAAATGAAATTTACTCATGGATAAGGAATTACCTAGTAGAATCAAACTTGACAGTAGCCTGGAATCGGTCACTGGTTGTACAGGATACTCCCTGTCATTGAACACCAATCCATACGACAAACAATTATCATTTACACTGAACCACAGAGTCCCAAAATCAAAGGTTGAATTGACATTCACCTTGCTAACTTCAATGAAATCGGAAATCAAGAGTTCCTGAATCCAAGGACTGAAACTAAATCTACCTACAGATGAGACATTTGAGAAAATTCGATAAAATTTCAGAATAAAACATGATTCCTAACTTCCAAAGAATTAAGAGGTAGTAGGGAACTCAGATCACCTACTTGATCTCGATCACAACTGCTCTTCCTACTCAACAATCTCACAGATCTGTGAAGAACACAGTGGATCCAATCGTCCACGAAGAATTCAGAGCAAGGAGATCTGAGTTCAAACGAATTATTGATTTAAGATTGAATTTCTTCCAAATTTGGTTTGGCAGTAAAAAATAGAAATTAAATAGTTGTTTCAACAGAATGCTTCGATTAGAGAGATCAAGGAAATCAATAAAGAATGAACGCAAGAATTTCTCTACTAACTTCGAGATTATCCAATTTTACTGCTGGGAATGATGGATCCTTGCACTTCAGAACCCGAACGCATGATGCACTGTCGTCCCCATCCTTGCTTGATCGCTCGAGAGAAGGATCGCCAAGGAATCAGTCTACTGTAGAAATTTCTGCCATTGCTAACTTCACGGAGCTTGGAAGAAGAAGGAATGAAGAAAAGGAGTAACAGAAAAGTAAGGCTGGAGTGGTTTTAAATAGGCAGTTAAAAATAGAGGGAAAATTTGGAATCATCTGAACTTCCAATTCAAATCAAAGAAAAGGATTTCAAAATTCTATTCCCCTTTGAGAAGAACTATTAAGGAAGAAGAAGAATTTGGTTGCATGACTAAGCTGCCAAGTAACCATGGTCTATGGGCCATCACTACAAGAAAAAGCTCATTTTACAACGTTGAAAAAACGTTGTAAAAGGACTTCTACAATGTTTAATAAAAGATTGTTATATCCAGGGTTATAAAAGAGAGGGTATCTTCCACAACGTTCGTTCGAACATTGTGAAGACATTGTAGAAGTTATTCCCACAAAAGTTTATAAACGTTGTTGAAATTTATAAAACTTGATGAAAACCTTTCTACAACTTTTTTCGAGTATTGTAAAAATATTTTTAAAACATATTACAAGTATTGTAAATAGAATTTCAATAACGTTCTGATGTTGTGGTAAAAATAATATCTACCATGTTTAGCAAATGTTGTGCATAGATTTTGTACAACAGTGTACAAACATTGTAAAAAGAGTTTATACCACTTTTGAAAAATGTTGTATATATTATTCAATCATATTCGCCAAACGTTGTAAACAATGTTTGTATGTTATAATTGTAATATTAATAATGATTTAAAAGTATTGTAAACACTACACAAAAATAAGTCATTGCCAACTGTTATTACCGTAACAAATAATTTTCGTCACAGTAATAACCATAAAGAATTGGCTGTAACTATTTTTTGTAACGGTTTCCATAACGGTAATAACCATGACGAAATTTACCTTCGTAACAGTAATAACCGTGACAAAATTTACCTTTGTAACACTTATAATCGTTACAAAAATGTTATATTTCTTTACTAATTTTTTACTTTTGTAATTATAACTGTTACAAAAAACTATTTTTTTGAAAAATATATATAATTGGAATATATTTTCCATACATATGTATTCAACCAACCTCCCAACGAGTAATTGAATCACACTCCAATTAACACTATAAACTCAAAATAATTTACAAAATAAACTTTTATTTATCAAAATACAATATTTTAATATACTATTAAGTTCAACAAAATAAAATAAGTTAAAATTCATAGCATTGACGTCTCATCTGGGAGATCTTCCTTGAACTGTAAGCACTTAGGCATGCATGGTCAGCTCTTCCTTGAATTGTAAGCACTTGGGCACGGTCAACTCTTTCATAGCCATTCACTCTAACATACTCCCAAACTCCAAGCCTCAGACGAATGGCAAGAGCAGCCCATGGAGTTAATACTATAGCTCCTACACGCATTCCACAATAGCCAAATATAATTAAAGAAGTCTAACTACACACAAATACTTGAGGTGAGGGGACCTATATAGATGAGATAAATGGTGCTTTATCAAAACAAAAGAGTTCAAATTGCTTTCTTTTATACTGTCACGATCCGCACCCTAGAGTAAGGGCACGAGACGTGGGTACGTCCAGCCTACGCCGCAGTGTCGGCGGTAGAACGCTGTCCTAGGTCACAACATCTAACAGTTAAAGGTAATAAACAGTTATACTCCCCGAATGGGGGTGACATAACAGAATATATCTCAATCACAACTAAGGTAGAACAGGAATGAGATAGAATGATAATAAAAGATAATATCCAGGAATGAAACATCACAGAGATACAAATCCAGAATTCTAAGTGTCTAAATAATACATATCCCAAATATATCTGTAATCCATATACAGTAATCCAAGTAAAGTAAAGATAATCCTAATCTAAGGGAGTGCCATCTACTGCTAGTGGATCCTGCTGCTGGTCCAAGTCCAGGCACTCGTCTAGTGTAGCACCGTAGTAGGTAGGGCAGAACGCCTCAGCCTCGTCCTCTGTAATATTTCAACAGGTCCAGTCAGGACAGGAACGAGCACAGTACATCTCAACAAATCATAGCAGGTCAGGATATATAATCATGCTAGAGAGTAAAATACAAGAAACTGAAGAATAATATGATAAACAGGAAAGACTGTAAATAAATAGCTACAGTATATAGAGAACTAACAGTGTCTAGTGATTCAGAGCACAAGATGGTTATGTAAACGATACGATGTTGTACACGAGTAATCTACAGAGGTTGTACACGAGTAATCTACTGGATTGAATACATAACCACTTCTTCTCCCCCGCCCCAATCAATACACAAGGATCTAGCTACGTTATGTTATTGTACACGAAGGTCATGTGAATACATGATTATATACGATTCATACGTTTCGTACACGAATGTCACAAATACAAGGAGTACACGATATTCACGATAAAGTACACGAACACGAATATCCGATGTATCTGCTAAGGAGGATAACATCGCACAACAAGATCCATATAGTACTAATCCGTACTTCCAACGTGTCAGCATCATGTAAAGTAATCTAAAGTAGAAAATATACTCCTAATGCAGGATATGAAATGATCAGAGAATGTACTCGCCTGTATCCTGAGAATCTGGAGAAGATATACTGTCCGAGGAGTGGTGTCTGTCTCCTATAGAACAGTACAAGTCACTATGAGTCTACAATGATAATAAGATGCAAATCAATACATTCTACATGAATCTAGGTCAATCTAGGCCAATGTCAACTCTTGGTCAACTCTGGTCAACCCTAAAGTCAAACTAGGTCAACCAAGTCAAACCTAAGTCAAACCATGGTCAACTAGGTCTAACCAAGTCTCACTAGGTCAAACAAGCCATTCTAGATTCTACCAAGACTATACGAGACCAATCTAGACTTACTAGGCAAACAGACATACACTTAGGCCATAGGCTAAGAGCCTAGGCTAGCTATTAGGCAATACCATGCCTAAATCATACCATAAATCACATAACCACATGACATTAACTATATCTAAAATAATACACAATTTGATATGTAGTATAATACAACATAGAACACACTAGCATATAGGCTACCTATATACATGTCACACTTTCATGTATATCTAATATATACAATAGTAGGCACACACATTATATAGTATATATAGGATTTATATCTCAATTTATATACATATATATATGAAATAGGAACATATGTATGTGTCCTTGGGTGTGTGTGAGGATTAAATCTCAGGTAAGAAAAACTGAAAAACAGTGAGTGTTCAGGTGTTCCTGTGTGTATGAGCTAAGGCATGGCAATGCAACTGTGTACAGGACAGTAATCACTCTCAAAACAGTTCATGCAGTGAAAGGAAAGGGAATCAGTTCAATTAGGGAATAAACCCAACACTCACATACCAATAACCAATCTCAGGTTCAAGAACCATTCTCAGTTTAATAGGAATTACCATTCAGTCTACAGGAATACAGTATTTAGAAGGAAAACAGTTCAGGTAAGAAAAGAAAAAATCAGTGAGCTATTAATCAGTGTATTAATTCTCAGGTTCATGCTATGAATCAATGCATTCACAGGTTTTAGAAAAAAATTGACAAAAAACAGGGAAGTTATCTATGTGAAATCAGTGAGTAGCATTCAGAGATTCAATCTCAGCTACCTAATGAACAATCAGTTCATTTCAGTCCATAATCTCAGGAAAAGTAGGCCATACAGTTCAGGTATTAGGAAATTTAAATCATTTCTCAGTAAATCAGTCCACTGTTTACCTGAAATTCAATCTCAGCTATTGCAAATTAACCCATTACAAAACAATGATATAGGGACAGGAAAATCAGTGCACTACCTTAAGAAAATCTGGAAATAAACTCATGTTTAGGCATATAGTTCAATGACAGTTAATATGTGAACAAATTGACAGTTCTATAGGGAAATCAAAACAGTTCTATCCCATTCGAATCTAACACCATTGCCAAAATCCCATTTACAAACCAAAAACCAAATTTGAATGCAATATACTGTATTAACATAACTAACAATCATGTAGGAGGGATTAAACAATGATAATAGCAATTAAAACTGGGATTAACAGTTAGAAAAATACTGAAAAAGCAATGTATCAGCCATCATGCCATTTCAACCCAATTCGAGCCACAATTCCAATCAAAACCTAAACTAATGTGTACACATAATCTAATACAGGTTATACATGATGTATAGGATCTAATTAGCAATTAAAAGCATAGATTAAACTAATTAAAACTGTAAACAAACAAAGAACCAACTCAGCACTGTGCACGCACACAGTGCACACTCGTACACATGTGATTCCGTATCCGATACGACACGAGGACTCGTGAAACTCGAGAAACCTCGTGTCAATAATGGACACAACACGTGTATCGAGTTTCAAGAGCCAAAGTGGCGTATGCACTGAGCAATTGCACCCGAGCAGCAGGGCATAATCCTGCCAGCACGCGCGCGTGCAAGACCGCGTATCCACATGTCTGTGGGGACACGACGCAACACCAAACACAACTCAGAACACTAGAAATATGTAAGTGAGAGTAAAATCTAATTTCCTATTCAAATAGATTTCTAAAACTCAACCAAAATGTCCTTTGAGGCATTTCACCAAACACCTACACATATGGGTTGATACGTGTCCGATACGGATATGAAATGGACTCGAATTCCAGGGTTAGCTAGTCCTAAAGCTAGGGTAGGCCTAGGGCATCCTAGAAATGCAATAAAATCAAGAATTTATGGAGGGGATTAAAATATACCTATTGATGAGCAAAGGCTCAAAAGCCCCAAATGGAAGTGGTTCCTCAATCCACCAAAACTTCCCCAAATTGATTCCTTCCTAGAAATACTCAATACCAACAGCAAGTAGACTAATATTAGGTCATAATGTAATTGGTTTGGAGGAAAAAGGAGTTAAATAGGAATTTCTATAATTTAAGGAAGATGGGGACTCACCTCTTTCCAAACTTGCAATAATCCTAATGGAGGCTAGCCCTAAATTCTAGGAGGGGATTAAATAGGAAAAAGGGATCAATGTGACCAGCCATGGGCTGATTAGGATTAGGGTTTGGTTCATGGTGTGGGCCTATGGGCTTTTAAGGCTTTAAGTCATATAATGACTTGTGAAATCACAAGCCATTCCTTAATCAAATAAATTCCTAATTCCTCCTAATAAATTCTAATGAATCAAAAGCCACTAACTTAGGTCAAGCTAGGATTACATAACCTAACCAAGTAGCCATGACCTAGGTTAGTCTCTAGGTTAGTCTCCTAGTCAACACTAGTCAAAGTCAACTATAGGACCGAAATCAATTATACTAAAAATCACTAAAAATCACATTAATTCTAATAAATCTAATTAATAAATACTAATTCCAATTAATTCCCAAATTTTCAAAAATAACCAAAATACCCTCAAGCTAGAAAAGTGGTAGTGTCAAATCTACCTTCCTTAAAATAATTTCGTCCTCGAAATTAAAGGCGAAACTAAACTGCTGAGAAGGATAGAAAAGTATACCTCAAGGTCCAAAAAGATAGGGGTACCACTCGCGCATCTCATCCTCCCGCTCCCAGGTAGACTCTCCTCAAGAATGATGCCTCCATACGACGCGTACCAAGGGTATCACCTGGTTCCTCAATACCTTCTCTCGGCGATCCAGAATCTCCACAGGCTGCTCTGGATAACTGAGAGTAGGTCCAACCTCAATCTTCGAATGATCGAGCACATGGCTGGGGTCAGCCACGTACCGTCTCAACTGTGATACGTAGAATACGTTGTGAACTCCCACTAGTGCAGGTGGCAAGTCTAGCCTGTATGTCACGTTACCGACTCTCCCGCTGATAACGAAAGGGCCGATGAAGCGCGGGCTAAGCTTTCCACCTCCACCAAAACGTATCGTACCACGAGTCGGAGATATCCGTAGAAAAACCATGTCTCCAACCTCAAACTCCAGCAGCCTCCGGTGGCTATCGGCCCAGTGCCGATGTCTGTCCTGCGCCACGCAAAGTCTGTTCCTGATGAGCTTCACCTTCTCGGCTGCGTCAACAACCATCTCTGGTCCCAGTAAAGCTCGCTCTCCAATATCATCCCAAGATAAGGGTGTACGACACCTACGCCCGTACAGAGCCTCAAACGGTGACATCTCAATGCTGGCCTGAAAACTGTTGTTGTAAGCAAACTCAACCAAATATAGATAATCCTTCCGGGAAACTCCAAAATCCAGGACGCACGTCCGCAGCATATCCTCAAGTATCTGAATAGTCCTCTCTGACTGTCCGTCCGTCTGGGGGTGGTATGCAATACTAAACTTAAGCTGAGTGCCCAAGCTAGTCTGCAGACTCCTCCAGAAATGGAAAGTAAAGCGACTATCCCGATCTGAGACTATGCTGACGGGAACTTCGTGAATCCTGACTATCTGCCTCATATACAACTCCGCAAGCCTCTCTGTAGACGTACCCACCTTGAATGGCAAGAAGTGGGCCGATTTGGTCAACCTGTCAACAGTGACCCAAATTGCATCTTTCTCTCCTGGTGTACGCGGCAACTCAGATACGAAATCTATGGTGATATGTTCCCACTTCCACTCTAGAATGGACAACGGCTGCAATAATCCTCCGGGCCTCTGCCTCTCTGCCTTGACCTGCTGACAGACCAAGCATCTAGCTACGAAGTGGGATACCTTCCGCTTCATCCCGTACCACCAGACATGCTCTCGCAGATCACTGTACATCTTGTTGACACCATGTAATGCCTGTTGTTCGTATTACGTATTTGGAATACGTATACGTATTTTATCTTGTATTTGCATATCTCCTTGGTTTGGCTTGGCTTGTTTACTCTCGGTTTGGGTTGGCTTGGTTCGGCCGGTCCAATGCTTGGTTCATCATGGACCAAGGTGAACCCCCTACCTACCACCACCCATGATATTTATTTCCCCACCAACCTTCTCTCTCCTCCATAACTATCATTTATTTCTTCTTCTTCTTCCTTCCTCTCCACAACTCCCCAACCATAGGCAAGTGCAACTTGCTTCCATAAGAGAACTCCTTTTGATGGTTTCATTAGCTTCTCCTCATGATTCTAAACCATGTTAGAACTTGTCATTTTCTATTTTGAGGCTTTAATTCTTGTAGATCTAGAGTTTTGCTATTTTTGGATTTTTGGTGTTTTGATCTATTAAACTTCCTTATTTTCAAGTTTGGATGGTTCCATGTTTTAGAGAATTTCATTCTACCCAATTTTGACCTTTAGAAAGTTGGATTCGGACTTGTTTTGACCAAGTTATGGATTTTTGAAGCTTAGATTTAACTTTGGAGTTCTTGCTGTTCTTGCCATTTGGAGAAGACAGTGAACAGTGAGCTAGCTTTTTAGCTTACGCCACTGAGCTGTACGCTGCTGTTTAGCGAGCGTACGCTAGCCTTCGTACGCGGCTCTTTAGCGAGCGTATGCTAGCCTTCGTACGCTGCTGTTTAGCGAGCGTACGCTAGCCTTCGTACGCTGCTGTTTAGCGAGCGTACGCTAGCCTTCGTATGCTGCTCTTTAGTGAGCGTACGCTCACCTTGATACGCTGCCTGTTGGCAACATGTCTTGAGCGTACGCTAGCTTGAGCGTACGCGTGCCTTGGTATGCTAGCTTAAGCGAGCAAGGCGTACGCTGGCCCCTTTCGTACGCTAGCTCGAGCGTACGCAGTCTTGAGCGTACGCTAGCTTGAGCGTACGCTGACCTGTAGCTTGAGCGTGCCCTTGTGTACGCTGACCCTTGCGTACGTTTCCCATTGGAAGTGTATGGATCCTTTGGTACGCTAGCCTGAGCGTACGCTAGCCTGAGCGTAGCCTGGCTTGAGCGTAGCCTGATTATCCTTGATCTTCTATAGCCCTGTATATTGATATTTTATTAGATATTTAACGTCCATTTTATATCCTTACGCCTTTTGTCATGAACTTGATAATCATGGATTTGTTTAATATGTTTGGAATGATACCTGAGCATGACACGATAGTAACCCGTAGTGGTGCACTTCTGACATAATGACCTGATAGTGGTCCGTCGTGGCGCACTCCTGACAAGTACACTTGGCATGATAACCTGACATGATTATCTCAAATAGCTGTTACGACGGCTACCTGACATGACATGACCTGTATGAATAATCTGGACACCGTGGGCGATTGTGCTTGTACAAATAAACCAGTCCTGTCTTGCATCATGTCTAGGGAGGGAGCTCCTGAGTACCACGGTCAGGAGTACCTACTAAAATGGACTAAGGTTAACAACTAGATTAATATATTAGTCATGAAGAGATTTCCCAGCTACAGGCAATCCCGTTACCTGGGCGCGCTTGGGATCTGTAGCCTGCCGTCGAGTAGGGCACATTTCCAGCACACTGTCATGTGTTGCACCTTTCAAGCCACTTAAGGGTACATGCGTTTCCTGGACGATGTACCCACCTGAATTCAACCCTAATCTCTCGACCTGGGTAACCTGGATGGTCTGCAGGGCTTGTGGCTGTGGAACAATCTCACCGCATCTTGTTAGTAACTAGGATTGTGATAACCCTAGTTAGTTAAAGTATCAAGCCGTAGTTCTTGCTTGGCCGTGAAATGATTGGATGAAGTCTAACCAGTCTAGTCTTACCCTGATCCTGTTCCAGATTGTTGTACGACTTGAATGCCTGTGTTTATTTTTACCGATAAATGGTGAGAAACCAAGCTCCGTTCAGACGAAGGGTTACAACCCCGGTCCTTGTTTGGTTTACGGGTTATAACCTGGCTATCTGAATAGTTCCATGGTTATCTCGTCGTATATCATCCTGATATGTTTCCTTTTAATCCAGTCCTTATTTTATTTATATTTATATTCCTGTGCTGATTGCTGGTTTTAGTTCTTAAGTAAAGCTTCCTTTGTGGCACTTGCTTCTTCTGGGGTCTGACCCAGCTGGTTTTGTGTGGACAGATTTCGGAGCAGCTCCAGAGGATCTACCGACCTTCCAGCCAGATGGTGGCCACTAGACGGAACCCTGGCAACGAGTGGGTTATTTTTGGCTCTCCCGTTCTATTGTAAAAATATTCTTTTGAGGCGTTTAGCCGACGAGCACCTGTTTAGCTCGATTGCACTTACTTACTGTCTGCCTACGGGCTGTAACATGATTAACAGATCCTAGGGTTGATCATGTATGACTAAACTCTTGCTAGTCCTAACATTTTGTAATGACTAGCTTCATGATCAGCTGAATATGTAATGTTTGGGACGCCTTACTATTATATATTTAATGATCATACATCTTGTAACATTTACTTACTTGCTTATGATTGAGATACTAGGCTTGTTCATGACCTTAAGAGACTGTTGGCTTGTAGATAAACCCTCATGTATCTAGACAGCCGTGACCGTATAGCGAGATGGATTCCATTTCATATACGTAGCTGGCTATGTCTGCCCCCGCTCTCCAGTATTCTGGTTCTGGGGCGTGACATACCATGATGTATAGATTACTGCGATCTGTGAGCCTCCTGCATGATCTGCTCTCTGAGCTCCCCGTTAGGCACACATAACCGGGAACCGTGCCTCAGGGCACCATCCTCTGCAAGTGAAAACTCGCCATCTTCCAACCCTGCACTGATCTGCTCTCGGATACACCGCAGAGCCACATCCTCGAACTGTGTCACCTTGATCCTGTCTATCAAGTCCGACTGTATCTGAAGGCCCCATAACTGCATCTGCACTCCGAGCACAATCACCTCAATCCCAAGGATCTCCAAGTCTGTAAGCAAGTACCGATCCATGGTCAAACATATGGCTGTCGGATACCTACTCAAGGCATCGGCAACCACGTTGGCCTTCCCCGGGTGATACTGAAGTGAGATGTCAAAGTCCTTCATCAACTCTAGCCATCTGCGCTGCCTCATGTTGAGCTCTTTCTGTGTAAACACATACTTCAAGCTCTTGTGATCTGTAAAAATCTCCACCCTCTCGCCATACAGATAGTGCTTCCACAACTTCAAAGCAAAAATCACCGCCGCCAGCTCCTGGTCCTGGGTAGGGTAGTTCTTCTCATGGGGACGTAATTGCTTGGAAGCATAGACAATCACCTTCCCATGCTGCTACAAGACAGAACCCAGCCCCTTCCCTGAAGCATCACTATAAATAGTGAATCCACCTGATCCTGAAGGCAATGTCAGAATCGGAGCTGTCGTAAGCCGCTTCTTCAACTCATCAAAAGCTGCCTGACACTCCTCTGACCAAACATACTCAGCATCCTTCCGGGTCAACCGAGTCAACGGCTCTGCAACCCGGAAGAAATACTGCACGAATCTCCTATAGTATCCTGCCAACCCCAGGAAACTCCTGATCTCTGCCACTGAAGTCGGCTCTGTCCAAGCCTCAACTGCTATAATCTTCTTGGGGTCAACTGAGATACCATCTCCAGTCACCACATGCCCCAAGAAGTCAACTCTGTCCAAGAAAAACTTACACTTGGAGAGTTTCCCATAAAGCTGCTCCCTCCTGAGAGTCTCTAGCACTATCCGCAGATGCTCCTCGTGCTCCTCCTCTGTCTTGGAATATACCAAGATATCATCAATGAACACCACCATGAACTTGTCCAAGTACTGGTGGAACAACTTGTTCATTAGATTCATAAATACTGTTGGTACATTGGTTAGCCCAAACAGCATAACCAAAAACTCAAACTGCCCGTACCGCGTCCTGAAAGCGGTCTTGGAAATATCCTCCCCCTTCACCTTCACCTGGTGAAAACCCGACCTCAAATCAATCTTGGAGAACACCCGAGCTCCGCTCAACTGATCAAAGAGATCATCGATCCGCGGCAGTAGGTATCTGTTCTTGATCGTCAGATTGTTAAGTGCCCTGTAGTCGATACACATCCGTACCGACCCATCCTTCTTGGGTACGAAGATTACTGGTGCACCCCAAGGTGAAGAACTAGATCGGATGAAGCCCTTGTCCTATAGCTCATCCACCTGCTTCTTCAGCTCCACCAATTCGCTGTTGTTCATCGATAGACATACTGAGATATCGGTTCCGCACCGGGAACCAAGTCTATCGAGAACTCTATATATCTGTCCGGTGGAAGCCCTGGCAACTCCTCTGGGAATACGTCCATAAACTCTGCGATCAAGGGATGCGGAGCCACCTGCTCTTCAACTGAAGCTCCACAGAAGACTCCGCCGTCCTGTTCTGCCTGTCGCCGCGTGTACTCAAACTCTGGCTCTCCTGGCGCCCCGAACAAAACTCTACCCCCTCGGTAATCAATGCGGGCTTGGTGGCTACTCAGCCAGTCCATACCTAATATTATATCGTAGTTCGGTAATGGCATGACGAGTAAACTCACTCCCAACTCTCGGCCTCCCAATAAGACGCTTCGTTCTCTGCAAACATCACTCACGAGGATGACCCCACCCTCGATCGTGATCTTGTAGGTCCTAGGCAATGGTTCAGAAACCAAACTGTGTCTAATAGCATACGATACTGACACAAAGATGTGGGAAGCCCCGGAATCAAAGAGTGCAAATGCTGGAAGGGAGTCGAGAAGAACCGAACCTGCTATCAGCTCTCCTATGGCCTCGGCATCCTCAGCTGCCATGACGAAAGCTCGCCCCTGCTGTCCACCTCGTACCTGCTGCTGGTGCTGCTGGAACCTCTGCTGCTGGGTCTGCAGGGCTGGTCCCCTCTGCTGGCCTGCTGGAGCCTTGGCTGCCCCAGCTCCTACTGGTATCGGATGCATCGACGCAACTGGACACTCTCGCATCTGATGGTCCGCTGACCCACACATCAAGCATCTACCGAGTCTCTTCCTGCACTCGTCCCACTTGTGGCCAGGCTTCTTACAGAAAGTACAACTAATAGCCTGCTGCCTGGGTGCCTGCTACCCTCTTTGCTGCTGGTGTTGCACCTGCTGAAAAGGTGCACGGCCCTGATGCAGGTGCTGCTGAACTGGCCGCTGCTGCTGAAAGTGCTGCTGGAAGTGAGGCCTCTTGGCCTACCCCTGACTGCTACTGCCACCCTGGAAGTCACGACCCCTCTTCTGCTTCGGCCCTAGGTCGTCTTCTGCCGCCATGGCCCCAGAAAATATCTCAACAAATGTGGCGTTCCGGTCGCTCTTAGTCAGCGACCGAATCTCTCTAATCAAGCCTCGGCAAAACTTCCTCGCCTTTGTCTTCTCGGTCAAGTCATCTATAAACTGGGCCAATCTGCTGAACTCCCCGGCATACTCAGCTACCGTCTGGTTCTCCTGAACCAGACCCTCGAACTGTGCCTCGATACCTCCCAAGGCAACATCAGGAAAGAACTGCTCCTTAAACAGCTCCTTGAACTGGGCCCAAGTCTGGCCCTCAACTCCCACCCTGATACCACACACGGGCTAAGTCCTACATCTGGCTGCCCGCCGCCTCGATCTGGAGTCGATCTGGTATCTCCGCCAGTCGAAAGATCTCCTCAATATGCTCTATCCAGTCGTCTGCAATGTGAATGCCCTCTGTGCCGAAGAACTCCCGAGGATGCATCTTCTGGAAGTCCTGAATGTCCTCCCTCCGATGGGGCTACTGCTGGGTCCCCTGGGCAGTAATCATCTCGACTGTGGTACGAACCAGCTGGTGTGCCTCATCGATCCCCTGACGAAAATCGGTAGTCTGCCTCATCTGCTGTTGTCGGTGGGACTCCAGAATCCTCTTACGAAGGAGAAGAGATGTGCAGCATCCACTATCCCTGCAAGCGGAGGCTGCTGCAGTGGAAGGATCTCAGGAATCACAGGGCTATGCCTCCTAGCTGCTGGAGGTGCTCCTCCAAAAGCTGCAGAGACACCGACTCCTGAGGACTGCACTGACCCTACGGTACTGGGAGCTTGCTGCTGGACACGAGAGGTGGCAGACCCCTCTACAGCCTCTTCCGTCACGGGGCGATGCGATCTCGTCTCAACCATCCTGGAGACACAGATCAAACAAGAAACAATTACTGAGAATGAGTCGAAAAATCAAAAGAGGACAGTTTAAAATTCTAAGGAAGACAATAAGCAGCAAAATAAATATACAAAATCTGAAAAGGAATTTTTTCTAGTGTGATTGAGTACCTTCAAAAATATACTAATTCCTATTGCAGGCTACAGTGATATTCTAGTTCGAATACCACCACATTTCCTACCTAGACCTGTATGGGCCACCACTAAAAACGTGTCATGACCCGCACCCTAGAGTAAGGGTACGAGACGTGGGTACGTCCAGCCGACGCCGCAGTGTCGGCGGTAGAACGCTGTCTTAGGTCACGACATCTAGCAGTTAAAGGTAATAAACAGTTATACTCCCCGAATGGAGGTGACATAACAGAATATATCACAATCACAACTAAGGTAGAACAGGAATGAGATAGAATGATAATGAAAGATAATATCCAGGAATGAAACATCACAGAGATACAAATCCAGAATTCTAAGTGTCTAAATAATACATATCCCAAATATCTCTGTAATCCATATAAAGTAATCCAAGTAAAGTAAAGACAATCCTAATCTAAGGGAGTGTCATCTACTGGTAGTGGATCCTGCTGTTTGTCCAAGTCCAGGAACTCGTCTAGTGTAGCACCGTAGTAGGTAGGGCAGAACGCCTCAGCCTCGTCCTCTGTAATATTTCAACAGGTCCAGAAAGGCAGGAGCGAGCACAGTACATCTCAACAAATCATAGCAGGTTAGGATATATAATAATGCTAGAGAGTAAGATACAAAAAACTGAAGAATAATATGATAAACATGAAAGACTGTAAATAAATAGCTACAGTATATAGTGAACTAACAGTGTCTAGTGATTCAGAGCACAAGATCGTTATGTAAACGACACGATGTTGTACACGAGTAATCTACAGAGGTTGTACATGAGTAATCTACTACATTGAATACATAACCACTTCTACTCTCCCGTCCCAATCAATACACAAGGATCTAGCTACGTTATGTTATTATACATGAAGGTCATGTGAATACATGATTATACACGATTCACACGTTTCGTACACGAATGTCACAAATACAAGGAGTACACGATGTTCACGATAAAGTACACGAACACGAATACCCAATGTATCCGCTAAGGGGAATAACATCGCACAACAAGATCCATATAATATTATTCCGTGTTTCCAACGTGTCAGCATCATGTAAAGTAATCTAAAGCAGAAAATATACTCCTAATGCAGGATATGAAATGATTAGAGAATGTACTCGCCTGTATCCAGAGAATCTGGAGAAAATATACTGTCCGAGGAGTGGTGTCTGTCTCCTATAGAATAGTACAAGTCACTATGAGTCTACAATGATAATAAGATGCAAATCAATGCATTCTACATGAATCTAGGTCAATCTAGGCCAAAGTCAACTCTTGGTCAACTCTGGTCAACCCTAAAGTCAAACTAGGTCAACCAAGTCAAACCTAAGTCAAACCATGGTCAACTAGGTCTAACCAAGTCTCACTAGGTCAAACAAGCCATTCTAGGTCCTATCAAGACTATACAAGACCAATCTAGACTTACTATGCAAACAGACATACATTTAGGCCATAGGCTAAGAGCCTAGGCTAGCTATTAGACAATACCATGCCTAAATCATACCATAAATCACATAACCACATGACATTAACTATATCTAAAATAATACACAATTTGATATGTAGTATAATACAACATAGAACACACTAGCATATAAGCTACCTATATACATGTCACACATTCATGTATATCTAATATATACAATAGTAGACACACACATTATATAGTATATATAGGATTTACATCTCAATTTATATGCATGTATATATGAAATAGAAACATATGTATGTGTCCTTGGGTGTGTGTGTGAGGATTAATTCTTAGGTAAGGAAAACTGAAAAACAGTGAGTGTTCAGGTGTCCATGTGTGTATGAGCTGAGGTATGGCAATGCAACAGTGTACAGGACAGTAATCACTCTCAAAACTGTTCATGCAGTGAAAGAAAAGGGAATCAGTTCAATTAGGGAATAAACCCAACACTCACATACCAATAACCAATCTCAGGTTCAAGAACCATTCTCAGTTTAATTGGAATTACCATTCAGCCTACAGGAATACAGTATTTAGAAGGAAAAACAGTTCAGGTAAGAAAAGGAAGAATCAGTGAGCTACTAATCAGTGTATTAGTTCTCAAGTTCATGCTATGAATCAATGCATTCACAGGTTTTAGGAAAAATTTGACAGGAAACAGGGAAGTTATCTATGTGAAATCAGTAAGTAGCATTCAGAGATTCAATCTCAGCTACCCAATGAACAATCAGTTCATTTCAGTCCACAATCTCAGTAAAAGTAGGCCATACAGTTCATGTATTAGGAAATTTAAATCATTTTTTAGTAAATCAGTCCACTGTTTACCTGAAATTCAATCTCAGCTATTGCAAATTAACCCATTACAAAACAGTGATATAGGGACAGGAAAATAAGTGCACTACCTTAAGAAAATCTGGAAATAAACTCATGTTTAGGCATATAGTTCAATGACAGTTAATATGTGAACAAATTGACAGTTCTATCGGAAAATCAAAACAGTTCTATCCCATTCGAATGTAACACCATTGCCAAAATCCCACTTACAAACCAAAAACCAAATTTGAATGCAATATACTGTATTAACATAACTAACAATCATGTATGAGGGATTAATCAATGATAATAGCAATTAAAACTGGGATTAACAGTTAGGAAAATACTGAAAAAGCAATGTATCATCCATCATGCCATTTCAACCCAATTCGAGCCACAATTCCAATCAAAACCTAAACTAATGTGTAAACATAATCTAATACAGGTTATACATGATGTATAGGATCTAATTAGCAATTAAAAGCATGGATTAAACTAATTAAAACTGTAAACAAACAAAGAACCAACTCAGCACTGTGCACGCACACAGTACACACTCGTGCACATATGATTCCGTGTCCGACACGACACGAGGACTCGTGAAACTCGAGGAACCTCATGTCAGTCATGGACACAACATGTGTGTCAAGTTTCAAGAGCCAAAGTGGCGTGTGCACTGAGCAATTGCACCCGAGCAGCAGGGCATAATCCTGCCAGCACGCGCGCGTGCACGACCGCGTGTCCACGTGTCTGTGGGGAGACGATGCGACACAAAACACGACTCAGAACACTAGAAACATGTAAGCGAGAGTAAAACCTAATTTCCTATACAAATAGATTTCTAAAACTCAACCGAAATGCCCTTTGAGGCATTTCACCAAACACCTACACACATGGGTTGATACGTGTCCGATACGGACACGAAATGGACTCGAATTCTAGGGTTAGCTAGTCCTACAGCTAGGATAGGCCTAGGGCATCCTAGAAATGCAATAAAATCAGGAATTTATGGAGGGGATTGAAATATACCTATTGATGAGCAAAGGCTCAAAAGCCCCAAATGGAAGTGGTTCCTCAATCCACCGAAACTTTCCCAAATTGATTCCTTCCTGAAAATACTCAATACCAACAGCAAGTAGACTAATATTAGGTCCTAATGTAATTGGTTTGGAGGAAAAAGGAGTTAAATAGGAATTTCTATGATTTAAGGAAGATGGGGACTCACCTCTTTCCAAACTTGTAATAATCCCAATGGAGACTAGCCCTAACTTTTAGGAGGAGATTAAATAGGGGAAAGGAATCAATGTGACCAGCCATGGGCTGATTAGGGTTAGGGTTTGGTTCATGGTGTGGGCCTACGGGCTTTTAAGGCTTTAAGTCATATAATGACTTGTGAAATCACAAGCCATTCCTTAATCAAATAAATTCCTAATTCCTCCTAATAAATTCTAATGAATCAAAAGCCACTAACTTAGGTCAAGCTAGGGTTACATAACCTAACCAAGTAGCCATGACTTAGGTTAGTCTCTAGGTTAGTCTCCTAGTCAACACTAGTCAAAGTCAACTATAGGACCAAAATCAATTATACTAAAAATCACTAAAAAATCACATTAATTCTAATAAATCTAAATAATAAATAATAATTCCAATTAATTCCCAAAATTTCAAAAATGACCAAAATACCCTCAAGCTAGAAAAGTGGTAGTGACATATATACACTAGAGATGGAAAGATGAACATAATAGAAGTTCCAACTAAAAGAGCTGAAGTATAAAACTGAAAATGCATTAATCAGAAAAGAATAGAAAGCATATGTATTTCATTTGTTTCAATCTTGACTTTCAAATAATGATAGAAAGCATAATTCTGGGAGGCAGAGTAGAATTTTGGACACAACAAAGAGAAAGCTAATACATTTTCAGTCATGAAGCTTAAGCTACATACAACTAAGGAGCATAGACTAGTAGCACTCAACTAAACCTTACTTCTTTCTCCAAATGATGAAAATTAAGAGAAAGATTAGCTTTGTTTTTTATTTGAATGATAAACTCTAAAATTAAAATTTAGCATAAAAATAATAAATAAATTGATACCTTGGGCCTGTACAGTAATAGGGTATTGGTTTCAACAGTGTCACACATACCCATGCTGCTACTTGTCTCGTTCTGGCTTGAACTCACCTGAGATACAATAATATTGTAATCTTAGAGAGATGCATAGTGTCACGCCCCAGAACCAGAATACTGTAGAGCGGGGGCAGACATAGCCAGCTACTTATATTGAAATGGAAACCACTTCGATATACGGTCACGGCTTTCTAGATATATGAGGGTTTACTACAAGCCAACAGTCTCTTATGGTCATGAACAAGCCTAATGTCTCAATCACAAGCAAGTAAGTAAGGTTGCAAGATGTATGATCATTAAATATACAATAATAAGGCGTCCCAAATATTACATATTCAGCTGATCATGAAGCTAGTCGTATAAAATACGAGGACTAGCAAGAGTTAAGTCATACATGATCAACCCTAGGATTTGTTAATCATGTTTACAGCCCATAGGTAGACAGTAAGTAAAGTGCATCGAGCTACAGGTGCTCGTCGGCTAAACGCCTCAAAAGAATATTTTTACAATAAAATGGGCAAGACAAAAAGGAAAACCCACTCTTGGCCCGGGTTCCGTCTAGTGTTCACCATTAGGCTGGAAGCTTGGTAGATCCTTGGGAGCTGCTCCGAAATTTGGCCACACAAAACCAGCTGGGTCAAATCCCAGAAAGAGCAAGTGCCACAAGGGGGCCACGAAATAAGAACAAAAGCCAGCAATCAGCACAAGAAAACTAATATTAAAACTAGAATTACGATAACATGTCAGGATGATATACGACGAGATAACCATAGAACTATTCCGATAGCCAGGTTACAACCCGTAAACCAAATAAGGACCGGGGTTGTAACCCTTCGTCTGAACAGAACTTGGTATCCCACCATTTATCGGCAAGATAATAATGCAAGAAATCAAGACAGGGAGCAATCTTATACTGGATCAAGACATGGCTAGACTGGTTATACCTCATTCAATCAATCACGGCCAAACAGATCCTACGGCTTACTACTTTAACTAACTAGGGTTATCACAGACCTAATTACTAACAAGATGCAGTAAGATTGTTCTACAGCCACAAGCCCTGCAGACCATCCAGGCTACCCAGGACGAAAGATTAGGGTTGAATTCAGGTGGGTACATCATCCAGGAGACACATGTACCCTTAGGTGACTTAGAGGGTACAACACCTGACAGTGTGCTGGAAATGTGCCCTACTCGACGGCAGGCTACAGATCCCTGGAGCGCCCAGGTAACGGGATTGCCTGTAGCTGTGTCATCTCTTCATGACTAGTGTGTTATTCTAGTTATTAACCTTAATCCATTTTAGTAGGTACTCCTGACCGTGGTACTCAGGAGTCCCATCCTAGACATGATGCGAGACTGGACAAGTGGATTTAACAAGCAAGCAAGAAAGAACCACCCACGGTGTCAAGACAGGTCAAGCTAAGTTATCAAGTCAAGTCAAGTCAGAAGTGCGCCGCCATGGGCCACTATCAAGTTATCAAGATAAATCATGTTAGGGAACTTGTCAGGAGTGCTCCACTACGGGTCTCTGTCGTGTTATGCTAGTTCCTTGTCATACCAAGCCATGTACAATAGTCATTCAACATGTTAAGTAAAATCAAGTTCATGACAAAAAGGCGTAAGGATATAAAATCGGCATAAAATATCTAATAAAATATCAAAATACAGGGCTATAGAAGAGCCCAGCTTAAGGAAATAAAACCAGAACTCCAAGAGCTAATGGATTAAGCAAGGGGGGTCAGGGGCAGCATACGTGCAAAAGTACGTACACAGGGAAGCTGCGTACGCACAAAAACACGCACGCAAGGCTCGCTCAAGTCTGCGTACCAAGGCACACTCAAGAGAGCAGTGTACGTGAAAAGTCACGCACGCTCAAGGGAGCAGTGTACGTGAAAAGTCGCGCACGCTCAAAGGAGCAGTGTACGTGAAAAGTCACGCACGCTCAAGGGAGCAGTGTACGTGAAAAGTTACGCACGCTCAAGGGAGCAGTGTGCGTGAAAAGTCACGCACGCTCAAGAGAGCAGTGTACGTGAAAAGTCACGCACGCTCAAGGGAGCAGTGTGCGTGAAAAGTCACGCACGCTCAAGGGAGCAGTGTGCGTGAAAAGTCACGCACGCTCAAGGGAGCAGTGTACGTAAAAAGTCACGCACGTTCAAGGGAGCAGTGTACGTGAAAAGTCACGCACGCTCAAGGGACCAGTATACGTGAAAAGTCACGCACGCTCAAGGAAGCAGTGTGCGTGAAAAGTCACGCACGCTCAAGGGAGCACGCTTCTAACAGGGAGCGTACCCAAGTCTGCGTATGCAACGTTAAAGAGCGCACGCAGCTCAGTGTGCATAAGCTAAACAGCTCTGCACACTGCTCACTGTCTTCTCCAAACAGCAAGAACACCATGGTAGAACCCAAGCTTTCAAAAGTTCATAACTTGGCCATCCGAGCTCCAAATTCGGATTTCCAAAGCTCCAACTTGGGTGAAACTGAATGCTCTCCCACATGGAAACATCAAAAACCCATAAAACACAACTAAAACAGATCAAACCATGCAAAAATCCAAAAATAGGAAAACTTAGATCTAGAGCAATGGAGACTCCAATTCACAAAACACCAAGTTCTAATGTTGATCACCATGTCCTAATCTAGCAAATAGGCAAATAAAAGAGGGCTCTCATGTAGTGGCAAGGTGCACTTGCCTAGGGTTGGGAGAGTTGTGTAGAGGAAGGAGAAGAAGAAGAAGAAGAAAATAAATGGTGGTTATAAGGAGAGAGAAAATGTTGGTGGAGTTATAAAGAGGGTGAGTAGTGGTGGGTTGAGGGTGTAGCATAGGCTTAAGGTAATCCAATACTCATAACCAAACCAAACCGAACCAACCCAATAAAACCAAGTCATGCCAAAAACCCAAAATATGAGAAATACTGAAATTCCCCAAGTTGACAAAAAAATAAGATACATGCCAAAAATCCAGATACGAGTATAAATACGAAATACGGAAAATACAAAAAATGAGGGTGACACATAGAGAAAGTAAAAGATGTCTGGTTTCAAGTTTCATACAGGGTATCCTCAAGTAACTTATAATAACTGGAGTTTTACGGTCTAGTTTTACTAGTATTATGGATCACATGTTTGAAACTTTCAGAGATTATACAATTACTTAGTATATACTTTCTATGGCAAGTTGTCATTTTGATTTCAAGTGCAAGCAAAAAAGTACTAGATAGTATTATACTAACAAGAGTTTTACAGGATATACCAGCAATCTCCCCAAATAAATCACTCTCTTGAACCTTGTGGTAGCCAGCCCGTAGATCAACTATGTACACAAAACCTGTATTCTCTGGCATGGCCTTGAAACAACCATCCAACGAGAATTTGATGCCTCGGACTGCTCTCATCCTCTCTTTCTGGATAGACAGTGCCTCCAAAACTTATCTCCATGTGTCAAAATTAAAAAATTATCAGAGATTATGTAATTACTTAGTATATACTTTCTATGGCAAGTTGTAGTATTGATTTCAAGTGCAAGTAAGCAATACTAGATAATATTATAGTAACTAGAGTTTTAAAGGATATACCAGCAATCTTCCCAAATCCCCAAATAAATCAATCTCTTGAACCTTGCGGTAGCCAGCCCCAAGATCAACTATGTGCACAAAATCCGTAGGCTCTGCCATGAACATGAAATAATCATCCAATGAGAATTTGATGCCTCGGACTACTCCCATCCTCTCTTTCTGAATAGACAGTGATTCTGAAAATTATGAAAATCTATGTATCAAAATGAAGATATAGCATGTATCAATTTCAAGCCTATAGGGATGTTTACTCACCTCTTTAGCCATTCATTCAACAAGATGGAGCTTTTGGGATCTATCCTCTTGCATGTTATTGAATTGGATATATAGAAACACCACATACGTCATCCATTCCTTGAAGGTTCTTTTGCTATCTGATCATCCTGCATGTAATCAATCATACATGATACGTATTATATATATAACAGGTTCCAGTCGGTACAAATGATCCATGTCATTTTTACATAAGAATTTATGGTGCAAATCAGCCTTCATCATTCAACTTCAAACTCGATCTAGGTATATTTGGAATTAGGAAAATCCTATTTTACATGATCTGAATGGTGTGAAAGTCTAAATTCTAGCCCAATTGGAACAAGGTCTACAAGAGCTTTGCAAAACCATTTAGTGAACATTTTTCTTGACAACAAGCATATGGCATATTTTCCTAGTTATATAAATCAACTACACTCATCAGCACGGTCATGATTTTTTTTGTGAAATAAAAAGATATGGTTCAACAATTTTGAGATCATTAGCAAACTTGCAAATATCAAGAGAATTTTATAACAAATATTAAAACAATGTTAAGACCATGGATACACAATCAAATCAAAGAAGTATTTTTGGAAACACTAACACCTCTTGAAAAGTAATGCATTTAGTCCCCCCCCCCCAAATACTTCCGGTCATATATTATTATGTAGTGTGAAAAAGTCTGCAATTGTATCATGTTATAGAGCAAAAAATATGTAAAATTACACAACAGATGAAGAGAACCATACCTCTGTTAAACACTAGAGCATAAGATTCCTATATGATGTGACAAGAAAGAATTTCAAGAGTGTATTCAGCTAACATAGAAAGAACAAAGAGAGAGATAAATGCAACCAAGTGGCTAACCTGGTGTACTCAATTTCCTTCATTATCCTTGGCTTCCTGGAGAAAGATCGCATCACCAGCTAATACATTGTTCTTCAAAATGAATTTTCTAGCGGCCAACTATTTTCCCATTGTAAAATGGTCGTAAAGGAAGGAACTGCACATGAAGTGCATCCTGAGGAAACAATTCCTTTCCTGCTAATATATTATTCCTTGAATCATGCTTAATAGCTCCAAATTCTTATCCTAGTTTAAGTTTATTGAGAATTGCTTTCAACTTGTCTATTCTTCTATGTGTTCCTCGTCCAAGATTGTAGTTTTTTGTGGGGAAATTTCACAAACAGGTGATGAGCAAGAAATAGAGTGTAAAGACACGGATAGATATGAGAGATGCAATCGGAACAAGCCAACACAAATATATAGATATGAAAGAAAAAATAACAATTTCAACCCTAATATAAACCTACATGCCATCTAGATCTAAAAAAATAGAACATCAGTCCTGGCATACCTCTCCAAACTTAGATGACTACTCTTTCTCAGAAGGTGAAGCTCACACCTGTTCTCCAAAAAGAGGTATGCCTTTGTACAAACCTATCCAAATCCAAATGATGCTCCCTCTATTGTCTTCTAAAGATGAAAGATCAAACCCTTTTTACCCATATATTTGAAAGCAAACATCTATTGAGATCAGAAGCCATGCGAGCTTAAAGGGTGGTCTATAAATAATCGTAAATCTTAATGATACCTATCTTTAAATGACATGCAAATCCCACCCTTATAGCATTCTAGAGAATCAGAAACAAATCTTAAAGGTTTAGAATCTCTAAGAAAGTACAAACAAGAGTGATACAGTACCTATTTATTATTGTTTCTACCAATAGATCCCAATAGCAGATGGATAAATGACTTCTCTAGATGCTCAGCGACATCATCAGATGTTCCTGTCAACGTTATGAACGTATTAATTAAGAAAATCTCATAGCATTTATATTTATATTGGAGTTCAATGTACACCCTTAATACTCATGCTAATTAACACAAAAGTAGCACCACATGCTAGAGAGAGTTCTAATGATAAGGTGGCTCCTACCAATACACAATCATGGCCATATGTTGCATGTTCATTACCATTTCATCATTTTATATGAAGATCTCAGTCAAAAAAAGAATTTGTTGAAATATGAAAGTAAACTGGTGCAAGAAACTATGTATCCATGTGATCTATGTGCAAGTGTGCAACGTAAACTAAGCATAGTAAACTAATGCAGAGGACATGAATCATACTCGACAAACTCAGAAACCAAATAGCCAAGATTTTTCCAATCGGACTCTAGCATTTGTTGATAGTAGCTCCCCATCCCTTCTTGTCCTCGTGGTCGAGTTGCGAGGAGCGACGGTAGGAGGAGGAGAAGGAGGAGTCGGGAGCGGTGGGGAAAAAGGGTCCACTTTAATATTCCCAGCAGTGGCGGTGGCGGTGGCGGTGGAGGAAGAGGAAGAGTTGCACGGAAGGGGATTGGTGGAGGAGGAGCCAGATCGCAAGGAGGGAAGGGAGGAGGAGGGGTAGGGGGATGAAGAGGAGGCCTCGACCCGCTTGTGCTTGCACCTGCACGTTTTCTTATATAGTTGCGATGATCGACTATGGCATCTTCGATGGAGGAGATGGAAGAACAGCTATATTAAACCTGTAATTTTTTATGGAAAGAGAGATGGAAATGGGGATTGGAAAAAAAGAAAGAAAGAAGAGGTGGTTGGCTAACATTGAAGAGATGGAAACGGTGGGAGATTAGAATTTTTGGGAAAATTTAAACTAATATAAAATTAGAGGAGGGAAAACTAAAATTTTGGTGCTGAATAATTTTCTTTCATGTCACATTAAAATTAAAGATTTTTTTATTAGTATTTTTTATTTATTTAGTTTTCTAAAAAAATTTCTTTTCCAACACGTGCAAACTCAGTTAAATCGTGTATTTCCCAGCACACGATTTTTAGCCGGTCGTCATGTCGTTTCAGACTCTTCGTGTGGATCATGTCCGCACTGGCTTTTTCATCATCGTCCCACACGCACGCTTCGCGCACTCCGCGCGCTCCAGAGTCTCACGAGACGGCCGACGTCTTTCGACGCCGGCAACTCAACGCATCGCTTCGCCCACGACGCCGAAGGCGTCCCCGACGTCTTCACGACGCCTACGACAGCGTCAAAATTAATTTAATTTTTTTCTACAACAAATAAAATTTTAGTCTTGTATCTAAATTTTTATGTAACATAAAAAAATTGATAACTGCAGGGAAGTAAATACACCTATGTTTTCACTTCTCACATAACTTGTCTTTGATATTGGTTAAAAATTAAAATTTTATTCCAGTGACAAAGAATTAATTATGGGCAAGTAAAAAACCTTAAGATGCTTTAATAGCAGCACATATCAGATAAAATTAATAACTATAAGAAATCTTACACCTCCGACAATGTTTCTTTGTTATGAAAATATTGTATAAAAATTAATTAGGGTAGGGGGGCTTCGGCCGTCAACGAGGACTGCGGTCGTCAATAAGTATTATGACTTGTGACAAGCACCCAATTTATTGCTTCTTAATTAATGAGGCAATACATTACTTTAGAGGCAAGATAGTATGAACTATGATGCTATATAAAATCTAGGCCTCGTTCGGTTCTCGAAAAGGAATGGAAAGGAAAGAAAATTGATTCTATGATATTTTCTTTCCATTAGAAAATTGTAATTCCATTCAATTTTCTTTCCAGTGTTTGGAAAAACCAAAGCAATTGAGAGGGAAAGTGAATCCTTAGAGGAAAAAATGAATCATTTTTGGTGTTTTTGTATGATACATCTTATAAGAAGTATTTATGTATTGCAATAATATATTCAATAATTAAGCTATCAAAGTCCCCAATGTCGCATTGTCAATACATGGTCAAAACGATGGACGTTGTTTACTTACGTGTCCACAATCACCAAGTATCTGTTCTTTCGGTGTTATAGAACTATAGATGGTAGATATGGGGCAATTTTACTAAAGGACATTCTTGATTAATTAGCAATAGGTCAAGATGCAAAGAAGTAAACTCTGGTATTGCAATGACTCATTGGATAGTAACTGGATTAGATGCAACTGATACAGGGCCGACTCTGAGTTCATAGGAGCCCAAGGCGAACTTTTGTAATGCCTGTGGTTCGTATTACGTATTCTTGGAATACGTGTACGTATTTTATTCTTGTATTGCATGATTTCTTTCTTGGCTTGGTTTATTCCTGGTTCGGGTTGGTTGGTTCGGCTTGGCTTGGTTTTGATTGGGTTCATGATGAACCCAAGGTGAACCCCCTACCTACCACCACCATTTGTATTTATTAGCCCTCTTCATTCTCTCTCTTTATTTATCATCTTCTTCTTCCTCATTTACTTCCTTACCTACCAGAGAGAGGAGAGAGAGGTCTAGGCAAGTGCAAATTGCTTCATGGAGGAACTCAAATTTTATTACTTCATTCTCTTCCTTACAGTATTTTAACTAACTTTAATACTTGGCATTTTCACTTTCCATGGCTAGATTCTTGTAGATCTAAGTCTATTTTATTTTCAAAATTCTTGGGTTTTGATCTACTTAATCTGGTTATTTCCTAGTTTTGATGGTTCCATGTTGTAGAGAATTTCGTTCTACCCCGTTTTGACCTATGGAAGTTCGGATTTGGGTTCCGGATGATGGAGTTATGGAGCTTGAGGACTTGGCTCTCATGGTGTTCTTCTTCCCGAAAAATTGGAGAAGAAGAACAGTACTTGACTTGATCGCATGAACATTTCATGCGGCAAGTGTTCTCTGAGCCTCATGGACTTTTCCCCACTTGGCCGCATATGCGCCCTTGTACTCTTCTGAGCCGCATAAATTATCTTAGCCGCATGAGCCCCCCACTTGAGTCGCAGTCGCATAGGCGCATGACCCCGCTTCCGTATAAGCTCCGCTCCTACCTGCGCCGCAAGGACTCGATTGATTGAGCCGCATGGACTCGATTGACCTGAGCTGCATGGACTCAATTAATCGGGCCGCAGGGATCCAATTGATTCCAGCCGCATGGGTTTTGAACCTGTGCTGTTTGGATTCGATTGATCTCAGCCGCATGGGGCCATAAACATCCTTAGCCGCATATGCGCCCGTCATTCCCTAGCCGCATGAACTTGCTCCCTCCCAGCCGCATGCGCCCTCGTCCCCCTGGCCGCCTGCGCCCCTTGTCTTAGCCGCATGGGATCCAGTGACCCTGGCCGCATGCGCTCTCCTAATTGGGCCGCATGAGTCTTTTCCTTTCCTGACCGCATATGCTTTAGCCGTATGGTTTTTCTATAGCCCTGAATATTGATATTTTATTAGATATTTTACGTCCATTTTATATCCTTACGCCTTTTTTTATGAACTTGAAAATCATGAATTCATTTGATATATTTGGAAATGATTACCTGAGCATGACACGATAGTGACCCGTAGTGGTGCACTCTTGACAAGTAGACATGACATGACCTGATAGTGGCCCGTCGTGGCGCACTCATGACTCGTACACTTGACATGATTACCTGACATGATATATCTCGATGAGCTGTTGCGACGGCTACCTGACATGACATGACCTGTACAATACACCTGGACACCGTGGGCGATTGTGCTTGTACAAATAATCCAGTCCTGTCTTGTATCATGTCTAGGAGGGGACTCCTGAGTACCACGGTCAGGAGTTTCCATTGAAATAGACTAAGGCTAATAACTAGATTAATACATTAGTCATAAAGAGATCTTCCAGCCACAGGCAATCCCGTTACCTGGGCACGCCTTGGGATCTGTAGTCTGCCGTCGAGTAGGGCATATTTCCAGCACACTGTCATATGTTGCACCTTTCAAGCTACCTAAGGGTACATTCGTTTCCTGGATGATGTACCCACCTGAATTCAACCCTAATCTTTCAACCCGGGTAACCTGGATGGTCTGCAGGACTTGCGACTGTAGAGTAATCTCACTGCATCTTGTTAGTAATTAGGCTTATGACAACCCTAGTTAGTTAAAGTATCAAGCCATAATTTTTGCTTGGCCGTGAAATGATTGGATGGAGTCTAACCTGTCTAGTCTTGTCCTGATTCTGTTCCAGATTACTGCATGACCTGAATGCTTGTATTTATTTTACCGATAAATGGTAAGAATTCCAAGTTCTGTTCAGACGAAGGGTTACAACCCCGGTTCTTGTTTGGTTTACGGGTTGTAACCTGGTTATCTGAATAGTTCCATGGTTATCTCGTCGTATATCATCCTGATGTATTTTCTTTATTTCCAGTTCTTACTTATTTATACTCTTGTACTGATTGCTGGTTTTAGTTCCTAAGTAAAGCTTCCTTTGTGGCACTTGCTCTTTCTGGGATCTGACCCAGCTGGTTTTGTGTGGCCAGATTTCGGAGCAGCTCCGGAGGATCTACCGACTTTCCAGCCCGATGGTGAACACCAGACGTAACCATGGCAACGAGTGGGTTATTTTTGGCTCTCCCACACTATTGTAAAAATATTCTTTTGAGGCATTTAGCCGACGAACACCTGTTTAGCTCGATTGTACTTACTTACTGTCTGCCAACGAGCTGTAACATGATTAACAAATCCTAGGGTTGATCATGTATGACTAAACTCTTGCTAGTCCTAACATTTTGTAACGACTAGCTTCATGATCAGCTGAATATGTAATGTTTGGGACGCCTTACTATTGTATATTTAATGATCATACATCTTGTAACATTTACTTATTTGCTTATGATTGAGACACTAGGCTTGTTCATGACCTTAAAAGACTGCTGGCTTGTAGATAAACCCTCATGTATCTAGACAGCCGTGACCATATAGCGAGATAGATTCCATTTTATATACGTAGCTGGCTATGTCTGCCCCCACTCTCCAGTATTCTGGTTCTGGGGCGTGACATGGTTTAAGTGGTGGCCCATGCAGGTCTTGTAAATCAAGATATGTGAGGGTTTACCGAATAGATGTCTCAATTAGTATTCGTCCTTGATCTCTGCTCGTATCTTCTGAATCCCTGGATTCTTGTCCTGATCATATGCTTGTATCGTTGATCTGTCCTGGTCCTTCCTTATTGTTCCCTATGTCATCTTCTTCAGCGGAATTGTTCGTGGTCCTACCGACCAGCAAGGCGAAGCACCTCCCGCGGACCAGCAGCAACCTGGAGATCAAGCCCAGCATTCGGGAGTAGCCTCCAGAGTCGTGCCTTCTGATAAAGAGCCACCAGTCCAACCAGTTCAGCCTGCCGAGCCTGATGATGGCACTTTGGTAGGACTCGTCAGGACCTTGATAGCTTCCCAAGATCGTCGTGGAGATGTCTTGCACCAGGCAGTGACGGATGCTTTGACTAGAGGAGGTCATCAGGATAACAGCGCGACCAACAGCTTCAAGCGCTTGAACCCTCCATTCTTCGACGGTAGTGAAGATGCTATCGCAGCGGATGCGTGGCTTCAGGATACTGAAGTAATTCTAGAAGCAGCCAGGACCCCAGAGAACGAGAAGGTAGCCGTGGTGCGCCTGCAGTTGTTAGATCTTGCCCACAGCTGGTGGGCGGCGTAGGCCGTTGGATTAATGGCACCCATTGCCTGGGCAGTGTTCAGAGAGAGATTCCAGACCAAGTATTTCGATGCTGTAGCTCGGTACGATCTACAGACGAGGTTCACCAATCTGAAGTAGATGGGCAGGACGGTCGACGGATATGCAGCCGAATTTTCCAGACTTAGTCGGTTTGCTCCCACTTTGGTGGCAACCGAGTATGATCGAGCCCAGCGGTTCCAGCAGGGACTTCACCTGGAGATCTTGTTGGTAGTTGAGCAGTTTAAGCATCAGACTTTTGATGCAGTCTTGAGAGCAGCTAGGAGGCATGAGTATACCTCCCAGAGGATTGTGGACAGGGCTGGAGGTCGAAAGAGATCTCACGGCCAGATGAATCAGTCTTCAGCACCAGCCCCGGCAGCCAGGGCCTTGACTATTAGAGCTCCGAGGCGAGCAGCCTCAGTAACGTCGGTTCAGTATTCCATCCCGACGTACCCTCAGCAGCAGCAGCAGAAGCAGTCTTTCCCAGTAGGATGTTCTCATTGTGGGAAGCCAGGCCATATGGTGGCAGAATGTCGCAGGGCGCAAGAATTGTGCCTGGCTTGTGGAGTACCAGATCATAGGATTGGATCCTGCCCGAATAGGGGTGGTTCATCATCGTCTAACCTTTCTAGCTCTTCGGTGAGAGGACCAGCACCGGTCCAGCAGCAGCAGTATCCATTCTCGAGGCCCTTGCCGCCTCAGTCTCAAGTATTCCAACAACAGAACTCCCAGCAGTATGCACAAGTCCAAGCCCAGAGTCAGAGCAGGCAGCGAGGATTTCAGCAGAGGGGACCAGCACCCCGAGGGCATGGTCATGCTATGGTGATGACCGGAGAGGAAGGATTGGCACCAGGAGAGGTAGTGGCAGGTACTATTCTCGTCAACTCCTTTCCAGCTTCAGCTTTATTTGATTCTGGTGCATCGTATTCTTTTATATCTGCACGATTCGCGACATGGATAGGATTGGAGCCCGAGTCATTATCAGTAAGGCTCAATATACTTACTGGTATTGGACTTGTGGGAGTTGATAGAGTGTTTTTCTCGTATCGGATCGTAGTTAGCGGTAAGGAATTTCCCGCTAGGTTGATAGAGTTCCCGATGGCCGATTACGATGTGGTCTTAGGGATGGATTGGTTGAGGAACCAGTATGCTAGAATAGACTGCCATATTGGTAGGGTTGTTTTTAGCATTCCAGGCGAGCCAGAGTTTTCCTTTTCCCGAGGCGCAGTTGAGCCTTCTCCTTCAGTAATGCGGATGGCGGTAGCAGCAGTGCCGTTGCCCCGGATAGTCGAGGATTTTCCAGATATTTTTCCAGAAGAACTTCCAGGTATGCCGCCAGAGTGGGAGATCGAGTTCACTATAGAATTGATTCCCGGGACAGCCCTAGTGTCAGAGAGAGTCTACAGGATGGCGCCGTCAGAATTGGAGATCTTGTACATGATGATTGAAGAACTTCGAGCCAAGGGATTCATTCGTGCTAGTGGATCGCCTTGGGGAGCCCCGATGCTTCTTATAAAAATGAAAGATGGTACGTCCAGGTTATGTGTTGATTATCGTACCTTAAACTCAGTGACAATCAAGAACAGATATCCTCTTCCGAGGATAGATGACTTGTTTGATCAGCTTAAAGGGGCAGCAGTATTCTCGAAGATCGACTTGCGCTCAGGATATCATCAGATCAGGGTCAGAGAGCAGGACATCCCAAAGACAGCTTTTAGATCGAGGTATGAGCATTGGGAGTTCCTTGTGATGCCATTTGGAGCAACCAATGCGCCGGCAGTATTTATGGACCTCATGAATCGCATCTTTATGCCTTACTTGGATCAGTTTGTGATTATGTTCTTGGATGACATCCTGGTCTACAGCAAGAGTGAGGCGAAGCATGAGCAGCATCTCCGTATAGTTCTTCATATCCTCAGAGAGCACCAGTTATATGCCAAGTTCAGTAAATGCGAGTTCTGGCTCGATCGTATTTCGTACTTGGGTTATATCATCACTAGATGAGGAGTAGAAGTGGATCCCCAGAAGATTGTGGCTATTGAGTCATGGCCAGTGCCCAGCACAGTTGCAGAGGTTCGCAGTTTTCTTGGATTGGCCGACTACTACCGACGGTTTGTTTCAGATTTTACTCAAATTTTAGCGCCATTGACCCAATTGACCCACAAGGATGTACAGTTTGCTTGGACAGCAGAGTGTCAGAGTTCTTTTGAGCAGTTGAAGCGAGGCCTGATAACAGCCCCTATTCTCATGCTTCCAGATGGGACTGGAGGATTCTCAGTGTACTGTGATGCTTCAGGCAGAAGTTTAGGTTGTGTTCTGATGCAGCATTGGAAGGTAATAGCTTATGCGTCATGACAACTTCGTGATCATGAGAGGAATTACCCAACCCATGACTTGGAGCTGGCAGCAGTAGTGTTTGCACTTAAGCTGTGGAGGCACTATTTGTACGGAGACAGGGTGAAGATTTTCACCGACCACAAGAGCCTGAAGTATTTTTTTCACCCAGAAGGATCTTAACATGCGTCAGAGAAGGTGGCTGAAGCTTCTTGTGGATTATGATGTCAACCTATAGTATCATCCTGGGAAGGCCAACGTCGTTGCAGATGCATTGAGCAGGAGAGTCGAAGTTTATTTCCTAACAGCGCAACCGGAGCTGTTAGCAGATCTTCAAAAGATGGGTATAGAAGTTATTCTCTCTTCTAGTGTGGCATTGATGGCCAGTATGCAAGTTTAGTCCACTATAGTCGAAAGGATCCGGATGGCGCAGTCAACAGATTTCAAGCTTCAGCGACTCAGAGAAGAGTGTGAGGCGGGACGTAGACCAGAATTATGCATTCATGATGATGGTACCCTTCGACATTGTAATCGTCTTTGTGTACCCAGTGGAGATATCAGACAGGAGGTTATGTCAGAGGCTCACAGTTCATAGTATTCTATTCATCCTGGCAGTACGAAGATGTACCGTGATATCCGTCAGCACTTTTGGTGGAATGGCATGAAGCGGGAGATAGTTCGGTTTGTCTCTCGGTGTTTGGTTTGTCAACAAGTTAAGGCCGAACATCAGAGGCCCGCTGGACTTCTTCAGCCCTTACCGATTCCAGAATGGAAGTGGGAGCATGTGACCATGGATTTCGAGACTAGATTACCTAGATCCCCAGCTGGTAGAGATGTTATTTGGGTTATAGTTGATCGGCTCACGAAGGTAGCTCACTTTCTCCCATTCAGAGTTGGTCAGCCGACGGCTCAGCTAGCGGAGATGTACCTTAGGCAGATCGTCAGGTTGCACGGAGTTCCAGTCAGTATCACCTCAGACCGGGATTCAAGATTTATATCGCACTTTTGGCGTAGCTTACAAGAGAGTTTGGGGACTCATCTCTAGTTTAGTTCAGCATATCATCCGCAGACAGATGGTCAGTCGGAGCGTACAATCTAGACTCTTGAAGACATGTTACGATCTTGCACACTTGACTTCGGTGGTTCGTGGGAAGATCACCTATACCTGGTGGAGTTCTCGTACAACAACAGTTTCCAGGCCAGTATCCAGATGGCACCGTTCGAGGCACTTTATGGCAGAAAGTGCAGATCCCGGTTAGCCTGGGATGATGTTGGAGAGAGGCAGATGCTCGGTCCAGAAATGATTGCCCAGACAGTTGAAGTGGTTAGAAGAGTCCGGGATCATCTTCGAGTTGCCCAAGATCGCCAGCGCCATTGGGCCGATTCTCATCGGCACCCTCTCGAGTTTTCGGTCGGCGATCATGTATTCCTGAAGATTTTGCCTAACCGTGGCATCATTCGTTTCGGCGTACGGGGCAAGCTTAGTCCTAGGTATATAGGACCGTTTGACATTCTGGAGCGAGTAGGAGATGTATCCTATCGTCTTGCTCTTCCGTCGTCGCTAAGCGAGGTGCATGACGTGTTCCATGTATCCCAATTACGATGGTATATCCCGGACCTGAGCCACATCCTGGATCATTCGAAATTGGTTGTTGGTACCAACCTTTCGTATGAGGAGAGGCCCGTGTCTATATTCGACCAGAGAGAGAAGATCCTCAAGAACAAGACTATCAAGTTAGTCCGAGTTGCTTGGGGTCATCACTCTTTGGGGGAGTCAACGTGGGAGCGTGAGGATGATATCCGATCGTGATATCCCGACTTGTTTGACTCGTGAGGTATAATGTCTTTCTTATGCCTCATGCCTTCGATTCCTTGCTTGAATGAGTGATTGTCTGCCTAGTTTTAGCTTGCATGTGATTAATATAGCTTGTCATTGCTCCTCTAGCCTCTTGATTAAATTTCGAGGACGGAATTCTTTTAAGGTGGGTAGAGTTGTAATACCTGTGGTTCTTATTACGTATTCTTGGAATACGTGTACGTATTGTATTCTTGTATTGCATGACTTCCTTCTTGGCTTGGTTTATTCCTGGTTCGGGTTGGTTGGTTCGGCTTGGCTTGGTTTTGATTGGGTTCATGATGAACGCAAGGTGAACCCCCTACCTACCACCACCATTTGTATTTATTAGCCCTCTTCATTCTCTCTCTTCATTTATCATCTTCTTCTTCCTCATTTACTTCCTTACCTACCAGAGAGAGGAGAGAGAGGTCTAGGCAAGTGCAACTTGCTTCATGGAGGAACTCAAATTTTATTACTTCATTCTCTTCCTTACAGCATTTTAACTAACTTTAGTACTTGGCATTTTCACTTTCCATGGCTAGATTCTTGTAGATCTAAGTCTATTTTATTTTCGAAATTCTTAGGTTTTGATCTACTTAATCTGGTTATTTCCTAGTTTTGATGGTTCCATGTTGTAGAGAATTTCGTTCTACCCCCGTTTTGACCAATGGAAGTTCAGATTTGGGTTTCGGATGATGGAGTTATGGAGCTTGAGGACTTGGCTCTCATGGTGTTCTTCTTCTCGGAAAATTGGAGAAGAAGAACAGTACTTGACTTGACCGTATGAACATTTCATGCGGCAAGTGTTCTCTGAGCCGCATGGACTTTTTCCCACTCGGCCGCATATGCGTCCTTGTCCTCTTCTGAGCCGCATAAATTATCTTAGCCGCATGAGCCCCCCCACTTGAGTCACAGCCGCATAGGCGCGTGACCCCGCTTCCGCATAAGCTCCGCTCCTACCTGCGCCGCAAGGACTCGATTGATTGAGCCGCATGGACTCGATTGACCTGAGCCGCATGGACTCAATTAATCGGGCCGCAGGGATCCAATTGATTCCAGCCGCATGGGTTTTGAACCTGCGCTGTTTGGATTCGATTGATCTCAGCCGCATGGGGCCATAAACATCCACAGCCGCATATGCGCCCGTCATTCCCTAGCCGCATGAACTTGCTCCCTCCCAGCCGCATGCGCCCTCGTCCCCCTGGCCGCCTGCGCCCCCCTTGTCTTAGCCGCATAGGATCCAGTGACCCTGGCCGCATGTGCTCTCCTAATTGGGCCGTATGAGTCTTTCCCTTTCCTGACCGCATATGCTTTAGCCGTATGGTTTTTCTATAGCCCTGAATATTGATATTTTATTAGATATTTTACGTCCATTTTATATCCTTACGCCTTTTTTTATGAACTTGAAAATTATGAATTCATTTGATATGTTTGGAAATGATTACCTGAGCATGACACGATAGTGACCCGTAGTGGTACACTCTTGACAAGTAGACATGACATGACCTGATAGTGGCCCGTCGTGGCGCACTCATGACTCGTACACTTGACATGATTACCTGACATGATATATCTCGATGAGCTGTTACGATGGCTACCTGACAAGACATGACCTGTACAACATACCTCGACACCGTGGACGATTGTGCTTGTACAAATAATCTAGTCCTGTCTTGCATCATTTCTAGGAGGGGACTCCTGAGTACCACGGTCAGGAGTACCCATTAAAATGCACTAAGGCTAATAACTAGATTAATACATTAGTCATAAAGAGATCTTCCAGCCACAGGCTATCCCGTTACCTGGGCACGCCTTGGGATCTGTAGCCTGCCGTCGAGTAGGGCACATTTCCAGCACACTGTCATGTGTTGCACCCTTCAAGCTACCTAAGGGTACATTCGTTTCCTGGACGATGTACCCACCTGAATTCAACCCTAATCTTTCAACCCGGATAACCTGGATGGTCTGCAGGGCTTGTGGCTGTGGAGTAATCTCACTACATCTTGTTAGTAATTAGGCTTGTGACAACCCTAGTTAGTTAAAGTATTAAGCCGTAATTCTTGCTTGGCCGTGAAATGATTGGATGGAGTCTAACCTGTCTAGTCTTGTCCTGATTCTGTTCCAGATTACTGCATGACCTGAATGCTTGTATTTATTTTACCGATAAATGGTGATAATTCCAAGTTCTATTCAGACGAAGGGTTACAACCCCGGTCCTTGTTTGGTTTACGGGTTGTAACCTGGTTATCTGAATAGTTCCATGGTTATCTCGTCGTATATCATCCTGATGTATTTTCTTTATTTCCAGTTCTTACTTATTTATACTCTTGTGCTGATTGCTGGTTTTAGTTCCTAAGTGAAGCTTCCTTTGTGGCACTTGCTCTTTCTGGGATCTGACCCAGCTGGTTTTGTGTGGCCAGATTTCGGAGCAGCTACGGAGGATCTACCGACTTTCCAGCCCGATGGTGAACACCAGACGTAACCAGGGCAACGAGTGGGTTATTTTTGGCTCTCCTACTCTATTGTAAAAATATTCTTTTGAGACGTTTAGCCGACGAGCACCTGTTTAGCTCGATTGCACTTACTTACTGTCTGCCTACGGGCTGTAACATGATTAACAAATCCTAGGGTTGATCATGTATGACTAAACTCTTGCTAGTCCTAACATTTTGTAACGACTAGCTTCATGATCAGCTGAATATGTAATGTTTGGGACGCCTTACTATTGTATATTTAATGATCATACATCTTATAACATTTACTTATTTGCTTATGATTGAGACACTAGGCTTGTTTATGACCTTAAAAGACTGCTGGCTTGTAGATAAACCCTCATGTATCTAGACAGCCGTGACCGTATAGCGTGATGGATTCCATTTCATATACATAGCTGGCTATGTCTGCCCCCGCTCTCCAGTATTCTGGTTCTGGGGCGTGACAACTTTCAAAATAGACTCCCATATATAATATAAAAAAATAATAAATAATAAAATTATTGTTATCACCAAGATTTAAACTAAAGACCTCTAAACTACAAGACTAATATGTTAACCACTACACAATAATTATTTTATGTTAACCGCTATACTATAATTAATTTTTATGAATAACAACTTACAACTTAATTTTGGGGCCCAAATAAATATGGGGCCCGGAGCAGGTGCACTCGGTGCACTTGCTCAGGGCCGACCCTGAATTGATGTTATTACTGTGTTCTACCTTATTATTGTTTGGTTGCTACAACAAATAAATGCGTCTATAGCATATATTTATTGATTGCTTGCTCCTAGTATGTAACTGTTTGATTGGTGTCCCACAACAAGTACATATTGTTGTTAGCAACAAAGTGACTTACTTTGTTTCTTTAAAGTTCTTTGTCAACTCAAGCTAACATAAATAACAGAAGAAGACACCATATACAATAATCAGAATTAATGACTTGTCGACTAATCATAGCTTGTAACAACTAATTCAAAGAAAAGAAGATGAATTTTTTTTTCTTGGAGAGAATTGGGGAGAAATTCATCCACCACCACCATACAAACACAAGTAAGAAACATATAAGTTATAACTTATTATGGGTTGTGTCTCCTTTTTTGGTCAAACATATGGATATGCAATTTAAAATAGTGAAAAGATAAATACATTCACAATATTTACTTGTAGTGCCAAAATAAAGAGAAACTTACATCATTGTATAAACATTGTGAAAAACACAAATTTTTACAATATTATATAAAAGTTGTTGAATCTTTTTACAATATTTTTTAAACCTTGTAAAAAAAATACATACACAATGCTTATATACATTGGTAAAATAAAATTAATTTTACAACGTCGAACAAACAATGTGAAAGATAGAAAGTTTATAATAGTGGATAAACGTTGTTGAACTTGACATTTTTACAATGTTTTAAAAACAATGTCAAAAGTAATAACTTTGACAACATTAAATAAAAGTTGCCAAAATTAATAAATTTTACAATATTAAAAAAACGTTGTTGAAGATAGTTATACACAACTTTTGTGAATGGCCATTGTAGAAGTCTTAATGTTTGAATATAAAACGTTGTTTGCACACGTGCTTTACAACGTTTTTATAATAAAGGTTGTAGAAGGCCCCTATTTTTTACAATGTTTTCAGGATGTGTTGTAAATAAAACATTGTAAAAGAGATTTTTTCTTGTAGTGCATAACAGCCCATTACCAAATTCAGTCCAAAATGAACCAAGTAAAATTAATTAGTTAACTACAACAGTAAATATAACAACTAAATGATATTTATTTAAAAAAACTTTATTATGGAAATTACCAATTTGAAAATGTGAGGTTACAAAATGATACGGTCCTGTTGGCGTAAGTTTCGTCTCGATTTGACGAACGGGCACAAAGAAATTAGAAAATTTGCACACAGGCCGATATGGTGAATTTCGACGGATACGGGTCAAATTTTTCGCGCACACGCAACCAATTTGAATTTCGTCAAAGCCCACATATCCGCAATATCCATACGTGTCTTTCGATGCTTACGGTGCACGACCATGTTACCCGGTTTGGCGGGACGCACGTCATATCGAAGGATTTTATTGTTTTTGAAAACAGTTTTTGATAGTTTTTTCTAAATTTCCAAAACTGATTTATTTGTGCATATTTAATGAATTCAAATCTACAAAATAATTTCTGAGCTCCTATATGTGATCTAAAAGATTGTTCAAATATATTTTAGTAACTGCTATTAGGTTGATCTGAATTCAACTCCAAACATGGAGGTTTGGACTATCGTATGCCCTGTTTGCAAACAGATATTTGATCGACTTTGTGTCGATTTTGCGGGAAATATAGTGCATGACAAATGAATCTATTTAAAGGGGATGGAAGACCTATAGGTTGTGTACATACCTGAACAAGTAGATCGAAAGATGATCCACTGTGTGATGAGAAATCATATCCTGAACTCAGATCGGTGATGTGTGTTGCTTGTTGGTTGCTGTTTACTGCGGCTGTCTTTGGCTATTGTTCCCACGCGACTTCTGCGACGTGCGACGGCGGTGCTGGCGGCGAGTGGCCGCCCAGGGTCGAGGGAGGGTGGCACGCCATCCTGGGTTAGCCGAGGGCTAGGGTTTTGTGAATTCCTTCTCCTTTTGATTAATTTGTACGTTCACAGAGGTTCAAAAATAGTCGGCTTGGGATTGCTTGGGAACCCGACTGGATTTGGCTGGGCTGGGCCTCAGCTGGGTTGGGGTTTGCTGTGGGCTGGGCTTTCTTGGACTAGATGGTTAATTGGAAAGATGTCTGCTTATACATAGTATAGGTCCGGCCCCTATTTGTACATGCCATAAATCCTAATGCTTGTATATTAAGAATATATATAACTCATTATATAATATTATAATAATATATATTATATAATATATATTATATATAATATATTATATATATATATATATATATTTAATATATATATATATATATATATTCATGTGTGTATTCTCTATATACACATCCCTAAGACAACAAACATTTCTAGCATCTCAAATAATATCTATTTTTAAAACTATATATTTACATATATATACAAAATATTTGACAACGATTTATCAAATAGCAATCGTTATCTATTTAATAAAACAATAATAGTAATATAAATATAATTACCAACTAACATAACTAGAAAGTACACATTGGGTAAACTCACCATATCCTTACATAAGTTGGTCCACCCCCAAAGTCTTGCAATTAAGATGCCGTATCAATATTACTAATATTGATATTTTCCATATACACTATTATTTAGATAGTATTTGTAAATTCCTAAAAAATAACAAAAATACTTGTACCCAGATAGATATGTCTATATGGCATATTTGGTCTTACCATGTGCCTACCTGGACTTGGTTAGGTTCGGGTTCAATCTGGGCTGAATTGGCACAACTGGGCCTTCTAAAATTCTAAATATAATAAATAATAAATTGTTTATGGAGGTCATGTCACAACTTGGTCTTTTCCTAGTTAGAATACGCTTATGGCTTGGCATTTTCCTACCATGGCTAAATACTAGTCAAACCCACGTCGCTGCACTACCCGTGCCATGATTCTTAGTCATCTGGTACTTCCAAACTCACCATGGCTAAAGTCATCTACCGTATAATTAACTACATAATTATTTATAAAAATCTAAAAAATTACCATTTAAATCAAATAAATAATAAAAATATTTCAAAAAATTTGGGAAGGGGAGCTATAAATCTATCCACCTTAAAAATAATTTTGTCCTCGAAATTCTAATTCATAACTATTCCTTAAAAATCAAAGTCTACCATTACCTTGATCTCCTCAAATTTAATTCCTCAAAATAGTTTATATCCTCCTCCTAATTTTGTAACTCCGAATACTGGAGGACTTCTACCCACCTTTGGTCACACTACTCCTCAAAATACGTCACTAAAATCTTATAATCATCTAACTAGTTGCTAACAATTCTACCAACAGATATCTAGGGTGTATGGCATCTATAATCCCTCATATCTATAAACAACCAAATATTCAATAGTCAAGCAACATTATACTATAACTTAAGAATTTTTTATGAATTTTAGACAGCACGATTCGTTCGTCACCCCGAAATAGGAAGGGACGAGAATCAATGGTACGGAAAGCAAGAAAGTATAATCGAGAACAAATACGGAGTTTTCAAGGTCGTAGAGAATTTCTAGAAGAATTTTCAAGGCAGTTTGGATTGAGATTTCTAAGGTTTAGTCATATTCGCAGGCTCGTATCAGTACAGTTACGTAACCGATACGATATGCTCTGACCTACATGGGCCACCACAAAAACTTGTCACGACCCGTACCCGCTTTTCGGGATGCAAGTGCATGCACAAGCCAGCTACGAATCAAACGGACTCCAGCCCGACTGGAATACGTATAAGCTATCAAGGGCATGGTATCATGGCTATTATGGTAATCTAAAGTGTATCTCAATCCACAAGAATATATAAGACAAGAATTAACAAGTATGGGTAGTGGTCTGCAGCCCACTAGCATATATATCCGATTAGACTCCAAGAATAATATGAGTCTATAAAGCTAGGCTGATAAACAGGATATATCATAAAAGCACGACAAAATAGTAAATCAATAACACTAACAAAATACCTGAATCATGCAGATGAAGTCAACTACTACATGCTCAGCTAACTAACTCCGTGCAATCAGCTACCTGAAGAGATCATCAGGTCCTCAGAGGACTAGCAAGATACATAAACATGCCTACTAATATGATAGTAAATAACATGTATGGAGGATAAGAACACTGCAAGAAGAACATCTAAGGACGACGAGTCGGATGGAAATGTAATACTAGACTTGGTTAACTATCAATCGGAACTCCTATAGCTTGTAGTAAAATGCAAGATACTCCCAATATATAGTGTTTCAATTGACGTACAAATAGGATAATCTCAGTCAAGATTAGCCAGTTCTAGTATCGATCTCCTCTCCTAAAGGATACAAGGTCAAGCAGACTCCTATAAATCGTAGTACAATGCAAGATACTCCCAATTCATAGTGTTGCAAATCAAGTCAATCAATCAATCAATATATTCTATAGGTCATAGTACAATGTAAGATACTCCCAATCTATAGTATGTCTCAAGTCAAGTCAATCAAACAAGATCAAGATAAAAGAATCGGCTATAGGTCGTAGTACATTGTAAGATACTCCCAATCTATAGTATGTCTCAATTGTAGTACAATGCAAGATACTTTCAGTCAAGATTGGTCAAGTCAAGAACAAGATATAGAAACTGACAACTCAATCATGAGACAAGGTAACACAAAAAGACCAATAATCTAGCAATGTCAAATATCCTATACGTGCACGTAATCTAGAACATGTAAAGCAATCAAGGAAAAATCAATCACAATATGGAATCATGTGACAATATGAAAAGGAATACAATAAAAAAAGATAAAATAATAAACACTGTATATGTTCGGCAAGGTATACTTGCCTGAGGGTTGCACAGAGAACCAACGATATATCGCCAATCAACAAGTCAGAAAGTCCAAGTCTCACAACTGTCTCCAGAAGCTGTAATAGATGTTACCAACGTTTCCATATTAGTCAAATTAGCTAGGATTTTCTGTCCTGAAGTCCAATTCTGGACACAGAGGAAAAAAGGTAATTTTGGGCAAAAACGATGTCCGCCGTTGGACCCGCTTTGTACCAAAAAGCGTGCCAGAGTCAATGGTCTCAAAAGTCATCAAAATATATGTCTACAGATTTGTTTTAATGATATGAACCCAACAGTATGTTCAACTGTGGATTTCGATGGGCCGTGTACAAAATTGTTCGTTGAATCGGATCGTAGGACCCGCAAAACGGCGATCCGATCAACTGTCTCAGAATCAGACCAAACATGGCATATAGGACCGGAAAAATGATACGGTCCTGTTGGCATAAGTTTCATCTCAATTTGACGAACGTGCACAAAGTAATTAAAAATTTTGCAAAAAGACCGATATGGAGAATTTTGACGGATACGGATCAAATTCGTCGCGCACACGCAACCAATTTGTATTCCGTCAAAGCCCACATGTCCGCAATATCCGTACGCATCTTTCGATGCTTACGGTGCATGACTATGTCGCCCGATTTTGCAGGACGTACGTCGTATCGAAGGGTTTTATTGTTTTTTAAAACAGTTTTTGATGGTTTTTTCTAAATTTTCAAAACTGACTTCTTTGTGCATATTTAATGAACTTCAAATCTACAAAATGATTTCTGAGCTCCTGTATGTGATCTAAAAGATTGTTTAAATATTTTAGTAACTGCTATTAGTTGATCTGAATTCAACTCCAAACATGGAGGTTTGGACTATCGTATGCCTGTTTACAAACATATATTTAATCGACTTTGTGTCGATTTTGCAGGAAATCTAGCGCATGACAAATGAATCTATTTAAAGGAGATGAAAGACCTATAGGTTGTGTACACACCTGAACAAGTAGATCGAAAGATGATCCACCACTACCAAAATACAGTAAATTAGCGACGGACATTTAGCGACGGAAACTTTCAGTCGGCATTAGCGACGGCTTCGTGGCCGCTGGCCGACGGATTATCGACAATACGCCTTTACATTTTTTATTTTAATTTTATGGGGAGTAAAGGTCGTACATCCGTCGCTAGGCTGTCGGAGATATAGCGACGGATAACCAGTCGTCGCTAAGCAGTCGATTATTTGGCGGGAATTGTGTAAAGAATTGGCGGGACATTTCTTCGACTATGTAGCGACGGATATTCAGTCGGCAAGTATTGAAAAGGGCGACTACTGGGCGACCGGCTATTAGTCGTCGCTGGTCCGTCGCTAAATATACGTTCCATGCCTTATATGAAACGACAGGGGGAACTTTTCGTATTCCCCCCAAATTCACTCTCTCCACTCTCTCTCTCTCTCTCCCGCGGCTTCGGTGATCGGCATCGGTGTCGACGTCGGCGTCGGCGTCCTTCCTCTCTCTCTCTCGAAGGTAATCCCCTCTCTCTCTCGATCTCTCTCTCCTTGATCTCCTCTCTCTTTCTCGGTGTCGTATAGGAGCAACGGGGGCGGCGGGCTTAGGACGGGGGCGTCGGAGGCTGGGCGGTGGGCTTGGGGCTGGGGCGTCGGGGACTGGGCGGCTGGCTTGGGTCGGGGGCTGGGCGGTAGGATTGGGGGGGGGCGTCGGGGGCTGGGCGGCTAGCTTGGGTCGGGGGCTGGACGGTGGGCTTGGGGCGGGGGACTGGGCGGTGGGCTTGGGGCGGGGGCGTTGAAGGCTGGGCGGCGGGGCTTGGGGATAGGACGTCGGGGGCTGGGCGGCTGGCTTGGGTCGGGGGCTGGGCGGCGGGTTTTGGGCTGGGACGTCGGGGGATGAGCGGGGCGTCGGGGGCTGAGCGGGGGCGTCGGGGGCTGGGCGGCTGGCTTGGGACGGGGGCGTCGGGGACTGGGCGGCTGGCTTGGGCCGGCAGCGTCGGAGGCTGGGCGGCTGGCTTGGGCCGGCGGCGTCGGGGGCTGGGCGGCTGGCTTGGGGCGGGGGCGTCAGGGGTATATGCAACCGACGCACAGCCATAAGCACTCTTTATATATATATGCAACCGAACTACTGGGCGGGCGACGGGCTTTGGTCGGTGGCGGCAGGGGGCTTTGCTTCTCAAATTCATCTGAGTTTATATACTGGCTAAATAATATGTTATCCATATTGGGTGTTATCCATTAGTTTGGTGGTGTTTGGATTAGTAAATATGAATATGGGGTTTGGATTCATGGTGTATATGTTTACTGTCTCAAGGACAGTGTGAGTTCTATCAGTTGTGTGCTTCTATATAGATGTATATATCTATGCATCTAGCTGTGATAGACATATGTGTATGTGACAATCTCAATTAGCGACGGGCTAGTGACCGGTTAGCAACGGATATTTTCAGCTCCATTTGTATTAATCTACGGTACGACATGGTGATCAGGACATAGTCCCTGCAGCCATTCGACTGGCGAGGCAGAAACTATGTAGCCGTAGATAAAATTGACTGTCCTCCGACCCTCATCCCTCGGCAATGATGATACGACAACCTATCACTATATCTTATATAGTAGTATATGATGTCTTAGTATTACATTATGTGAGTTCATCTTGATTCTGTTATATCCTTCAGATACTAGATACGATAAGAACATATACTACACGATATGTATACAGAATATAGATGATTCACACTAATGTATGCTAGAATGAATTTTGGGTTGTGTTCTGAGCCATCCGTTCTCACACTTAAAACACATAGGAATTAGTAGTGTGAGAGCGCCGGAGAGAGTGAGAGCACCAGAGGGGGGAGGAGAGAGAGAAGATAGTAAAATGGTACGACATGGTGAAGTAGTACTATATTTTGCCTCCAGTTCCAGCTCTATTTGCTTTAATCTACGATACGACATGGTGATCAGGACATAGTCCCTACAGCCATTCGACTGGCGAGGCAGAAACTATGTAGTCGTAGATAAAGTTGACTGTCCTCCGACCCTCATCCCTCGGCAATGATGATACGACAACCTATCACTATATCTTATATAGTAGTAGATGATGTCTTAGTATTACATTATGTGAGTTCATCTTGATTCTGTTACATTCTTCAGATACTAGATACGATAAGAACATATACTACACCATATGTACAGAACATAGATAATTCACACTAATGTATGCTAGAATGAATCTTGGGTTGTGTTCTGAGCCATCCGTTCTCACACTTGGCAAAAAATCAAAATTTTTATACTTTATTGGCTTTCAAAAATGTACTCAAATTACATGATGGTTCCTTTAGTTAGCTTGCTTATGTTACAATTATATTATTTGTGACTATCGATCTTACCAGATGGAACCCATGACCCGAGGAGCGGCACATGATTTGAGGGAAACAGTGAATGCTGAGGTGGCTCCCCTACAGTTAAAGAGGAAGTGGCATCGGTTGCTAGCGAGACCAGGAGTTCTATTCATCCAGCACCGGTAGCTAGTGAGACCGGGAGTTCTATTCATGCAGCACTTGCAAGGGACGACATCTCTCCTCACGCCAAAGATTTTGCTTTTTTGAGGTGGTTGCGTGAACGTATCACTGAGCGTTTGCGTGAGCTGCGTGGTTCTTATTAGCTAGTACTTATTTGTATTGGACTATTTGTATTGGGTTGTTTTTGTATTAGACTATTTGCATTGGACTACATATATGAATTAGTACTATGTCAATCTCTGGATTGTATTGGACTATGACATGGTGATCATGACATAGTCCCTGCAGCCATTCGACTGGCGAGGCAGAAACTATGTAGCCGTAGATAAAGTTGACTGTCCACCGACCCTTATCCCTCGGCAATGATGATACGACAACCAACAAGAGAGGATACTCTGAGAGATCCATCTGAGTAGGACGTATACTCTGAGAGATCACCTTTACAAGATGATATCAGTAGTGGGATTGAGTGTTGGAGGAGATATTATCAGAGTATAAGTCCTACTCAGATGGGTCTCTCACCGTTACTATTTTTTTCTGACAGCAATATGGATGTGCTCCGTCAACAGATTCTTGCTCCGAGCCAAAACTTTGCCCCGGAGCTCAAGTGGACATCCTTCGTGTAGAGCTCGAGTGAGAGTTTCCTGACAGCATGGTGGGCTCCTTTGTCAAAGTATCCGTGCTCATCCCACATTGGTTGTGGGACGAGCACGGATACTTTGACAAAGGAGACCACCATGTTGTCAAGAACCTCTCACTCGAGCTCTACACGAAGGATGTCCACTTGAGCTCTGGGACAAAGTTTTGGTTCAGAGCAAGAATCTGTGGACGGAGCACATCCACCATGTTGTCAAAAAAAATTAGTAACGGTGAGAGACCCACCTGAGTAGGACGTATACTCTGATAATATCTCCTCCAACACTCAATCTCACTACTGATATCATTCTTGTAAAGGTGATCTCTCAGAGTATACGTCCTACTCAGATGGATCTCTGAGAGTATCCTCTACGGTTGGGTTGTGTTCTGAGCCATCCATTCTCACACTTAAAATACATATAAATTAGAACTGTGTTTTGTATTTTCGGCCAACCCAGGGATTTGATTCTGTATTTTGTTTTGGTTTCTGTATTTTGGCTCCAGCTCCATTTGCATTAATCTACGGTACGACATGGTGATCAGGACATAGTCCCTGCAGCCAATCGATTGGCGAGGCGAGAAACTATGTAGCCGTAGATAAAGTTGACTGTCCTCCGACCTTCATCCCTCGGCAATGATGATACGACAACCTATCACTATATCTTATATAGTAGTAGATGATGTCTTAGTATTACATTATGTGAGTTTATCTTGATTCTTACATTCTTCAGATACTAGATACGATAAGAACATATACTACACCATATGTACAGAACATAGATGATTCACACTAATGTATGCTAGAATGAATCTTGGGTTGTGTTCTGAGCCATCCGTTCTCACACTTGAAGATAAATCGAATTATAACGACGGATATTAGGTTACTCTTCCGGATAATTGATGTCTATTTTATATTAATTTGGTTTGGTCTATATGATTCTTGGATAATTGGTGTGCATTAAATTCGTATGTGCATATTTGATCTATGTGATTCTTGGATAATTGGTGTACATTAAATTCGTATGTGCATATTTGGTCTATGTGATTCTTGGATAATTAGTATGCATTATATTGGTTTGGTTTATGCATATTTTTGTGAACAGGGAAAGTGCTGTAATTTTTTTCAAAAAAATTCTCAGTTACCGACGGACTAGTGACCGATTAGCGATAGATATTTCCAGCTCCATTTGCATTAGTCTACGGTACGACATGGTGATCAGGACATAATCCCTGCAGCCATTCGACTGGCAAGGCAGAAACTATGTAGCCGTAGATAAAGTTGACTGTCCTCCGACCTCATCCCTCGGCAACGATGATACGACAACCTATCACTATATCTTATATAGTAGTAGATGTTGTCTTAGTATTACATTATGTGAGTTCATCTTGATTCTGTTATATCCTTCAGATAATAGATACGATAAGAATATATACTACACCATATATACAGAAAATAGATGATTCATACTAATGTATGCTAGAATGAATCTTGGCTTGTGTTCTGAGCCATCCGTTCTGATCAAGCATCTTCCTTCTCCTCTCCTCCACCATGGCTCTGAACCCATCTGCTCCTCCCTACTTCCCTTCTTTTTATTTGGCTCTCTCAGCCACATATGATATCCAGCTCAAGTGTAGAGTCGGAAAGAAGAAGTGGGCAGGAAGAGGAGGGGGAAGCAGCACAGCCGGCGGCATGACCCGGAGGAAGTACAGAGTTTTTCTTCAACATTCGTAGGAGAACTATAAGGATATATCTTTTCACAACATGTCATCTTGTCAAAGACCCTTCATGTGAATATTATGTTACCGCGGTGTCGGAAGACTAACATGTCATAAGTTTTTAAGCCGTGTATTTTGACATAATTCCCAACTCTTTCCTCCTATGTAGTAATCTTGCATTATTACATAACAGGAAAGAGTTTGGAGGATTATGTCAAAACACACGGCTTAGAAAATTATGACATGTTAGTCTTTCGATACCGCGGTAACATGGTTGTCACATTAAGGGTCTTTGACAAGGTGATATATTGTGAAAAGATATATCCTTATAGTTCTCCTACGTATGTTGAAGAAAACCTATGTACTTCCTCCGGGTCATGCCGCCGGCTGTGCTGCTTCCCCCTCCTCTTTCTGCCCACTTCTTCTTCCCCGACTCTATACTTGAGCTGGATATCATATATGGCTGAGAGAGTCAAATAAAAAGAAGGGAAGTAGGGAGGAGCAGATGGGTTCAGAGCCATGGTGGAGGAGAGGAGAAGGAAGATGCTTGATCAGAACGGATGGCTCAAAACACAAGCCAAGATTCATTCTAGCATATATTAGTGTGAATCATCTATGTTCTGTACATATGGTGTAGTATATGTTCTTATCGTATCTAGTACTTGAAAAATGTAACAGAATCAAGATGAACTCACTAATGTATGCTAGAATGAATCTTGGGTTGTGTTCTGAGCCATTCGTTCCCATACTTGGCAATTAAGCCATTCGACTGGCGAGGCAGAAACTATGTAGCCGTAGATAAAGTTGACTGTCCTTCGACCCTCATCCTCGGCAATGATGATACGACTGTTGGCCCATTGGTCATATGGTCAAACTGATTTTAATAATTGATCAAACTCTGTCTCGATATATGAAGCTAGTCAAGATGTATCGGACTCTTGGACATGAACAAGAACAGCTATCTACACAGTTCAAGACCGAAGCTATGTTTGCCTGTTCGAGTCTGTATTTATTCAAGCAATGTATTTTTCATTTTATTGAGTCTAGGAATACGTTGTACACCGAGTCGAACTGGCAAATAGGCTATTCAACATGTTTTCAAAATACTTTTAAAATGTCCTTTGTTTGAAAAACATTCATTTAAACAAAAGCTTCAAAAAGGTTTTCAAAAAGGTTTTCAAAAATCATCAAAAACTAATTTTTAAAACCAAACCTAACCCTGACAGAACTCGGCCAGAGTTCGGCCAGAGTTTGGCCAGAGTTTGGTTGGTGGCCGTTTGATTTTTGAATTCTTCTGAACTTGGTCCTCCTGCAGTTGTGGATTTGACCGAGATTTTCTCATGGTGTTCTGTCCAAATTCTGCCAAAATTCTGTCTTTGGAACTGCTATAAATAGAGAAGGATTTCGATCATTTTAACTCACTCGTTCACTTTCAATCTTCTCTCTATCTAAAGCTTTCTGTCTTCCAAAGAGTTTTTTGAGCTTTAAATTACAGATCCCAAGCCAATTACAATCCTCTAGTCGATTTACCAGTGTGGTACGGTCTAGAAGTTTCTGAGAGATTGTAATCAGAAGGCTTGATTGAAGAATACCTCTTCACATTTGAAGTTGGACGAGTTCTTCGTATCAAAGCTCGCATTGTAGAAGTTGCAAGGACTTCGTAAGAAAACTTGCGGTTTTGCCAATAGTGGATTCAACTGGTAGCAAGAGTTCTACTGACTGGATTAGTCCTCAATAGAGGGAAACCAGTATACATCGATGTATTTACGTTTGCTTTCTTATCTTTGCCTTTACATTACTTAGTTGTGATTATTATTCTGTGATCTTGCTGCTAACATTTTAATTAGCAATATTCCGCTGCCAACTCTATTCACCCCCCTCTAGAGTATTGTGCTTTACGATTTCGTTCCTACAATTGGTATCAGAGCGAGTGTTACAGGTAAAGCAAGGTAACGTTGCAATTATTTATTCATTGTTATATAGATCACAGCACAACACATGGCAACTGTGAAATTCACAAGTGAAGGCCAGGCCACAAACAGACCTCCACTGTTTGATGGTACGAACTATACCTATTGGAAAACACGGATGAGTTTCTTCTTGAAATCACTTGACTTTGATTTATGGTCTATTATCATTGATGGCTATCAAAAGCCACCTCGTATAAATATTGATGGAGTTTTAGTTGAAAAACCCCATAGCAGATATACAGAGAAAGAAAAGAAAAAGGCCAGTCTTGACGCACGTGCTATTAACGCTCTATTTTGTGCTTTAGACAGAACTGAATTTAACAGGGTGTCTATCTGCACAACGGCTAATGAAGTGTGGAAGCTACTTGAAGTCACACATGAAGGCACGACTCAAGTCAAAGAATCAAAAGTCAGCAGACTTACTCAAGAGTATGAGGTGTTCAAAATGAAGCCCAACGAAACAGTTACTCAGATGTTCGAAAGATTCTTGGATATTGTAAATCCTTTGTCATCCCTAGGCAAAGAGTACAGTAACTACGAAAAGATTCGCAAACTCCTGCGAGCACTTACCAAGAACTGGATTCCAAAGGCTACTGCAATCATTGAAGGGAACGACCTCACAACTATGTCCCTAGAAGTACTCATGGGTAGGCTACTCACTCATGAACTGGAGCTACAAGATTTTGAAGAGCCTGCACCAAAGGAGAAGACGATCGCTTTCAAGGCTCAGCACAGAAAAGCTGCTGAAGGTGACTCAGGCAGCAGTAATTCTGATGCTGAAGATCAAGCACTCCTAGCAAGGAAATTCAAGAGATTCATAAGACATGAGAAGAGAGCCAAGAAAACAACAGCAGTAATAACTGGTATCAAGATGATGCTGCCTGCTATGGCTGTAAGAAGAAGGGACACATGAAAAAGATTGTCCCACAAACTCATCATCAAGCAAGAAGAGCAACATGTATGAAAAAGGGAACCTGAAGAGATCAACATCACGGAAGTATGCCAATACCAGCATATGGCATGAAAGTGAAGCCAGCGACTCAGAAGACGAACAATCAAAAGACGCTGCAAACGTATGCTTTATGGCATCCGATCAGGTAACTACTGAACCTGTAGTTGATACTTATGATGACTTCACCTTTGAGCAATTAGAAGATGCCTTCAGTGAACTGATGTGTGATTACAGGAAACTGCGTAGCAAATATCAGACCTCTAAAAGGTACTCAAAGAGTACAAAGGTGAAATAGGTAGACTTACCGACCTACTAGATAAGGTTAGAAATAATGTCAGTGAGTCTGGTGAGCTTTCTTCTATTAAGCTCTTATACACGAGACTACCAAGTCATCTGAGAGAGAGAAGACAAAGTTATTGACCAACTCAAAGAAGAACTTTCTAAAGAGAAAAAAAGTCTTCAATGTGCACAAATCAGAATGGAAACACTCACTTCTGATTATACTAAGTTGTATGACACTTCCAAAAGATTAGAAATTAGGTAAGGAAAACAGCCTGAGACTGTGCTTCCTTCCCTAACACGTGTCACTAACCGAAAATTGGAACATTCCCAAGCCAAACACTTCAGACCTAATCCTATCAAACCTTTACCCCAAAAGGTTAAGCCCAAACAGGATTATAGGTATGCTTTCTTCTATACTAGAAAACCTGAACCTACCAACCATGCACACCACTCAGCTTTCAACACTCGACATGCACAATATCATTATTGTGGCCTCATTGGTCACATTTCATCTGCATAGAATCAGAAAGCTTGTTGATTTAAATATTTATGCTTGGATACCAAAAGCTAACATTTTAGGACCCTACAAGAAATGGGTACCAAAAGTTTCAACTGCAAATTGTTTTGTAGGTGGAACACCCTTCACATGCTAAAAGCAAATGGATCCTCGACAGCGGTTGTTCACGGCATATGACCGGTGACGCTACATTATTTGCAATATTATCGAAGAAGAAGAAGGAAGGTTATGTTTCCTTCGGTAATAACTTGAAAGGGTATATTATTGGTATCGGTGAGTCTCCCTATCCTATAATTAAGGATGTATGTATGGTTACCGAGTTGAAACATAATCTACTCAGCATAAGTCATTTAGATGATCATGGTTATGGCATCAACTTTGGCAAAGACAAATGTACTATAGTTGATAGCTCAACTGGTAGTACTATCTTTGAAGGTATCAGGGAAGACAACATATATGTTTTCTATTTGTTGGAAGAAACTAACATTTTAGGTAGATGCTTAATGGCTAAAAGTGATGAGAGTCATCTGTGGCATATGAGACTCGGTCACGCAAATATGGACACAATATCAAGATTATCCACAAAGAAGCTAGTATGCGGTTTACCGGACATTACATTCAAGAAGGATTCGGTATGCAGTCAATGTAAAAAGAATAAAGCTACCAGATCCACATTCAAGTCAGTAAACGCAGTATGTACTACTAGACCTCTACAATTGATTCATATGCACTTATTTGGTCATAGCAGAGTTGCTAGCCTCAGAGGTAAACTTTATGCTTTTGTAATTGTAGATGATTTCTCTAGATACACGTGGGTATACTTCTTGACACGCAAGAATGATACATTATCCAAATTTGTCGCCTTTTGCAAGAAAGTACAGAATGAAAAAGGTTACATGATCACTCGTATAAGAAGCGATCATGGAGGCGAATTCGAGAATGCAGAGTTTGAGCAATTTTGTGACACACGGTTTTGTACACGAGTTCTCCTGCCCTAGGACTCTACAAAAAAATTGAGTTGTGGAACGTAAGAACAGAACTCTATCCGAAATGGCCAGAGTAATGTTAAACCAGTTTAGTTTACCCAAATATTTCTGGGCTGAAGCTGTCAATACAGCTTGTTTTGTTCTCAATAAAGTTCTAATTCGACCCAAATCGAAGAAGACTCCATTTGAGTTATGGTTTGATAGAATTCCATCAGTTTCTTATTTTAGAATATTTGGCTGTAAATGCTTTATTCTTAATATAAAAGACAATTTGGGAAAGTTTGATGAAAAGGCCGATGAAGGTATATTTTTAGGTTATGCGGCCAAAAGCAAAGGATACAGAGTCTTCAACAAACGAACCATGATCATCGAAGAATCAATCAACGTCACCTTTGATGAATTGAATCAAATGACTATCGATGACAATGACGAAGATCCATCTGTACCAAGCTCAACACCAGCTGATTCTCAACCCAGCTCAGCACTAGCTGATCCTCCTAGAGAAGATCCAGGAACCAGCTACCTTCAGAGTCTGCCGAAAAGATTAAAATTACGGCTGATCATCCAAAGGATTTGGTAATTGGTGATATCACCAAAGGTGTAAGTACTCGTACATCCAGTAGAGATATTGTTTCTAGTGTTGCATTTATTTCACAGCTTGAACCAAAAACTATTGATGAAGCATGTAGTAATAATTTTTGGATAGATGCTATGCAAGAGAAATTAAACCAATTTGAACAGAATCAAGCTTGGGAACTTGTTCCCAAGCCTATTGATCATCCGGTCATTGGCACCCGTGGGTATTCCGAAATAAACTAAATGAGAATGGTTTAGTGACTCGTAATAAGGCTCGACTCGTAGCTCAAGGATACAATCAAGAAGAATGTATCGACTACGATGAGACTTATGCCCCAGTTGCGAGATTAGAATCCATTCGCATGTTATATGCATTTGCATGTTTTCATAATTTCAAATTATTTCAAATGGATGTCAAGAGTGCTTTTTTAAACGGTTTTATAAAAGAAGAATTTTTGGAGCTCAACCTCCAGGTTTCACAGATTTTAAAAATCCTGATCATGTTTTCAAGTTGAAGAAAGCTTTATACGGTTTGAAACCAGCCCCTCGTGCTTGGTATGACCGTCTAAGCTCTTTTCTACTTGACAACGGTTTTTCAAAAGGCAAGGTTGACACTACACTTTTTATTAAGTCCTTTTATGGTAAGCTTCTTTTAATACAAGTCTATGTAGATGATATCATATTTGGATCTACTGATGAATCTCTGTGTCAAGAATTTTCTAAGTGTATGCAGAATGAGTTTGAGATGAGCATGATGGGAGAGCTGAAATTCTTTCTTGGACTGCAAATTAAACAAACTGACAATAGGACGTTCATAAATCAAGCCAAGTACACAAAGATTTGCTAAAGAAGTTTGATCTGGACAATGTCAAACCTATTGGCACTTCGATGGCAACTTCAAAGCTTGATATTGATGAACAAGACAAGGCGGTCGACACACGTAAGTATCGAGGTATGATCGGTAGTTTACTTTATTTAACTGCTAGTCGTCCAGATATAATGTTTTGTGTTTGCCTGTGTGCACGTTTTCAAGCTAATCCAAAGGAATCACATCTGTGCGCAGTTAAGCGTATCTTTCGATACCTTAAGGGCACTTCTTCTGTTGGCTTGTGGTATCCCAAAACTAAGTCCTTTGACCTTATTGGTTATTCGGATGCAGATTTTGTCGGATGCAAAGTTGATAGAAAAAGTACCAGTGGCACATGTCATTTCTTAGGTAAGGCTTTAGTCTCATGGTTTAGTAAAAAGCAAAATTCTGTAGCCCTATCAACAACAGAGGCTGAGTATATCGCCGTAGGACGTTGTTGTACTCAGATTTTATGGATGAAACAAACCTTGGAAGACTATGATTTATTTTATACACATATTTCCATTTTCTGTGATAACACGAGCACTATTAATTTGACTAAGAATCCTGTATGTCATTCTCGTACTAAATATATCGAGATTAGACATCATTTTCTTAGAGATCATCATCAAAATGGAGATATTGACCTTGTATACATAGATACTGAGAATCAATTAGCTGACATTCTCACAAAACCTCTAGCAGAAGATCGTTTCAATTATTTACGTCGAGAATTAGGAATTTTGGACGTCAATAATATTAATTAATTTTGTTTATGATTATATTTCAATACGCAAAAACTGTGTTAGAGACAAGCCAATAAAGAGTATGTCTGTCACCACAACTACGGTTGAAGCGAAGCGGTACTTAGAGTTCCCCGGTGAACCTCCGCCAGCTGGGACAGTTCTCCTACAGCTAATCTGAAACAGTCGCTGTGTAATGATATTTAATCTATAAAATAATATTAATTATGTTAATTGAAGGTTGAAATTACTAATCTTTGAATTAAATATTTGAAATGAGCCAATAAAAAAGAAAGTGTTCCAAACCAAACCTAGGCGAATTCAGCCAGAATTCGACCCGAATTCGGCCCGAGTTCGGTTGATGGTATCAGGTTATATAACTAGAACCCGAGAGCCTTTCTTCCTCATTGCTTCCAAACCACATCAACAGCAGCAGCAGCCGCGCGAGAGAACCCCCAAACCCTAGTTCTTCACCACCCCTTCTCTTCCAATCCAAGTGGTGAAATCAATCCAAACTTTGGATTCGTGCGAAGTTCGTCATTCTCTACAACATTCATCATTCTCTATAACATACTCAATTCTCGGGAGGTATAACTCCTTATTTCCCCTCCGTTTAACTTCGTGCTATTTTCTTTTTATTGCACAAATGGCACCTAAGGGTTTTAATCCCTTCAAGAGGAAGAAGACAACCAACCCAAGTGAGGAAGGTTCATCTTCGAATCCACCTACTAATTCCCTCTTTTTGCCAGTCCAATCTAGCGATGGCGCGTTCGACGGGTTTTACTTTCAAACCCTAGACCAAGCCCTACTGTGGTATGGAAATTTTTCCATGAGATCCATATGCACAGGCGCTCCCCTTAAGTGGACTGTATTTCCAGATTACTGCCATTTCTTTGAGGCATTAGGGTTACAGCATTTTGTTAAACTCTGTTTTCCCGTAGCAACTAATGCTATTAGACTGTTTTACTGCAATATCATATTAAACACGTTTGATGTAACCACTCGTGTTGGAGGATTAGATATCAATTTCAATGATGTTCTCTTAGCGGAGATCCTTGGTATTTCCAACGAAGGTGAACCGCTGGTTGATATCACTGAGTTTGATTTTCCCGAAGGCACGACACTTACTAGTTTCAAAGCGGAACTCTGTGCACCTGATAGAGTTCGCTCTGGAAAGTTCAAGGCAAACAACTTGAAATTGTTTAATTATGAATTACACCGTATCATTTACTCTACTATCCTTCCGAAGTCTACTTCGAAGAATGATGTCACGTCTCTTGAATTATCTGCTATGTATCACATTCTTAAGGGGATTCAATTTTCTGCCCCTAAGACCATTATTCAGATGATGGGACGTTGTCGTGCAAGAGATAGAAATCTCTCTTATGCGATAATTCTCCCACCATCTTCCAGCGTTTCGATATTGACTTATCTACTTGTGCTCAAGACCCTGAGCCCAAGGTTCACAAGTTATCTCGTCGCAGTATGACTGCATCTGCTCCTCCTAATGCTCCTGCTACTGCTCCACCTCCTCCACATCCTCAGCAGTATGCTATGATATTTGAGGGCATACACCAGCACATTTCAGATTTGCACGTCTCGATGACGGACATGGCTCGCGAACGTGAGTTCTGTAACGTCACCCGTTATCAGAAGATTGCAAATTCTTTAGCTGATCTTCGTTTCGCCCAGACTGGACATTCTACCGGTTCCATTCCTAGAGATCCAGCTTTCTCTGGTTACCGCTGTGAGGATGGGGCTGTTCATGCCTACTTTCATCCTGGTAACGCATATGATTGGTACCGTTCTGACCGTGCTCCTCCTCGTGACTATGTCGGTAAGTTTTACACTGCGCTCCTCCTCACCCTTCTGGTGTGGATACCTCTGCAGCTGGTCCTTCTGGACATGTTGGTCATGCTGACGATGACGATGATGATGATGATGAGGAGTTGTGATATGTTAGTTGATTTGTGAGGCTTAGACATTATCTACTGTATACTTGGAAATGCTCCGACATTCCAAGTTTTTCTTTTTAGACTTTATTATCAGTATTTCTTTTTGAGGACTTGTACTGGATTTGTTTTATTGATGTCCTCTGAACATCTTTATCTGCATCTTTATGAGATTCGTAGTTTATGATTCACATCAGTTTATTTACTTAGCATCTTTATCTGCTTCTCTATTATAAACTGAATTTATTTACTTAGCATCTTTATGGTTACTGTGATATAATTCTTTGTTTATTATAAACTGCCTGAGTACAAATACATGTCTGTGATGTTATTCAAATTTTCTTTTCTTTTCTATCATTTATCATGATTATGTTCTTATGTTTCTTCACTGTTTGTTATTTATGGATTGATTGCGGGGGAGTTTTACTCTTTTGCAATTATTTTGCTAAGTGACAATGGGGGAGAAAAATAAAGATCTAACATTCTTTTGAGATCTAACATTCTTTTGAAAAAATGCAAGACATGAACAATTTTTGATTTTATTTCAAGCTTAAATGTTATATCATTCATAGTTTGTCAATTATCAAAATGAGGAAGATTGTTGGCCCATTGGTCATATGGTCAAACTGATTTTAATAATTGATCAAACTCTGTCTCGATATATGAAGCTAGTCAAGATGTATCAGACTCTTGGACATGAACAAGAACAGCTTTCTACACAGTTCAAGACGGAAGCAATGTTGACTTGTTCGAGTCTGTATTTATTCATGCAATGTATTTTTCATTTTATTGAGTCTAGGAGTACGTTGTACACCGAGTCGTACTGGAAAATAGGCTATTCCAACATGTTTTCAAAATACTTTTAAAATGTCCTTTGTTTTGAAAAACATTCATTTAAACAAAAGCTTCAAAAAGGTTTTCAAAAAGGTTTTCAAAAATCATCAAAAACTAATTTTTAAAACCTAACCTAACCCTGACATAACTCGGCCAGAGTTCGGCCAGAGTTCGGCCAGCGTTCGGTTGGTGGCCGTTTGATTTTTGAATTCTTCTGAACTTGGTCCTCCTGCAGTTGCAGATTTGACCGAGATTTCCTCATAGAGTTCTGTCCGAATTCGGCCCGAATTTTGCCAGAATTCTGTCTTTGGAACTCCTATAAATAGAGAAGGATTTCGATCATTTTAACTCACTCATTCACTTTCAATCTTCTCTCTATCTAAAGCTTTATGTCTTCCAAAGAGTTTTCTTGAGCTTTAAATTTTAGATCCCAAGCCAATTACAATTCTCTAGTCGATTTGCCAGTACGGTACGGTCTAGAAGTTTCTGAGAGATTATAATCAGAAGGCTTGATTGAAGAATACCTCTTCACATTTGAAGTTGGACGAGTTCTTCATATCAAAGCTCGCGTTGTAGAAGTTGCAAGGACTTCGTAAGAAAACTTACAGTTTTGCCAATAGTGGATTCAACTGGTATCAAGAGTTCTACCGACTGGATTAGTCCTCAACAGAGGAAAACTAGTATAGATCGCTGTCTTTGCGTTTGCTTTCTTATCTCTGCCTTTACATTACTTAGTTGTGATTATTATTCTGTGATCTTGCTGCTAACATTTTAATTAGCAATATTCCGCTGCCAACTCTATTCACCCTCCTCTAGAGTATTGTGCTTTACGATTTCGTTCCTACAACGACAACCTATCACTATATCTTATATAGTAGTAGATGATGTCTTAGTATTACATTAGTGAGTTCATCATGATTCTGTTACGTCCTTCAGATACTAGATACGATAAGAACATATACTACACCATATGTACAGAACATAGATGATTCACACTAATGTATGCTAGAATGCATTTTGGGTTGTGTTCTGAGCCATTCGTTCTCATACTTGGCAATTAAGCATGTGAAATAGAACTGATTATGTTTAGTTTGTCTTATGATACAGATTTTCACATCCAAATTAAAATGGATCGTTACTTCGTTGATCGTACATGGATGTACTATCGGATCAACCTCCTGGACCGTAGGTACTTATAAGTATTGACCGTATCGGATTAGTATCGATCTATCATTTTGGTATGGGCCGTATCGGTTGGTATTGGTCTTAGCGAATTGGTATCGTCCTATCCGATATGTATCGGCCGTATAGCTAGGATTCATATTGGCCTTATCAATTTGGTATCGGTCATATCCGACAGGTATCGGCCGTGTTGGATTAGTATAGACCATTTCGGATTAGTATCGTGGAAGGTTTAGTAACAACTGTACTTGGATTTCTCTCTTCTAGAGCTAGATTACCATTGCAAGAGAGTCACGAGAGCTTAACTGGCCAGTTACAGAACATACATACTTTCTTTTCAATCTCGCTTTTCCTGATGAAAAAGGAAGCATGTATGTTACTGTAACTGGCCAATCACGATCTGGTGATTCTCTTGCAATGGTATTCTAGCTCCAGAAGAGAGAAATCCAAGTACAGTTGTTACTAAACCTTCCACGATACTAATCTGAAATGGTCTATACTAATCCAATACGGCCGATACCTATCGGATATGACCGATACCAAATCGATAAGGCCAATATGAATCCTAGCTATTCGGCCGATACGTGTACATATCGGATATAGGACGATACCAATTTGTTAAGGCCAATACCAATATGATACGTCCTATACCAAACCGATAGACCGATACTAATCAGATACACTAGATACTAAGTACATCCGGCCTATACCAGCGAATCCACCAATTACTGCACGATAGGCCCAATGACTCCAGTTACATCCGGTTATTGGTGAGTACATGATTACATAATAATTCTGTTAGTCTTGTGATACAGATTTTTACTCTCTCACGCTACCAACATCACAACTTTTCCAGTGCTGCTCCCTCTAATGATGATGAACGCAAAAAACCAACGTCACAACTTTTATAATTTGAGTAAATTTCTTTACCCTATATGAAAATTTTTGTTGTCAGAAAGATGGCTCCTAGGACTCGTCGAGGTGGTGCTGCTAGTCGAGGAAGGGGTCGAGGCAAAAAACCCTTGGAGGTCGACACGGAGGAAGCCTCCATCGTCAAACAAGAGCCGATGACTGTTAAGGAGAAGGTGTTACCAAAGGTCGAGGTCGAGGAAGAATCGATGACCATCAGGGAAGAGATTGCTCCCAAGCTTGAAGTTAAGGAGGAGCCACCGTCAGAGAGTAGTAGCATCGGGACCGACCCTCCTGTCCCTACAGAAGACCTCAACCAGATTGAGCCTTCGTATGCAAAGTGGCTGATAGAATGGTACATGCCTCAACGCAACTATGATCCCTGGCTGTGAGGATTCATCGTCTGACTTGTGGTCTTTGTTGAGGCCAAAGTCGATTTTTCTATGTGTTTTGGAATATTTGTGGAAATTTTGGAATATTTGTGCTATGATCGGATTATAACGACGGATATTAGGTTACTCTTCCGGATAATTGATGTCTATTTTATATTAATTTGGTTTGGTCTATATGATTCTTGGATAATTGGTGTGCATTAAATTCGTATGTGCATATGTGGTCTATGTGATTCTTGGATAATTGGTGTGCATTATATATTTGGTCTATGTGATTGCTGGATAATTGGTGTGCATTATATATTGGTTTGGTTTATGCATATTTTTGCGAACAGGGAAAGCTCTGTAAAAAAAATTTCAAAATATTCTCAGTTAGCGACGGACTAGTGACCGCTTAGCGACGGATATTACCAGTTTCCGACTACTGTTCGACGGCATATCCGCCGCTAACTGGAGATTTGAAAATGTTTCCAGTTAGCGACGGGTGGTCGAAGGAATATCCGTCGGCAAAGTTCTGCTGGAATATAGTTCGAAGGACTAGCGACGACTTTTCGTCGCTCTTGTTCTGGATATGGCTACCTCTTCCAGAACATGGTCGACGAAAAAGTTGTCAACCTTCCGTCGCTAAACCGTCTTATGCTAGCGACAGTTTTCGACGGAATAGCGACGCCTTATCCGTCGCCATGGTGCTGGAAATGCCTACCTCTTTCAGAACTTGGTCGACGGATTTTCTGTCAGCAAACCGTCGCAAATCCGTCCTTTGTTATCGATGGCAGCCGACGGATTAGCGACCGAGGGACACCCTCTGATACGCAATTACGACGGTTTATCGACGGACCTTTACGTCGCTATTGTCTAGACAGTTCAGTATTTAATACTTGGAATGGACGAAAGCCCATCGAAAATTAGTCGCTAATGCATCGTATTGTGAAGTCAATTAGCCGTCGCTATTCCGTCGCTTAACGACTACATAGCGAAGGACCCTTATTAGCGGCGAGCTGATTGCCGATGAATTTTTTTGGCCAAAACCCGTCAGTGATCGGTCGCTAATAGGAATTTTCGTCGGACGGGCGACGGATCTGGCCGTCGCTAAATCGACAAATTTTGGTAGTGCACTGTGTGATGAGAAATCATGTCCTGAACTCGGATCGGTGCTGTGTGTTGCTTGCTGGTTGCTGTTTACTGCGGCTATCTTTGGCTGCTGTTCCCGTGCGTCTCCGGCGACGTGAGGCGACGGCGCTGGCGGTGAGTGGCCGCCCAGGGCCGGGGGAGGGTGGTGCGCCATCCTGGGTTAGCCGAGGGCGAGGGTTTTGTGAATTCCTTCTCCTTTCGATATATATGTGCGTTCACAGAGGTTCGAAAATAGTCGGCTTGGGATTGCTTGGGAACCCGACTGGGATTTGGCTGGGCCGGGCCTCAGCTGGGTTGGGGTTTGTTGTGGGCTGGGCTTCCTTGGACTAGATGGTTAATTGGAAAGATGTCTGCTTCTACATAGTATGGGTCGGGCCCCCTATTTGTACATGCCATAAATCCTAATGCTTGCATATTAAGAATATATATAAATCAATTATATATATATATATATGTATATATATATATATATATATATATATATATATATATATATATATATATAATGATTTATATATATAATATGTATATATATATATATATATATATATATATATATATATATATATATATATTATATATATATAATATATATATATATATATATATATATATATATATATATATATATATATATATATTTTATATATATGTATATATATATATATATATATATATATATATATATATATATAAAAAAAATATATATATATATATATATATATATATATATATATATATATATATATATATATATTTATATATATAAATCATTAAATATATATATATTTTTATTTTCATTAAATATATATATATATATATATATATATATATATATATATATATATATATATATATATATATATATACATGTGTGTATTCTCTATATACACATCCCTAAGACAATAAATATTTCTAGCATCTCAAATAATATCTATTTTAAAACTATATATATACATATATATATACAAAATATTTGACAACGATTTATCAAATAACAATCGTTATCTATTTAATAAAACAATAATAGTAATATAAATATAATTACCAACTAACATAACTAGAAAGTACACATTGGGTAAACTCACCATATCCTTACATAAGTTGGTCTGCCCCAAAGTCTTGCAATTAAGATGCCATATCAATATTACTAATATTGATATTTTCCATATACACTATTATTTAGATACTTTTTGTAAATTCCCAAAATAATTACAAAAATACTTGCACCCACATATATATGTCTATATGGCGTATTTGGTTTTACCATGTGCCTACCTGGACTTGGTTAGGTTCGGGTCCAGTCCGGGCTGAATTGGCAGAACCGGGCCTTCTAAAATTCTAAATATTAATAAATAATAAATTGTTTATGGAGGTCATGTCATAACTTGATCTGGTTTTCCTAGTTAGAACACGCTTATGGCTTGGCATTTTCTTATCATGGCTAAACACTAGTCAAAGCACGCCACTGCACTACCCGTGCCATGATTCCTAGTCGTCTGGTACTTCCAAACTCAACCATTGCTAAATTTATCTACCGTAATAATTAACTAAATAATTATTTATAAAAATATAAAAAATGGTACCATTTAAATCAAGTAAATAAATAAAAATATTTCAAAAAATTTCGGAAAGGGGAGCTACAAGCTCTTCGATCCAAACTCGTGTTGAAGTTGACGACTTCTTTGGATCCAAACTCGTGTGTAACTTTTTACTCAAATAGTGGATTAAAGCCGGAGAGAGTTTCGGGATTGGAGTGCCCCTTGGGAGGATACCAGGATACATTGAGTGTTTGAATCTCTCTCTTATTTATTATCCGTTAAATTGATTTTAATTGTTGATAATTATTTTATTATCCTATTCACCCCCCAGGGTTCTACAGACATCGTTCTATCGCCGATGCTACGACGTAGGCTGGGCGCGGTCACGCACTCGTGCCCCTACTCCGGGTGCGGGTCGTGACAGTCATACATATAGTATATTAGTGAACTGAGGGGTGAGCTCGAATATAGTTGAAATTGTCTCAGTCCCCTATTGCAGTTGTATCAGTCTCTATAATGACGAGATAGGCTTGAGCTACTTGGTAGCAGTAGCTACAGAGTATAAAGGGTTAGGCCTAGGATAGTAAATAGGATTTTGTCTAGCAGTCATCTGTATATTGGTATCAGTCTTAGTCCTTTAGGTCAGTCCCACATATGGATGTGGTATCAGTCAGTGAGATGGGATGCATCAGTTATATAGGAAGGGAATATTGTATCAGTGATTGTGAAGGAACATCTATATGTAAATGTCTCATATTTATATATATAGTTATAGTATAACTTGTATAATTGTGGGGCACATAGTGTATTAGTCATGGAGAGAGGTTTTGATGCACATGTTGTGTCAGTTAGGAGTCTTTTATGCCTATCAATTCTAAGATGTGGGCCTTTAGAGTTTTAGCTAACTGCTAGATAAGGAATCTTGCATCGGTCCTAAATAGGGTAAGCATGTATCAGCAAGGGCTATTGTATCAGTCCTCTAGCCTATATGGGTTATCAGTTTTATAGGATGCATTTTGCATCTGTTAACATGGGGACGTAGATATCAACTATATTTGATATAGTGTACGAATTGTTTAGTGAATGGGGCTATTGATACTAGGTAGCAGTTAACTATCTATTAACTAAATAACTATATAGCCTACTAGTTAGTAGCTTGATAAGGGTTTGAATATGGTATCATATAGATACAATATAAGGTATGTAAGATAATAGGGTAATGGATATGCTAGTATCCCATGTTAGGATATAGTATCGATACTATAGTATCCTATTTAACTAATATAGCCTAGAAACTTAGAGTATGATTCCAGAATCCTAGAGTTGACTAATTTAACCAAGTTTGACCTAGCGTTGACCAGTTCGACTAGCGTTGACCTAGTTTGACTTCTCTAACCTAAAAGAGGCCAAGAAGCATGTAATTAATGCATTTAAATATATTGTTTACTCTAGAACACCTTGTAACTCTGTAATTTTGTAATAGATCTTTGTGACACCGGTTCAGATATCGATACTCAGTCGTTGCTCAGGATATTAGACGAGTACCTACCTCTGATTGTTTTTATCATGATAGTATCTATATTACCTACTCTAGACTACTTTATTTGATGCTGACACACTGTTACATGGATTGATGCTAAATGGATTTTGTCATGAGATGTTATCCTCTTATCGGGTACATCGGGTATTTCAGGTTCATATATTTTATCATGTACATCGTGGACTCCTTGTATTCGTATTATTCATGTACTCTCATGTTCTCTCATGTACTCTCATGTGCTCACATGTGCTTTATGTATAAACTAACAATCATGTACGTAACGTGTCGTGATCAGATCCATGTGTATTGATTGGGGCGGGGGAGTAAAATGTAGTTATATAATTAATCCCTTAGTCTAGATCACATATATGTCGATTATACCTTTCACGTATAATCGAGTTACCATAGAATAATCATGTATAACCTAAACCAATCACATAACTAACTTTTGCTCTAAATCACTTATGTTCATTTCAAGTTAACATGTTCTCTATCTTATTCATATACTAATTTTTCTTATATCTTCATGATGCTATTTTTCTATTCTTTGTATTTCTATTCTAGTACATCATGTATATTATTCTATTGTGAGTTATATATTTTCTACCATGCAATAGAACTGCTTCCAGAGTTATGTACTTCGTTCCAATCCTGACGGAATATAGTTTTTAGAGGGTCTTGAGGGCTTTTGTACGACCTATTATGGAGCGGGCATCGATGACGATTGTGACCCAGATCACCAGGAAGATACTACTAGCTTAGATGAGACACTAATAGTGTCCTAGTTAAATAGTTAGGATATTTGTCTGGATTTGTTTTCAGTTATCATTCTGAGATGTTATATTATTACTTCTACTCTTTGAGATGTGATGATGACTCTTAAACTTATTTCTATTTGGTTTGTATCGTACTTTGACATCTATCTATTTTCATATTGTGTTGTTATTCCTCCTTAGCCATTGTGAATGAGATTGTATCTTTCTGTGATTGTCCTCCATATGGAGAGTATTATTGATAGGTATATTTATATTGTGTTATAGTTGGTTGTGTAACCTATGACAACGTTCTACTGTCGACACCGCGGCATGGCTGAACGTACCCACGATCTCGTGCCTTTTCACTGGGTGCGGGTCATGATAGTGTGTATATATGTATGCGCACACATACCCATATGTGTACACACACACACACACACACACACACACATATACACTACCCAATAACATAGGAACCATATCCAACCATGATATACTCTATGACCGATGCACCCAATATGATATGCACCACCAAAATCACCGATAACATGCCACATCTGAATTTAGGCTAATAGTTAGATATAATACAATATAATACATATGTCAATTGACACGTATCGCACCAAAATGCATTATTTTTCAAATTGACCGTGCGTATTACAAATTGTCATGATACGATATCACGTATCATAATTCGGACACGAGAAGATTAATTCCCACCAAAATTTGGCTCCAATACCATGTAAAATCATGAATCAAACACTTGATGGACACAAATCGCATCCCCAAGCCAAAATCATTAATTCTAGCAACTAGATCTAATAGAAATTGGTTTACTAGCCATCGATTCTATTCCCAAAGTGTTATATCTAAACAATTGGGTCTCCTACATAATTCTTTCTAAAATTAGACATGGAAATATAGAGGAAATAAGTCACTACCAATTGAGAAGAGGTTTCCAATATAGATCTACGGAGTTGGACACGAAGATGGCGATTCAGACATGATCCCTTCTCGAGCTAGCTCCTCATAGCCTCCATTTGCGCTCTCCAAGCTCTAGATCTCCATGGAGAGGATGACTGGAGATTGAATTTGAGTATATTTGGGAAGGGAGAAGATAATTTGGGAATTTGGGGCTCCTATGAAAAATTGGAGAAGAGAGCGGAAGAAGAAGGCTTTGGAATGAAGGAGCGGTTGGTCCTATACGTGGCTGGCCATGTGGGGCTACTATTATTATTAATTTAATGCCTAAAGTGCCCCCTCACTAATCTCTAGTCTTATTAATTAACTAGTGGGCTCAATTGGCAATTGGTAGGGATGGATTTGGTTAGCTAGTTTGGGCTTAATGCAATGGGTTTGGGCCTAGTTATCGCATGACTTAATGGATTTAATTTCTAACAAATATTTCTAATCATGATAACATAAATGAATGGCAAACTAATGGCAAAATTGAGTTTGGTCAAAAATGGCCCTACATAGGAGTATAGTGGTGACATTATGCGACAAGTTTATGATTGAAGCTAGAGAACTTGTATGTGACAGAGTCCTTGTAAAACAAGTATCTCAAGAAATAACTCTACGCCTTGCGCATGAAGGAAGGGATCTAAATTCTACACCATTTGAAAAACTTCAATAAGGTGGTAAGCAATCTGTTATGTGTTGATATAAAGTTAGAGCAGGTGGACTAAGATTTTTTAACCTCATATATTTACTTATAACATTATATAACCTCTTAATAATGACAAATCCTTTACAGAAAGGAGACTCATGATAAAGTAGGTTACAACTAAACTTCTCATCGATGAGACCATGAGGTTGAATCATTCAGAGAAGTCACTAGGGTTGATTAGGGGTGCAACTCGGGCGGGCAAAACCCGAGTCCGATTGGGTAAACCCATTAATAAGTTGGGTTAGGATTGAAGATACTCGGGTTCGGACTTGGGTTCGGGTTAAATTTTTTGAACCCGATCAAAAATCGGGTTGGGCTCGGGTTCATGTGTCGGGTTACCCGAAGAACCCGACTTATATATATATATATATATATATATATATATATATATATATATATATATATATATATATATATATATATATTTTTTTTTATATATATATATATATATATATATATATATATATATATATATATATATATATATATATATATTGTTTCATACTTAAATAAAAAGTTTAAATCCTAAATTTCTCCACCCAAACTATTCAGTTCCTTTATCTTAAATATTATTTCAACTTTTATTTTGTAATGATCAAGACTTGATTGCTATCTGATTATGTGTTAATTATTAACTTTGTTTTAAATTATTTTAAATATTATATTAGAGTCTGATAAATCTGATGGACCTGACCCAACCCGAGTCCAACCCGATCTTCCGGGCTTGGTCTTGGGCTTCATATGTTGAACCCGAGGTCGAATCGGGCTTGGGCTCGGGCTAGGCTTATGATTCATCGGATTGGGCTCGGGTTGACCTCAAGCCCGACCCAACCCGTCCGAGTTGCACCCCTAGGGTTGATTGTTGTCATAACTATTTTCCAAACCTTTATTATAATATTAATATTTTTATAAGAACACAAATTTATTATTATATTAATATAATTTTACGAACTTCTAAAATTTTAATATTATAATATTTTTTAACGTAAAGATTATAAAATATTATTATAATTAAGGAGCTTGACAAACTTGTTATAGTGGAGGTTGAGCTACTCATGAGCAGCTTAAGTTGCTTAGTCACCTTCGTAAGTGCTTAGTCACATACGTAAATGCTTAGTTATCTACAAAAATTCTTAGCCTTTAAGCAACTTGTCTCCTTAAGCCATCTCCTCCTTAGCTCTTTGACACCTCCTACTCTTGCATGCAAGACCGACCACCTCCTCCCTTCTTTAGGGGTGCAAGTCTGACGGACTAAACCCGAGTCCAATCGGGTAAACCAGTTAATGGGTTGGGTTAGGGTTGAAGATACTCGGGTTCGGGTTCGGGTTCGAGTTTGGGTTAAAATATTTGAGCCCGATCAAAAATCGGGTTGGGCTCGGATATGTGTCGGGTTACTCGAAGAACCCGCACCCGACTTATATATATATATATATATATATATATATATATATATATATATATATATATATATATATATAAACACACACACACACACACACACACACACACACACTACTTAAATAAAAAGTTCAAATCCTAAATTTCTCCACTCAAACTCTTCAACTCCTTATCCTAAATATTATTTTAGTTTATATTTTGTAATGATCAAGACTTGATTGCTATTTCATTATGTGTTTAATATTATTTTTGTTTAAAATTATTAAAATATTGTATTACAGACCGATAAATCCGATGGACCCGATCCTCCGAGCTTGGTCTTAGGATTCAGATGTTGAACCCGAGGTCGGGCCGGGCTTGGACTTGGACTAGGCTTATGATTCATCGGGTTGGGTTCGGATTGACCTCAAGCCCAACCCAACCCGCCCGAGTTGCACCCCTACCCTTCTTTAGTCTTCTTGCATCTTCATTTTTCTTCTCCTTCTTTCTTTCTTACTCCAATTAATTAGTTACTTCCTTTATTCTTTCTTTCATTTACTTCTTAGTTTCTTTCTTCTTTCCTTCTTCCTTATCTTAGCAAGATGCCATCCACTGTTGGAATTATTTAATTATATGGGATCACACATGTAAAATTAATTGCATTAGTCTATCTAAATAATTAAGCCAAATTAAAGTGGTCTATTTAAAAATTAGCTTAAGGGTATAATTTTCATAGGATTAATGTATAGATACCGAAGATAAATCTAATTTGATAAGGGGCCAAATTAGAAATATCACAATATATAAATATATGTATTTATTAGGGTTATGGTCCCAAGATGGTTTCTCTATTCTTTTCTGTATTCCCATCAACAAAGAGAGAAATAAAGATTTCGTCTTGCATATGGTGCAACCTTTCGAGTCTAAAGGCACCAACTTTTAGCTATCCTTAAGAAAATGATGAGATTTAAAATGGTATCAGAAGTTCTAATGCAAAAGTGGGCGGCTTTGCTATTTCTTAAAATGACTAGAGGTAGTACTTTTAGCTCTCCTTAAGAAAATGATGAGATTGTTAGTGCCGGGGCACAATTTTTTTCGATAGAAAACTGAGAAGATGAAACAATTGTAAAAACAATATTCCAACACAATACTTCTAGGAAGTGAGTATAAGGAAGATTTAAAGAAATCTTGTTTTAGTATTACGAGAATCTAAAAAGATTTCGTAATCCCCAGCAATCGATCGTAGTACTTCTAAAAAGAAGATACAAACAGAATTGCTGGTAGCAATGAAGAAGGTGACTGGCGAAAGATGGAAGATCTCCTGCTGGGGTGAATAATCACCGTTGCTCAAAGCTTTATTCGCCCCACACAAATAGCTTCCAGGAACCAGCAAGTTCGTCGGAGAACTTGGAACACTCCTGCTCTTATGACTCCTCGGATGGATACGAACTCCCGTGCAAAAGTAACGCTGATGTGTGCCTTTCCTCTCTCTCGAAGGCTGCTGGAATTCGCAAGCAAATTCCGATTAGAATAGTGTTAAAGAACACTTCTGAATTTTTTGTTTACTTGTGTTAAAAAACACTTCGTAAACTTTCTGTGGTGGCTTCTCTTACTTGTATATATTTTGCCTTGAGAGAGAGTGGATGCCTTATATAGGCCCTGCAGCAACTGTTCGGTTGCCACAAAGTTTGGGATGTGGTAAAAACTACCCCTAACATGTAGCAACCGCCCAGAACATGCAAACGCACGTTCTGCTGCAAGTTGTGCCAACTGCGCGCACCCTGCGCACCTTGTACTTCGCGCACTGAGCCACTTGCGCCAACTGCGCGCACTGTGCCACTGTGCAACCTATACAACTGCGCGTACTGTGCTACTGCGCAACCAGCGCACCCGACACAACCTGTGAGCAACCTGTGCGCAACCTGGCGCGCACCCTTGTCGCGCAACCTGTGCGCAACCTGGCGTGCACCCTGGTCGTACAACCTGTGGCGCGCAACGTGGCAGCGCGAGTGGATCGCACAACGAGCGCAACTAAAGTGCACTATGCGCCTAGCGACGATGCTGACGTGCTAAGTGCAAAGTGCGCCAACAAAATGCCATATTACGCCTCATGAGCCCATGAGCCCGAGTCCGAGTCCGTGTCGCTAAGCCCCTACGGGGCTTAGCTCCCATGGAAATAAATTTTCTAAGAGCAAAAAAAATGAATGCTTTCTATTATTGATTTAGCCTTTTTCCATTAAAAAAATAACCCCACATGGTACACCCATGTGCACCTTCACACCACATATGCATCTCTAAACTAGCAAAGCTAATATATAGAGATACAAGTCTTTTGGTCTAGCCGATGTGGGACTAAAATTCTCTTTAAAAAAGAAAAAACCCAACAATCCCCCACATATCTATATATGAGTATAAGTGTTCCCCACAGTAACTATCCATCATGTATTAGGAGAGATGTCGCTGACGAATTGAATCTTCCCGTATGGTTCAAACAACAGACTATAATACAAGAATGGACTAAGCCTTGAATTCTGCATCATAGCTGAAATTCTTCCCACTCACATAATGTAGTTACATGTGCTTCTGGCTACACATTAAAAGCCATGTGCCAGCATGGTTTCAGTGTATAATTTTTAGCATCTACAAGTTTACCCTCAAGAGACGGCCTGATATCTCTTTGTTCATACACTATAGGTGAGTTCATTATAAAGAGACATGGCATAAAGCGCTTTGCGCTTCTCTTGCGGTGCTATGCCGCTATGACATGGCTTAAAGCCGAGGCCTTACCCCGTATCAGGAACCTCATTGTAGTGTCATACTACTGTAGCATGAGACAACTGCCTCTTTGTAGTGCAAAACTACCCAGCATGAAGCCTTAGGCTCCTTTGCGGTGTTACGCCGCAACGACATGGCTTGCAAGGCTGAGGCTTTATCCCTAACCGGGTACCTCATCGTGGTGTCGTGCCACTGTAACATGAGGAACTCCTCCTCTTTGTAGTGCTGACTACACCTCTCTTTATTTTAACATACAGCATTAGGCTAACTGCCTATTTGCGGTACTACGCCGCTGCGACTTGGCCTGTAAAGCCGAGGCTTTATCCTATTCCTGGGCAGCACCCCACAAATAGGAACCTCATTGTGGAGTCACCCCACTGTAGCATGGAGTTTTACTTCTTATAGTGCTGCTCTACCGTGCTTCCTGTAAAGCACACCAGGCATTCACTCTGCTTGAGAACTCATTAAGGCAATTAAGCCAACCTTCTCACAGGAACCATTTTCCACAGAAAACAACAGTAGACAACAGTGGTTATAGGTCCGTATCCTCTCCATGCCCAATAGAACATGTACCCACCGTTCCTGATATTCTTCCGATTAGTGGTCCTCCCTTGAACCAAAAACTAGATGTCTAGTAGATTTCTTTTTGAATTATTAGCATAAAACTTTATGGTAGGAATGCAATAATACAATATCAAAATGCCTTCAAGCCTATTTTACAAGCTGTGTCATCGACCAGCTGGCGCTTGAGGCCCTTGGTGAACGGATCCGCCAGGTTCTCCTGACTCCGAACATCAATCACTACAATAACACCTCTCTTGATAAGATCGTGTACTGCCCTGTGCTTCAACCGTACAGTCCTCTTCTTTCCGTTGAAGAGGTCATTTGATGCCACCGCCGCAGTCGCCTGGTTGTCGCAGTATATCAGTATTGCCGGTATTTGTGCCCCAACCACTGAAAGATCATACATGAGCTTCCGAAGCCATTCTGCTTCCTCGGCTGTGGTATCAAGTGCAAAGAACTCAGATTCCATGGATGACCGCGAGAGAATAGTCTGCTTCTTTGACTTTCATGATATAGCAGCTCTACCCATTGTGAAAATAAATCCACCTGTGGACCTCTCGCTCTCCACCTCTGAGCACCAGCTGGCATCACTAAAGCCTTCCACTACCGGCGGATCTCTGCTGTAGTACAGTACATATGTCTGAGTCTTCTTGAGATATCTCATAACCCGTTTCACAGCTTTCCAGTGTTCAACACCTGGGTTGCTCGTAAAATGACTCAGCATTCCCACGACGAAAGCTATGTCAGGCCTTGTGGCAGTAGTAGCATACATCAAACTCATGATTACGCTTGAATACTCCAGCTGCCTGACACTTTCCCCTGAATTAGGCTTCAGCTTCAGATCACACCTGTACGGCGTATCGATCCGTGGAAGATCCTGATACCCATAACGAGTGATCATTTTCTCAATATAATGAGACTGTGACAGCGCTAGTCCAGTATCTATCCGGATGATCTTGATCCCTAAGATCACATCAGCTTCCCCCAAGTCCTTCATACTGAACTTGCTCGAGATAAATTTCTTTGTCTCCGTGATACATCTCATATCCGTACCTAGGATAAGCATGTCGTCCACGTACAGACAAATGATCACACCTTTTCCATCAGCAAACTTCTTGTAAACACACTTGTTCGTCTCGCTGACCATGTAGCCATTTGACCTTATAACTTTGTCAAATTTCTCGTGCCACATCTTGGGAGCCTATTTAAGATCGTACAAAGATTTTACCAACTTACAGACTTTGTCTTCAAGACCCTTGACGACAAATCCCTATGGCTGTTGCATATAAATCTCTTCGGTCAGCTCGCCATTTAGGAAAGCTGTTTTCATATCCATCTGATGTATCACCATCTTATGTATCACTGCGAGAGCAATCAACATTCTGATGATAGTCATCCGGGCTACTGGAGCATACATGTCAAAGTAGTCAATCCCCTGCTTCTGAGAAAACCCCTTGGCTTCCAACCTAGCCTTGAACTTGTCAATAGTTCCGTCTGCTTTCATCTTCTTCTTGAAGATCCATTTGCATCCGATGGGTTTCGCTCCTTCAGGAAAATCAACCAATACCCAAGTGTTATTTGAGGTGATGGAATCAATTTCATTGTCAATCACCTCCTTCCAGAAAACTGCGTCTCTGGTCTTTATCGTCTCATCATAGGTAAGCGGATCTGCTTCCACATGATAGGTGACAAAGTCACTTCCGAAGTCCTTCGGCCTTCTCATATGCTTAGCTGACAGCTCAGCTTTTTCTGGTCAATCGTTGTTTTAACAACAATACCTTCTTGGACCACATCTTCATTGAAGACTTCAGTTTCCTGTGCACCCTCATTGTTCTCCAGTACATCCGCAAGAACAATATTCTTGTGCCTTGCAAATTTGTCTTCAAAATATTCTGCGTCGCGAGATTCAATGATATAATTTGACTCAATATCAAAAAATCTTCGAGCATCACTCTTCTCGACATACCCCAAGAAGATCGTCTTAGTAGTCCTTGTCCCAAGCTTCTGAATCTTCAGATCTGGAAGCTTGACATATGCCAGACACCCCCACACCCGAATGACATTCAAGTTAGGTCTGACCTTGAACCAGAGTTCATGAGGAGTGAAGTTGCATGAGGCACTCTATTTAGAATAAAAGTGGCCGTCAATGCAGCTTCTCCCCAGTAGCACTTAGGAAGACCAGCAGTCAACAACATTGAGTTAATCATTTCTGTTAACGTTCTGTTCTTCCTCTCTGCTACTCTGTTTTATTGAGGAGAGTACGGAGCCGTAGTCTCATTGAAAATTCTATTTTCTTTGCAGAACGATGCGAATTTATGAGACCTGTACTCCCCACCTCGATCACTTCTTATTCTTTTGAGTTGTTGTCCAGTCTGCCGCTCAGCTTCGACTCTGAACTCCTTGAACTTCTCGAATGCTTCATCTTTAGCCTTTAGCAAGTAGACGAACGCATACTTTGAGAAATCATAGATGAAGGTTATGAAATACTTCATCTCGGCCTTTGTAGAGAACTGTTTGAAGTCACAGATATCGGAGTATACCAACTCCAGAAGATCAGTACTTCGATTAACCCGAGGAAAGGGTTTTCTTGTGATCTTTGTTTGAGCACAAACTTCACATTTCTCTACCTTACCCCCACACTTGAAGATAAGTCCTAGACTAGACATTCTGTTTATTCGTTTACAATGAACATGTCCTAGACTATTATGCCACAACTCAAGAGTATAAGCAGAAGGAGTGATTTCATTAATCACATTAATTACATTGGACTGATTTACAAGCTGAATTTTGAACATTCCTTCCGTCTAAAAAGCTTTTCCGAAATATGTTCCCTTGATAGACATCACCATCTGGCCAGCATTGATGTCCATCCTGAGGCCTGTATTGCAGAGTAGGCCTCCTGAGATCAGGTTCTTGGCGATAGTAGGTACGTGCTTCATGCCTTGAAGTGTCAGAGACTTCCCCGAAGTCAGCTTCAACACCACCGTCCTGAACCCGAGCACTTCAGCTTGTGCCTGGTTCGCCATCATAACCACTTCAGAAGTAGGTGTGTAGGTGGTGAACCACTCCTTACTGGAGCAGACATGGCAGGAGGCTCCAGTGTCTATCCACCAGTCAGAGTCAGTCCTTACCGCATCAACCTGCACAATCATAGCAACAACATCAGTGATCATAGATACCTTACTAGGCTCTCCTTGCTCTGATTGCTTGGTCTTTGCTTTGCATTCACTTTTGAAGTGGCCCTTCTTGCCACACTTGAAACAAGGCATCTGAGACTTTGCCTTCTTTCGCTTGAAGGAAGTTTCCTTCACGTTCAGATTGTTAGGGTCCTTCTTCTTGCTGTGGGAAGCCGCCTGCATTCCCCTTGGTTCCTTGGTATGAACCAGATTGGCGTTGGCCAATTGCTTGGATAGTGCGTTCACCTTGAGTTGAGCCCGTATCTGGTCCTCAACATAGATTTCCTGTAAGAGATCTTCAAGGCTGATCTCAAGCTTCTTCTTATGCATATTTGCATAAAACTTGCTCCACCCAGCGGGGAGCTTTGAGACAATTCCCCAACATCAAACTTGTCGGGCAGGGGCATCGCCTCGTCTTCCAACTTTTGTCGCAGCTTCAAAAATTCTTTTACCTGCGGCAGCATGGACTTCTCGTCCTCAAAGAGCCATTTGTGATATTTTTCAACCACAAATATCTTGCTCCTGTTTTTGTCTTCTTCGTACAGTTTCTCCAGAGACTCACATATGTCTCTGGCAATTAGTTTATTACTGTAGGATTCTGCTAGGGAATCTTCCATAGCATTCAGGATAAGCAACCTACAAATGCTATTCTCCCTTCTCCACTTGGCCTGAAGTTTAGTAGCCGCAGTGATTGCGATAGCAGACCCAGTATCTGGAACGGTAGGTTCCTCTTCAATAAGCACGTGATCAACGTCTCTGAGTTGAAGAGTGAGATAAACCTTCCTCTTCTAGACTTGATAATGCTCTCCATCAAATTTTTCTAACTTACAAAAGTCAGTATTAAGGAGTGAAGCATTAACGTTTTCCATCGTAGCAATAAAGGTTTGAGATTGTTAGTGCCAGGGCACAATTTTTTTCCGATGGAAAACTGAGAAGATGAAACAATTGTAAAAACAATGTTCCAACACAATACTTCTAGGAAGTGAGTATAACGAAGATTTTAAAAAATCTCGTTTTAGTATTACGAGAATCTAAAAAGATTTCGTAATCCACAACAATCGATCGTAGTACTTCTAAAAAGAAGATACAAACAGAATTGCTGGTAGCAATGAAGAAGGTGACTGGCGAAAAATGAAAGATCTCCTGCTGGGGTGAATAATCATCGTTGTTCAAATCTTTATTCGCCCTACACGAACAGCTTCCAGGAACCAGCAAGTTCATCGGAGAACTTGGAACACTCCTGCTCTTCTGACTCCTCGGATGGACACGAACTCCCGTGCAAAAGCAATGCTGATGCGGCGTCTTTTCTCTCTCTCGAAGGCTGCTGGAATTCGCAAGCAAATTTCGATTAGAATAGTGTTAAAGAACACTTCTGAATTCTTTGTTTACTTGTGTTAAAAAAACACTTCGTAAACTTTCTGTGGTGGCTTCTCTTACTTGTATATATTTTGCCTTGAGAGAGAGAGAGGATGCCTTATATAGGCCCTGCAGCAACTGTTCGATTGCCATAAAGTTTGGGATGTGTTAAAAACTACCCCTAACATGTAGCAACCGTCCAGAATATGCAAACGCACGTTCTGCTGCAAGTTGCGCCGACTGCGTGCACCGCGCCTAGCGACGATGCTGACGTGCTAAGTGCAAAGTGCGCCAACAAAACACCACATTACGCCATATTACGCCTCATGAGCCCGAGTCCGAGTCCGAGTCGCTAAGCCCCTACGGGACTTAGCTCCCATTGAAATAAATTTCCCAAGAGCAAAAAGCATGAATGCTTTCTATTGTTGATTTAGCCTTTTTTTTATTAGAAAAATAACCCCACATGGCACACCCATGTGCACCTCCACACCACATATGCATCTCTAAACTAGCAAAGCTAATATATAGAGATACAAGTCTTTTGGTCTAGCCGATGTGGGACTAAAATTCTCTTTGAAAAAGACCAAAACCCAACAGAGATTGGTGCAACCTTTTGAGTCTAAAGGCACCAACTTGGCAATGATGAATACATGGTGATTGGTGTGACCTTTGAGTTTGGGTATGTATGGATCTTGCATATGTTGTAGTCTGTTATTTTTTTGCATATGCTATTTTTGTATGATGCCTCTGTCTAGTTAGCAACAATTTTTCAACCCAAGGACTTCTTTCTATGCATATTTTATGCTGCTATAGTTGTCGTAGTGGCCTATTTCTGTACTATTATCTTGCTGCTATGATGCTCATTGGTATCAAACTTTTGATACTTTCCATGGGCTTGGCTACTCTCGTGTTTAAGATGGTTTTTTCCACGTTTGGTTTCTATACTTTTGGGTTGTATTTCCTTAGATATTTCTAGCATCAGACACTTTGGCTTGCTGCATTGATATTTGGCAATATAGGTTCTCATATGCTCCTCTCTGTTTTTGTATCAAAAGTACAAGCTTACCTATATTTTTTTATATTTCTGATACTAGACTCTATTTCCTGCATGGATTTTTTAGGGGATGGTTCTCATACTAACTTCCCTCTATTTGCAACAAGGGCTTCTTTTTTCTTTGAGGTAGATGGTTCTGGCATTAGTTGGCCCCTATTTGCTGTCTAGGCTTGTTTTTAGTTTTAGGTGGATGGTTCTTGTCATGCTCCAAAACCATAATACTGGAGATCACGGGGGCGTTACTAGGCCAACTAAACAAATTAATGTACTCCGGTATCCCAAGATATGATCATGGATATACAAAAGACACAGAGGTTACTCTATAATCCATCAGTCAATATTAGGTAGAGCAATCCTAAATGCCTCGATCACTAACAAGCAAGTAAAGTACAAGATGTATGATCATCAAATATATAATAGTAAAGCGTCCCAAACTATAGACATATAGATAATCGTGAACTAGTAGTACAAAATGGAGAACTAGCAAAATTTTATAATCATACATGATTATATATACTTGTACTCTATAATATATACAATCATGCTACCCTCGGACACTAACAGGGGTCCAAGAACACGAGCTAACACTCACTCGGTAGCTAAACGCCTCAAAAGAACATACAAAATATACGATGGGGGATGAGAAAGAAACTCACTCAGGCGCTCGGCTGGTGGTCTTCATGGTGCTGACTATCAAGCGGATGATGTAGAAGGTACGAAAGATTCTCAAGCTCCGCTACAAGATCTGGCCATACAAAACTAGTGGGATCAATCCCATATAGCAAGTACCACAAGAAAAGCCATATGGTGAACTAAAAACTAGAATGCAAGCATATAAAGGTAAAAGTAGAAAAATAAATACTTAAAGATATAACAAGTAAGGAAGTAAACTAAGTGACAACGGAAATATAGAACATGAAAACTGATACTGATAAAAAACAATAACCAGAGTGGTAATAGAAACCATATAGCTATCTTAGTCAATCTTGAACTACGACTTGATAACATTATATAAAATAGGGGTTTTATTCCTGATTACTATCTATCACATGCAATTCAGGTTCCAAAAAACATGCGCTGCAATCTGTCCAGGCTACTAGGCTTTACAATAATTAATACACTGTGCATCATATGTCAGTGAGCTAATAATAATCAGTACACGATTGCATCACTCGATGGTGAGCTGGAAGTGCGCCCTCATGACGGAGAGCTCCAAATTCATATATATGTGATCGAGATAATGGGACTGTATGCAACCTGAAAAATATTCCCTCTAAATGAATCTAGGTGATCATTCTAGTTATTAATTATTGAACATTTTCATTTGAATTTTCAAAGTGGGCATCCATGGAATCAATCTCTAAATGAATTTAGGTGATCATTCTAGTTATTAATTATTGAACATTTTCATTTGAATTTCCAAAGTGGGCATCCATGGAATCCATCTTATACACTGTTTCCCCTCGAAGAAATGCAAGACTCAACAATGTTTTAACATTTATAATCAATGGCATAAGGCAAGCTAACAACACACATCGATATAATCACAATATACTGGAATGTACTGCGACAAGCCATGAGAGAATCGATACGGTATCAAAATAGTACAAGATAATGCAATATGATACAATAAGATACATGTTGGACGTCGCCAGACATGATAATATTGATGTCCTGCCATAAGCGGCCAATCATAATAGTTATCGTGCTTGAACAATAAGTTCACCAAATTTAATCAAATATCAATAAGAAATATATATCGAAAAGTTTTTCATATTACCCTTGATATCGGAAACAATACACTACAGGAGATCTGACCATTAGATTTCCTTGAAAATTTACCCACACCCTCTCATATAAGTCAGGATAATGTTTGTCAATTTTTAGGACCATCTTCATACGAATCGACAAAAAAATGAATAAAAAATAAAAAAAATCATGAAAATAAATATATTGGGTATCAAAGAGTTATACTGGTAGTACACCGGTAGAGATATACCTACGGTATGTCGAAAAATCAATGTATCGAGATTAAACAATTTTCTCACAATATAATGGAAACTGTATACCGACGATACACCGTTAGCGATATACCGCCTGCACGTGACCTAGTACGGGTCTATGGAAATGCCAATGGGTCTCTACAAGTCTTAGAAAATTTGAGAGTTGACACAGTTCTCGTCGTTAATTGAATTTCTTAAAAACTAGAGTATCGCATGAGACTTTTCGTACGATCCTCGATGCACGCAAAACAAGAAATATCCAGAACTAGTAAAACTATCAAAGCCCAATTAGTAGTGCCATTCTGGAATAATACAAATAATCAAGGACTCATCTCGCGAAAATAAATTATCCTCGATTACAATATCGAAATCACGAAAACAAAAAAAAATACTATATACGATAAATGCTCACGTATCCGTATTCCTGCTCCTTTTTTCAATTTTATGGGCTACGACGATGAACACTATAATGTTAATATTCATTGATTGTTGCAATTAAAGGGGTTATGATGAGAATCCTTTTGACACGAAGAAGGCATATTTTTACGGGATGAGTTTTTCTTTTTATGGAGCCGATACTATGATGAATATTTTTTTTCATACGGAAGAATTAATGAGTGCATTTGGTTTGGAAATTGTTCTTCATTTGTATTCTCTGAGCTTCAATTTTTAATGTAAGACGATGTGCGTAAATCTTGTAGCCCTAATTAGTACGTGTTCGTGGGAGTGTATGATCTGAACCCAATTTTGAAAAATATAAATCTCAGTTATTTTGTTTGCGGTGTACTAATATTAAAAAAAATATTACTTTTTTGGCCTCATATTATCTTGAGCGATTAATTAGTTGTCATTCTGTATAAAATTGAAGTGAAAACTTTCTAGCGTGCTGTGTAATTGGAAAACAAATTTCCTGCTGTAAAATTTGTGTCAAATGTGTCATTAATATTTTCTTCACAATTTTTTGTACAATTTTTATAGAATTTTTTGTACATTTGTAATAAATTTTGTTCAGTTTATAATAAAAAATAAATTTTATTTGTACCATTCATTTTCATAGTGTTCTTCCAGATATGCCCAATTTTTGGGTATTGACTTAAGATTGTTTGGAAGTGAGAATAGTTCTTGTTATGGGTGGTAAACACCCCACTTTTATTTCATTTAAAAAAAATGTGATCACAACACTTTCCAACTAGTTTTAATTTTCAAACCAACAAATGAAGTATCCATGTCACCACTTCCAATTCCACTTTTTCTTACAACCAAACACAAGAACTAAGTAAAAGATACTTCCATGAGACAAAAAAGAATCCAACCATATATATTTTTGGAACTCAAAAAATTTGCATATGAAATATGGATGCATTAATGGAATTCTGGACTTTTTCACTCTGATGTACTTAATGTGAAAGTGATATTTTCAACATGTTGTAATACAAGCTCTGTCACTTTCTAAAATGTGTTTGTAGATGATTTTTTGTCCGAATTTTATACCAATTATTTTTAGATGTTAACATGAAAGTGAAAGTTTAGAGTCCCAGCGTTTGGATGACAACATAAAAATAGAAATAAAAAACTAAAACTAATAAAAAAATAAAAAGATATTAATTAACGAATAATTAACAAAAGTTAAAAAATAAACTATTTAACAAAAAATAACTAACAAAATTTAATTAACAAAATATATTAATTAATATTAATTATCAAAATATATTAGTTCATATTTAATTAACAAAATAAATTATTTAATGAAGAATATTCATTACTGAATATATATTAATTAACGAAAAAATTATCAATACACATATTCTTAATTAACAAAAAATTAATTAACCAAATAAATTAATGGAAAAATAATTAAAAATAACAAAAATAATTAACGATAAACTAAAATTCTTTAATTAGCGTCAAATTAAATAAATTTCTAATTAGCAAGATTAACAAAAAAAGTGTGTTCATTTTAAGTTGAAGAAAGATTAACAAAAAACTATTAATTAACAAAAAAAAATCCAATTGAATTAAAAAAACATAGCAGCAAAACTCCCCACTTGCAACGAGTTTCACTCATTTTCTTCTACAACTCATAAACTCTCCACTTGAAACAAAACTATCCACTTTTAATTGACTTGCAATAGCTAGCCACTCGAAACTGTCTTCTCTTAGGAGCATTGAAAGTGACACTTTCAATGCACTTCCAATACATTTACAACAATCCAAACGTACAAGATAAGCTCGGAATGCAGTTGTAAAAAAAAGACCAATTGCAACACATTCACAAGCAACCGAACAGCTACAACTAAAGTGGCCCTTTGTGAACGGATATGGTATGGTTTTTTTAGGCTAATTTAAAGGCACATCCAACATTGCTCAAGGCTAGCCCATTTTTTTGTTTACAAGTTTGCCTCTAGGAAAACTTACTTAGGGTTGCCCACATTTCACTGTACAAGTCAATTTTGTTTTTTTTTGTTTTTTTTTTCCTTTTATCTTCTTCTTCTTCTTCTTCTTCACTCTCTTCTCTCTCCAAACCCTAAAACCTTGATTCTTAAAAGTTGTGGTCCCAAGTTGTGGTCCCAAGCAATTTCGAGAATCTTTGACGAATATTCGAAGTTTATTGGGTATATTTTCAATAAAATTTGATGATATAGTTTTCCAAGTAATTGGTTCTCCCCAAATTATTGAATTTATCTGACCAATGTAAGAGAGATGGATAAAACTCTATTCAACGAAGAAATTGGGTCATCGAATCAATTAAACCCTCATTCCGCTCCTTCCGAAGAACACCTCGGGCCTTCTGAAGCACTCTCGGTAAGCAATCTGACACCTCCTGCTCCACAGTTTTCTCAACAGGACTGTCAAAATTTTTGATAGTTCGTTAATGATAGTGGACTGTCAAATTTTTTGATAGTCCTAATTAACGTGTTTCCTTTAGGACTGTAAAAAAAATTTGACAATCCATCCTATTGGAAGGGTTGTCAAAAATTTTGATTGTCTTATAGGAAACCTGCTGTTAACAGCAGGTTACGTTTAGGACTATAAATTTTTTTGACAGTCCTTCCAATAGGTTGGACTGTCAAAATATTTGACAGTCCTATACGCCATGATGTTAACATCGAGTTTCGTTTAGGACTGTCAATTTTTTTGACAATCCTTCCATTAGTTGGACCGTCAAAAATTTTGATAGTCCTAAAAAAAACCAGTGTATTATTTGACCTTCCTAATTATGCCTTTCTTTTCTATTGGTTATAGTGCATATCGACCACAACTGTATTCGTACATACTCCTATGACCGTTGATGTTGGCAATTTATTCTCGACGTATATTAGCTTTGAAACTCATGAAGCGGTGGTAGATCGATGTAAGCAAGTTAGAAGTAAATACAATTTTGTCATTGTCATTTCAAGGCTCAATCTGATCCCAGTCTGGCCGAAAAATATAGAGCTTGGATGTGAAAGAGGTGTTGTCTTTAGATATTATTGTAAAAAAGATGCAGTTCCCGAAAGAAAATTAGTGAAGAAAATCGTTGGGACAAAGAAATGTGCTTGTCCATTCAATGTGATGATTGTATGCATAGACGATGGAAAGTGGATAATCAAAGTTAAAAATGGAATGCACAATCATACTATTGCGGAGACACTCTTAGGTCATCCATATGCTGGATGTTTCAATAAGGAAGTTAGTTGAAGAATAGCCCATTTTTAGAGTTTTCCCCAAACAAATTTATTCTGTCGTGCGACAGAAAAACTACGAGAACAAGTCTACTATGAGAACAATCTACATTTATCTAGATCGAGAACTAGTAGTATGAAAGGAAGAATGACGATATAGCAAGTGTTGAAGTTGCTTGACGATAATCACTATATGGAGTACCATAGAAGACATCCACAAAATAATGAAGTCCTTTCAATGTTTTGGGCCCATCCTAATTGCACACACTTGGCTAGGTCCTTCGTTGACGTGTTGGTCCTTGATTGCACGTACAAGACAAACAAATTCAAGAAGCCTCATTTTCATATTGTTGGGTTTACGTCTACGGGGAAAACATTTTCAGTTGCTTTTTCTTTCATGAAGAGTGAGACAGTTGAGGATTATATATGGCCATTGATGTAACTGAAATCACTTTACATTGGACACAGAGATCCCTCTATTTTCATTACTGACAGAGAATATGCACTAATAAATGCTATAGATATCGTATTTCCGCATGCTCATAGATTATTATACACTTGGCATATAAATCAGAATATCCAAGCACAATACAAGATAAAGTTCGGAAAGGTGGATGGCAAAATTGACATGGTCTGCTTCGAAGAATTCTACAGTGATTGAAATCTTTTATGGCGAACAAGTACTAAAGATGCTTTTGAGACAACATGGTACATGTTTAAAGAAAATAGGAGAAAAGTAACCCGACATGTATTTTTTATATCAAAAATACATGGATAGATCAGCATAAAGAACATTTCATCTTAGCATGGATGAATATGGTGAATCACTATAGCACAACCACTACCAACTAGGCCGAAGGATCACATTCAAAATTGAAAGGACATCTACGATCATCGTCGAAAAGTTTCTCCATTAAGCAAGCGATAAATTTAATGCTCAATTCGATAGTGAACGCGATTAAGACTTCATTTAAGATGAGCCTCAATATTATAAAACATGAACATAAGAATGAACACCTCTTGGCTGATTTAATCCATGTAATATCTCATAAGGCACTGACATTATTATTTGAGGAGATCGGTAGGTCAAAGTCACTGGGTTTTGATCCTGAGGTTTGAGGTTGTTCATATCGATACTTGCTCGGCCTCCCTCGTGCACATGAGAATAACGAATATCGTCGTCAATATAGACCCATTCCGATAGATGTTGTTGATCAGTGTTGGAGAAAGTTATCGACCATGCCGATGGTGAATCGTGATGGTGATTTCTTTTCCATGCCAAAATGAAACTCCTCCATGCATGATGGTGTGACGCTCTGGAACCAGAAAGGAAGTCCATTTAGCTTAAAATTCAAGAACTTGCCCACCCTGCAAGTAGTCGATTGCAAGAGCCATCCGTTGCTAGTGCTCATAAGGGTAGACCACAAACAAGATTGAGTAGAGTACAAAAGAAGAAGAAGCTGGTGTTGTCACGATTGCTCCCGAATAATCGGGTACGAATCATGCTACTGTTAGGATTATATACTAAAAGCATCACTTTTGTAGTAACCTTATTTCCTTAAGTTTTGAATGAGAATCATATGGGCAAATGTTTGAATATTGTATTTCTTGCAAGTGTTAATGCAAATGTCTGATATTCTATATTGTAGATAATATGGTGTGTGGTGTCACAAAGAAATCATATTATCATTTTCCTATGGAGTATATAAATAGTTCACAGCCTAGATGGACTTGGACAATCTATTGGAAAGGTTGTAGTATAATCTGGTATTAGTCTATCTTGACTATAGGTTTACACTAGTACACTTTGTGTGTATTGAACAGGACCACTTGAGGTTGTTCTCTTTGTACTGACTACATAAGACAACAAACACCTCTGTTATTATAGATGCTTGTGCTCTTAATCCGGATATAATAACGGACATGTATATGCAGTGTGCATTACTTTGACTCATAAAAGAGTGAGATTCATTATGGATCAACAACCTCTATGAATTGGGTAATAACATTGTATGTATGATAGGTTGTTGATTATAAATAGAATCCATGTCCCGATACATCGGGTTGATGATGTCCTCTTAAGGAGCTCATAAGGATTGTCATATAAACCCTGCAGGTGGATTATATCCGACATGACAAATAAAGTTGAGCTGTACTACTTAAGGATAAAAGATGTCGAATTAATATAGTTGTCAGTAACTTAATTTGATCGACGGACATACGATATCTTAACATGGGGAGCCAAACGAGCATATAATAAAAGGAGCCCACAAACATAATTTAGGATTAGGGAGGTAGTGCAACAATAGCTCATTAGTGGACCGAGCTATTGTTAATGGGCCTGGATTGTGTGTTCGAAATGAACACGGGATATCCAGATCCGTTAGAAGGCCTAACCCTAATTTCTCCTCATGGTCCCTGTCGTAGCCTATATATATCCTCTATTCTCTAGCCGCCAGATTACTGATCAGAAATCTAAAATTTTCTCTAAATTAATGATTCACGTAAGGAGAGAAAGAGAGGGCTGCCAAGGAGAAGAGGTTGGGAGATCATCGCCCACACGACGTCCAACTCAAGGCAGGAATACGTGTAGAAGAACTTGGGGTCGTCCGCTCGAGATTGTCAGGAATTACTTGTCTCATTTCCGCCGCAGGTATAATTCGTGAACCCTAGTTTCCGCCAATGAAGGGTTAGAACACGTATTAGATCTGTTTAACTTTCTATCGATCAATACGCACACCAAAGGAAGGGTCCTGGGAATCCCCAGTTCCATCAATTGGTATCAAAGCCACTTTGGATCTACGTATTGATTGATACGTCCATGTTGTCCAATAAAACCTGCGCTGTGTAATAGTCAATAGATGTAGATATGTTCTAACTCAGTTTTGCAGACATCTTAGATCCAACTATTATGGTCCAATGCATGTTTTTTGATTGTGTCGTTTAAACCACGGACATGTCGTGGATATTGTTGTTGCTGTGGATGTAATTAAAATCACGAGGGTTGATCGTGCTTATTATTTTAATTTGTCAATCTAGATTATGTGTGAACTCCTTCGGGAGGCATAGGATTGATGTAATTTTAATTATTTTTGATCAATCGTGATGGCGGTGGTGGCTGTTTCTGACGCCGGACGAGATGCTGGTTTTAAGCAGTCCAGAGGCAGACAGATGATTTTTGATGAAGGAATCGACAGCCAAAACCTTTAAAAAAAATCGGGGCGCTGCACCGAACCCCGCGACCTGACTGGGCATGTCGAACCCCGATTTTGGAAAAAATCGGATAGTTGAGGACGGAACAGCAAAAATGACCATAATAGTTGGATATTTTCTCTTATTTTTGTCATTTGCTTTTTTTGATTATGCATGTTTATTATTGTGTGGTTGTTTTTTTGAAAAACCAAGCCTACATTAATAATGGACAACATGGACATAATATCAACTAGTAGAAAAACCCTCATTGTTAAATAACTAAGTGGGAGAGGATTTTTATTTAGTATAAATCTTATGGTCTCCATTACTGGTTTGTAGGTGATGTAATTATACTTGCGTGTTGGCTTTAGTGCTTTCCTCCATATCGGATGAGTATAATTATGGATCACCAGTACAAACTTCCTTAGGGATAACTGTAGAAAGTTACCTAGTATGTGTTCACTTCTCCATCTAAAGAAACTCACTACAAGGTAATGGACTTAGTATTAAGTAATGGTATACACTTAGATACAAATAATGGTATCCTCCCCATCGGAGTCACTGCTATTAGTTGTATGACCAGAGCAAGGCCAACATTTTAATTTTATTTGTCATAAAGTTATATTGACATGTGTCACGCCCCAGAACCAGAATACTGGAGAGCGGGGGAATGACTCAGCCTGCTACGTATTACGGGTAGATGAATACCGTATAATACGATCAATGCTGTCTAAAAGACGAGGGGGTGCATACTACATGAAAGTCTCACTATGGTCATTTCATATCTATTGTCTCAATTATTCAAATAAGAAACAGAAATAGAGAACATGTAAGATAAAGCAGTAAGGCGTCCCAAATGCTTAGTCAAAATGTTCTTAATATCTGGCTTTACAAAACATAGCCAGATGATGTAGCAAAGTGTACACAATTATTATCAGCTGCAGTCTGACTTAATCACAATTATGTAAAAGTAAGTACAAGACAATCCGACTAACATGTCGGTGCCAAACGGCAAAGTATAAAGTAAATAACAAAACGAACGGGGAGGTAAGGAACCCACTCGAGTCCTCCTGCGATTATCCCTCTAGTATTGACCATCTTTGAGGTGGAAGTAAGCTGAGTCCTCGGGGACCGGCTCTAAATCTGGTCATGCAAAACCAGAGAGGTTAGACCTCTAATAGCAAGTACCACAAGGGAGCACGATATGAGGAATTAAAACCAGTAATAAAAAAATATGATAAGTAGATCTCTGCTTGCCACTGGGATTCACATAACATCACGATACTTCGAACCAACCTCCCAACCAAACAAGGACAGAAGTTGGCCCGTCATGCCCTGACATTCTGATCATCTCAGTTAGGTAATAGAGTAGGCACAGTACACAAACAAATCAATTTAAACGGCCATGCAACTACTACGGCTTGCTACTGTGAGTTCCAAGTTATCCTGAAATTATGCAATAAAGGATTCCTCAGTTCTTACTATGTGCAAGCAAGGCTAGTTTACCCAGTCAATCAATTGCACCAATTATGAATTAGACGAGTCCCAGCGGGACGTCCGTCATCAATATACAATATACAATAGATAATATAACCAGATACCGCTCCCTGTCCGTGTGGCAGATTTTCAGTATCCGTGGGGACCAACCGACCTGTCGGACACTACTAGTCCCAAGAGGGCTGCCATGTAAGAACTCGGGAATCCATTCTCTCCATGCAATCATTATTTTATTTAACTTAATAGTCTCTACGTTGAGTGAAATCCCATGCCGTGGATCATGGTCATTCAGAATGAGTACTTTCGTACGGGGTACGATATGCACAACTCTATAACGATGCCCGTGCGGTTAGGTTGTAGGTCTTACATAGCGTAATGCAACAATCCAAACTAACCAGGAAATAATCATGCCTTGACCATAAATTACACATGATTCTTAAATAAATAAATCGAAGCCTGCATGTGTGCCTGTATGTCAATATTCGGGATCGGCCAATCGATTATAATAGTTCATATTTAATATGAACGTGTCTCATTCATTCAATTCAATAAGACGACTAGCCAGTCTCTTAGTTCCAACTAGAAACGCTTGATCAATTATTAGTCAAGTAACAGTCGGGGTCAATTCGTGACAAGGCATAAAAGTCAAATTAGTATTAAGCATGGTCGATTCCATAACTAGTATAAAATAGTTGGTAACATATTCTTGAAGCCAAGGAAAAGATCTACAAATTTCATGTTGGGAGTTGGAAGAAATTCTAGCCACAATCCAGTTAATTAGGACATATAACAGTCAGAAACAACCAAAATAGGCATATGCGGCCTATTCCGCGACATGCATGCGGACTAACTGCGACATGTGGCTCATGCGGCATATGCGACATTATATGCGGCTACTGCGACATGCGTCTCATGTAACATGCGCCTACTGCGACATGCGCCTCATGCGGCTCAACTGCGACATCATATGAGGCTACTGCGACATACAACTCACGTGGCTCAACTGCGACATCATATGCGCCTACTGCGACATGCGCCTCATGCGGCTCAACTGCGACATCATATGCGGCTACTGCGACATACGCTTCATGCAACATGCGCCTACTACGACATGTGCCTCATGCGGCTCAACTGCGATATCATATGCGGCTACTACGACATACACCTCATGCTACATGCGCCTACTGCGACATGCACCTCATGCGGCTCAACTGCGACATCATATGCGGCTACTGCGACATACGTCTCATGCTGCAGATGAATACAGAACGAACAAAAATACTTGGCCATAACTTTCACAAAATAAATCGAAATCTAACTTTTTAAAAGTCAAACTTTAGTAGAATTAAATTCTCTGCAACATGGAACCACTTATTTTCGAAAAAAACAATGTTTGATAGATCAAAACCCAAAAATTTATATGAAAACCCAAAACTTAAAACTTAGATCTACACCCAACCATCCATGGAAATCAAGAACTTCAAGACCTAAACTTGTAGAGGAAGAGAAGATGAACAACATAGACTAAAAATAAATGGAGATGCATGAAATCCCTCATGGTGTGCAAGATGTACTTGCCTCTCACAAGTGGGTTAGGGTTTGGTGGAGGAGTAAAAATGTAAATGAATGAAGAGAGAGAATGAAAGAAGAACTTTTATATCAAGGTCAAGTGGATCTCCACCATTCATTCTCTCCACCAAATCCAAGCCATCCATTCCTTTCCATGTTGAACCAAACCACAACAAGTTGGTTTTCTATGAACCGAAATGAACCAAGAGCCAAGAAAAAGCAGAAAATAAAATACAGAAAAATTAATAAGCGCAAAATTGAAGAATTTAAATACAGAATAAATGCATGATAAATATTGAATAAATACATTCAAGAAGTACACGTATAAAATACTTATTCTGGGAACGGGGAGTGACATCTCTACCCTCCTTAGAAAAATTCTGTCCTCGAAATTTTAGATCAAAGTAGGACAGAAATGTCAGAGCTAGACTAATCTAAGTACAAGTAATTTGAGCAAGCAATCATTTTATAATGTCAACAGCAAATAATATATCTATGTTTAACTATCGACGACACCAAGCAATTCTACTCAGAAGGTGACAAACATGAGGAGTTAAGGCAATCAAGGTATATAGAGAGATATACCTTGTGAGTCAAACAGGTGCGGATACCGTGATCGGATATCATCCTCACGTTCCCACGTTGACTTCCCTAAAGAGTGATGACCCCAAGCAACCCGGACAAGGCTAATTGTTCGGTTCTTGAGTATCTTCTCTCTTCGGTCCAAAATGGACACAGGCTGTTCCTCCTAAGACAGGTTGGTACCAACAACCAGCTCGAAATGATCAAGGATATAGCTTAGGACCGATACATACCTTCGCAACTGAGATACATAAAATACGTCATGCACCTCTCGTAACGAAGGTGGAAGGGATAAACGATAAGCAACATCGCCTATCCTATCAAGAATAACAAATGGTCCTACGTATCTCGGACTCAACTTCCCGCGAACGCCAAATCTAATGACCCCACGGGTAGGTAAGATCCGCAAGAACACGTGGTCCCCAACAGAAAACTCTAGCGGCCTACGATGTTGGTCCGCCCAATGACGATGCCGATCTTGCGCAACTCGAAGTCGCTCTCTAATTTCCTTAATCACTTCAACGGCCTGGACAATCATTTCTGGGCCTAACATCTTTCTCTCCCCGATATCATCCCATGCTAGTGGCGACCTACACTTCTTACCATATAGTGCTTTAAATGGCGCCATCTGGATACTGGCTTGATAACTGTTGTTATAAGAAAACTCAACTAAGTGCAGGTGGCTCTCCCAAGATCCTCCAAAATCTAGGGTGCAAGCTCGTAACATATCTTCTAGGGTCTGAATTGTTCTTTCTGATTCCCCGTCTGTCTGGGGATAGTAAGCCGTGCTAAATCTTAACTTGGTACCCAGACTATGATGTAAGCTCTTCCAGAAATATGATGTAAAGAGGGTATCTCGGTCTGACACAATGCTGACGGGGACTCCATGCTGCCTGACTATCTGCTGCATATACAACTCTGCCAACTTTTCTGTAGATTGCCCTAGTCTGAAAGGAAGAAAGTGTGCCACCTTTGTAAGCCGATCTACTATCACCCAAATAGCATCTTTACCACTTGGTGATCTCAGTAAACCGGTCACAAAGTCCATTGTGATGTGTTCCCACTTCCATTCCGGGATAGGAAGTGGTTGCAATAACCCAGCTGGCCTCTGCTGTTCTGCCTTCACTTGCTGACATACCAAGCAACGAGAAACAAATCTAGCTATCTCCCTCTTCATCCCGTTCTACCAGAAGTACTGCTTGATATCTTGGTACATCTTGGTCCCTCCAGGATGTATAGAATATTGAGAACTGTGAGCTTCTATCATAACCTCCTGTCTGATATCTCCACTAGGCACACATAGGCGTGATCCAAACCTAAGCGTACCATCTTCATGAATTTGCATCTCCTTTGTGAGTCCTGACTCACATTCTGCTCTAAGCTTCTGAATCCTTGGGTCCTGTGCCTGAGCTGCCTTGATCCTGTCTACCAAGTCGGATTGAACTTGTAAACTTGTTAGAACTCCTACATCACTAGAAAGTATAACTTCGATGCCCATCTCCTGAAGTTCTTCTAAAATGTGCTTATGTGTTGTCAACATAAATGCGCCGCCTCTCCTGCTAAGAGCGTCTGCTACCACATTAGCCTTGCCTGGATGATACTGAAGCTCCACGTCATAATCCTTGATCAACTCCAACCATCTTCTCTGTCTCATGTTCAGCTCCTTCTGAGTAAAGATGTACCTCAAACTTTTATGATCTGTGTACATGTCTACTCGATCACCATATAAGTAATGCCTCCATAGCTTCAAAGAAAATACTACTGCCGCTAACTCCAAGTCATGAGTTGGGTAATTTTTCTCGTGGTCTCGAAGTTGCCTAGATGCGTATGCTATCACCTTCCCATGTTGCATGAGGACACATCCAAGTCCCTTACCTGACGCATCGTAATACACTGTAAAACCTTCGGGTCCAACTGGCAATGTAAGAATAGGCGCTGATATCAATTTCTGCTTCAGATTCTCAAATGATGCCTGGCATTCTGTCGACCAGACGAATGGTACATCCTTCCGTGTCAAGCGGGTCATAGGTGCTGAAAGCCTTACAAAGTCTGATACGAACCTTCTGTAATATCCTGCCAATCCCAAGAAACTCTGCACATCAACTACGGTCTTGGGTACCGGCCAACTCTCTACTGCTTCTACTTTCTTGGGATCCACTGCTACTCCAGCTCCTGATATGATATGACCCAAAAATGAAATATGATCCGACCAAAACTCACACTTGCTGAGCTTGGCATACAACTGGTTCTCTCTCAGAACCTGTAACACTTTTCTGAGGTGGTCTTCATGCTCCTCTTCACTAGCAGAATATACGAGAATGTCGTCAAGAAACACAACGACAAACTGATCTAAGTATGGCATAAAGATGCGGTTTATCAAATCCATAAATATTGCTGGAGCATTGGTCAAACCAAACGGCATTACTAAGAATTCATAATGCCCATACTTCGACCTGAATGCTGTCTTGGGAATATCCTCCTTCCGAACCCTCACTTGATGATACCCTGAACGAAGATCTATCTTGGAGAAAACTCTAGCTTTGCTCAACTGATCAAACAAGTCATCGATCCTGGGTAGTGGGTACTTGTTCTTTACTGTCGCCGCGTTAAGCTTCCTGTAATCAATGCATAATCTGGACGACCCATCCTTCTTCCCCACAAGTACCACTGGTGCTGTCCATGGTGATATGCTAGCTTGGATGAACTTCTTCTCCTTCAGTTCGTCTATGTACTGATATACCTTGGCCTGCTCTGAATCCGCCATTCTGTAAACTCGATCAGATATTGGTTTAGTTCCAGGTGCCAATTCTATACTGAACTCAATATCTCTTACTGGCGGTAGCCCTGGAAGTTCTTTGGAAAATACGTCTAGAAATTCTTCAACTACCTTCGGAACCTGAACTTCTCCCATTGCCATTATTACTCCCTGCTCTTGTTGAGTTGCCTCTAATCTGACTAAGGTGAATCTCTTCATGCTTGGAATATCAAAAGATACACTTCCTCTATGACAATCTATTGTCGCATGACTGTCTTTCAGCCAGTCCATGCCTAAGATAACGTCGAAATTTCCAACAGAAAATTCTATCAACCGGGCGGGTAAGGAATGCCCGTAAACTACAATGCTACACGCTAGAATAACTCTACTAACTCCTACGAGCCAATTGCCAGTGAGTATATTCAACCTCCCTGGCAATGCCTCGAACTCCATTCCTAGCCGTGTCACAAATTGTGTGCAGATATAAATGAGTGTGATGCTCCTGAATCAAACAATACTACTGCGGGATATGAGGCGACGAGAATGTTACCTGCCACAACATCTTCCGATGCTAATGCCTCCTCTAAGGACAGAGTGAATGCCTGCCCTCGACCTCCTTGTTGGTTCCCATGTTGTGGCCTAGCCTGGTGCTGCTGCTGGCCCCTGCCTTGATGATGCTGGGGTGGTCTATGCTGGTGTTGCTGTATCGACGGTCCCTACTGCCGAAACATCTGAGCCTGTGGCATTAACGGACGCTGGGCCAATGGTCTCACTGCCACTGCGGGTCCTCGATACTGTCCTGTCCCTGGTGCTGTCAGAGCAGGAAACTGCTGTACTGGTCCTCCTGACCTCGAATTCATGGGACATGTGGTAACCCGATGATCTAGATTTCCATATATCAAACACAGTCCGTTCAATGCCCGACACACATCTCTAGTGTGCCCCATCTTTCCACAATAAGTGCAGCCCGCTGGGGGTTGCTGATTCTTCCTCTGTCACTGTTGTTGTTGCCTGGATGGTGGTGCTGGCCCTCGCATTGCCACATCGTGAATACGAATGCCAAGGGATGGTGCTGTTGTTCGGGGCGCTGCTCCCCCTCCTCCTTCAATCTGACTGTGGAATCTCTTATGACCTCCAGTCCTTGTCGTGATCCTCAGAATGGTGATCTCATGTCTTCGGGTTGCCGTCAATACTTCGTCAAAAGTCTGGTAATTGTGCCCCTCTATCAATTGCAAGAGCTCAAGGTGAAACCCTTGCTGGAACCTCATAGCCCTCTGGCTCTCTGTTGCTACCATCTCTGGGGCAAACCTGCTCAATCTACAGAACTCCGCTGCATAAGCATCTACCGTCTTGCCGGCCTGCTTGAGGTTGATAAACTTCTGTTGTAGCTCAAACTGTGCCACAACCCCATAGTACTTCGTCTTAAATCTTGCGATAAAATCGTCCCAAGCAACAGGACGTCTGATGCCCACTTCCTCTGATTCCCACCAATCACGTACGAGATCCTGAAGTAACAACTTCACTTGATCCACACATTCTTCTGCCGGCACCTTAGCTGCTGTCAGAATAGCCTCAATATCCTTAAGCCATTCATCTGCTGAGATGGCATCCTCCGTTCCTTCGAAACGGCGGGGGTTGAACTTGTAAAACCTGGCTGATGCTTCTGAATCTGTCCTCGTCCCTCTTTCCAAAGCCGTCTGCAATCCTTGATTGAGTAATACATTCTGCTCTTGTAACTGAGCGTGCATGCGATGCTGGGCTAACATCTGATGTTGCTGAGTAGCCATCATCCCTCTCATGATCTCCAGAAGGGCTGGTGTGTCCACAACCACAGGGGTAGGTGGAACTGTTGGTGGTGGTGGAACCTCCGGATACTGTGATCCAGCTGCTGCTTCCACTATTACTTCTTCTTGGATAGTCTCTTGAGTTAGTACCAGCCCTTGTTGCTGACCAACATGGTCAGGTTGTCCGTGTTGCTTTTGTTGTTGTTGTCCAGTCCTGGCAGATGCGGACGAAGTGCCCCTAAGAAAAGGGATAAAAGAACAATCAAACGATCGAACAGGAAAGATCAATGAAGTCAAAGGATACCGGAATGTCAAGCTAGAGTCGAGAGTAACGAATCATGAGATCAAGGGGGAACATGTGTGATTGAGACATCCTATAAATTAAAACACCCCATAAGTCTGAAATCAGACCTGCATGGGCCACCACTAAAACCTTGTCACGCCCCAGAACCAGAATACTGGAGAGCGGGGGAATGACTCAGCCAGCTACGTATTACGGGTAGATGAATACCGTATAATACGAACAATTCTATCTAAAAGACGAGGGGGTGCATACTACATGAAAGTCTCACTATGGTCATTTCACATCTATTGTCTCAATCATTCAAATAAGAAACAGAAATAGAGAACATGTAAGATAAAGCAGTAAGGCGTCCCAAACGCTCAGTCAAAATGTTCTTGATATCTGGCTTTATAAAATATAGCCAGATGATGTAGCAAAGTGTACACAATTGTTATCAGCTGCAGTCTGACTTAATCACAATTATGTAAAAGTAAGTATAAGACAATCCGACTAACATGTCGGTGCCAAATGGCAAAGTATAAAGTAAATAACAAAACGAATGGGGAGGTAAGGAACCCACTCGAGTCCTCCTGCGATCATTCCTCTAGTATTGACCATCTTGGAGGTGGAAGTAAGCTGAGTCCTTGGGGACCGGCTCTAAATCTGGTCATGCAAAACCAGAGATGTTAGACCTCTAATAGCAAGTACCACAAGGGAGCACGATATGAGGAATTAAAACCAGTAATAAAAGAATATGATAAGTAGATCTCTGCTTGCCCCTGGAATTCACATAACATCACGACACTTCGAACCAACCTCCCAACCAAACAATGACAGAAGTTGGCCCGTCATGCCCTGACATTCTGATAATCTCAGTTAGGTAACAGAGTAGGTACAGTACACAAACAAATCAATTTAAACGGACATACAACTACTACGGCTTGCTACTGTGAGTTTCAAGTTATCCTGGAATTATGCAATAAAGGATTCCTCAGTTCTTACTATGTACAAGCAAGGCTAGTTTACCCAGTCAATCAATTGCGCCAATCATGAATTAGACGAGTCCCAGCGGGACGCCCGTCATCAATATACAATATACAATAGATAATATAACCAGATACCGCTCCCTGCCCGTGTGGCAGATTTTCAGTATCCGTGGGGACCAACCGACCTGTCGGGCACTACTAGTCCTAAGAGGGCTGCCATGTAAGAACTCGGGAATCCATTCTCTCCATGCAATTATTATTTTATTTAACTTAATAGTATCTACGTTGAGTGAAATCCCATGCCGTGGATCATGGTCATTCAGAATGAGTACTTTCGTACGGGGTACGATATGCACAACTCTATAACGATGCCCGTGCAGTTAGGTTGTAGGTCTTACATAGCGTAATGCAACAATCCAAACTAATCACGAAATAATCATGCCTTGACCATAAAGTACACATGCTTCTTAAATAAATAAATCGAAGCCTGCATGTGTGCCTGTATGTCAATATTCGGGATCGGCCAATCGATTATAATAGTTCATATTTAATATGAACGTGTCTCATTCATTCAATTCAATAAGATGATTAGCCAGTCTCTTAGTTCCAAATAGGAACGCATGATCAATTATTAGTCAAGTAACAGTCGGGGTCAATTAGTAACAAGGCATAAAAGTCAAATTAGTATTAAGCATGGTCGAGTCCATAACTAGTATAAAATAGTTGGTAACATATTCTTGAAGCCAAGAAAAAGATCTACAAATTTCATGTTGGGAGTTGGAAGAAATTCTAGCCACAATCCAGTCAATTAGGACATATAACAGTCAGAAACAACCAAAATAGGCATATACGGCCTATTCCGCGACATGCATGCGGACTAACTGCGACATGCGGCTCATACGGCATATGCGACATCATATGCAGCCACTGCGACATGCGTCTCATGTAACATACGCCTACTGTGACTTGTGCCTCATGAGGCTCAACTGCGACATCATATGCGGCTACTGCGATATGCGCCTCATGCGGCTCAACTACGACATCATATGCGCCTACTGCGACATGCGCCTCATGCGGCTCAACTGCGATATCATATGCGTCTACTGCGACATGCGCCTCATGCGGCTCAACTGTGACATCATATGCGGCTACTGCGACGTACGCCTCATGCAACATGCGCCTACTGCGACATACGCCTACTGCGACATGCGCCTCATGCGGCTCAACTGCGACATCATATGCAGCTACTACGACATACGCCTCATACAACATGCGCCTACTGTGACATGCGCCTCATGCGGCTCAACTGCGACATCATATGCGGCTACTGCGACATACGCCTCATGCAGCATGCGCCTACTGCGACATGTGCCTCATGCGGCTCAACTGCGATATCATATGCGGCTACTGCGACATACGCCTCATGCTGCAGATGAATACAGAACGAACAAAAATACTTGGCCATAACTTCCACAAAATAAATCGAAATCTAACTTTTCAAAAGCCAAACTTTAGTAGAATTAAATTCTCTACAACATGGAACCACTTATTTTCGAAAAAAAACAATGTTTGATAGATCAAAACCCAAAAATTCATATGAAAACCCAAAACTTAAAACTTAGATCTACACCCAACCATCCATGGAAATCAAGAACTTCAAGACCTAAACTTGTAGAGGAAGAAAAGATGAACAACATAGACTAAAAATAAATAGGGATGCATGAAATCCCTCATGGTGTGCAAGATGTACTTGTCTCTCACAAGTGGGTTAGGGTTTGGTGGAGGAGTAAAAATGTGAATGAATGAAGAGAGAGAATGAAAGAAGAACTTTTATATCAAGGTCAAGTGGATCTCCACCATTCATTCTCTCCACCAAATCCAAGCCATCCATTCCTTTCCATGTTGAACCAAACCACAACAAGTTGGTTTCCTATGAACCGAAATGAACCAAGAGCCAAGAAAAAGTAGAAAATAAAATATAAAAAAATTAATAAGCGCGAAATTGAAGAATTTAAATACAGAACAAATGTATGATAAATATTGAATAAATACATTCAAGAAGTACACGTATAAAATACTTATTCTGGGAACGGGGAGTGACAACATGATAGTAAAATTAATAAGAAAAATCTACTTGAATAAAGTTGAATTTGTATACGTCCACACTATCGTGGCATGCTAAATTCATGGTGTTCAAGGTGTTGGTGAATTTTTTATTATTATTTTGAGGGAATCAATATATAGTTAATTCAAAAAGTTTTTTTTTGCCCTACATAATTTTATGTATGTGATTCTAAGGATTTCAAAAATGGGTTCTTTCAGTCCACTTATGGTGATTCTTAAAGAAAACAAACTTACTGGACCTAATTATATTGACTGAAAATGTAATTTGGACATTGTTCTGACTGCTGAGGAGTACAAATATGTACTTGTTGAGGAATGCCCACCTAAGCCTGATGCTAACTCTGATAAAGAGGTCAAAGAGGCTTATAAGAAGTAGAAAAAGGCAGATATGATGGCGCAGTGTTACATTCTGGCATCTATGTCAAATGTACTGCAACATCGTCATCAGGCCATGGCCACAGCTTATGACATGATGTATAACCTCAAGGAACTCTTCGGACATCAGAGTAGAGCAGCTAGGCAGTTTTCTATAAAATATTTGATGAATACAAAAATGGCTGAGGGTACACCAGTAAGGGATCATGTTCTCAAGATGATGGGTCATCTGAATGAGATGGAGATCCTTGGAGATGAAATCGATGGAGAATCCCAGGTTGATATCATTCTCGGGACTCTGCCTAAAAGTTTTGACAATTTCTGCCTTAATTACAACATGAACAAAAGGTTGTATAGTTTGGCAAAACTTGCAAAAGAGCTACAGGATGCTGAATCTCTCTTTAGGCAGAGGGGTCATGTTTTTGTTTCTGAAAAGGCTTCTACTTCTAAGCCAAAAGGCGGTAAGAAGAAGAATAACATTCAGAAACAGGCAAACTCAGTAAAGAAGGGCATGGGACCTCAAGGCACGATGAAAAAGCCGAAAGGCAAATGTTTCAAGTACAAAGGGTCGGGACATTGGAAGACTGATTGTCCACTTCTCAAACAAGGAAACAAAGAAGGTATATCTCATTTACTAGTAATTGAAATATGTTTAGCGGTGTTATCTACCGGCACCTGGTGTATAGATACAGGAGCCACTAATCATGTCTGTAATACATTGCAGGGGTTCCAGGAAATCAGACGGCTCAGTGATGGAGAGATATGCTTATTCATGGGTGATGCTACAAAAGTATAGGTTGTTGCATTAGGAGATGTTACTTTATCTTTTGGTAGAAATAAGTCTTTGACATTGAGAGATTATTTTTTTGCACCTTCACTTAGAAGGAATTTAATTTATGTTTCTATGTTAGTTAAGGATGGATATTCAGTTTATTTTAATGACAATATTGTTATTAGAAAGAATAAACATTTTATCTGTTCTGGTGCATTGGTTGATAATTTGTATGTCATTAATCCTATTTCGCCCACAATGCAACTTATGGAAATGAATAATATGTCATCTAACTTAAATAAGAGAAAAGAACCTTCTTGTATGACCCAAACATATCTTTGGCACTTACGATTGGGGCATATTAACCTAAGAAGGATTCAAAGACTGGTTGAAGATGGACCTTTGAGTTCATTGGAAGTGGAGGCACTACCAGTCTGTGAATCCTGCTTGGAAGGTAAAATGACCAAAAGGTCTTTTACGGCAAAGGGGTATAGGGCCAAAGATGTGTTGGAATTGGTTCATTCTGATTTGTATGGACCCATGACTATCCAAGCTAGAGGTGGCCTTGAATATTTTGTCACATTTATTGATGATTATTCAAGGTATGGATACATTTATTTGATGCGCCGTAAGTCTGAGTGCTTTGAGAAATTCAAAGAGTACAAGGCTGAAACGGAGAAATATCATGGCAAATGTATCAAGTCATTACGATCAGATCGTGGTGGCGAGTACCTTTTTGGAGAGTTTAGGAATTATTTATCAGAGGCTGGGATTGAATCCCAATTGACTGCACCTGGAATGCCCCAACAGAATGGTGTAGCCGAAAGAAGGAATAGAACTCTTATGGAGATGGTTAGATCAATGATGAGTTATTCGGATTTGCCAGATTCGTTTTGGGGATATGCCTTAGAGACTACAGCTTATATTTTGAACTTGGTTCCTTCTAAATCAGTACCTCTTACAACCACAGAGCTATGGATTGGGCGTAAGCCTAGTCTGAAACATGTTCGCATTTGGGGTAGTCCAGCACATGTACTGAATGGAAAAGCAGATAAGTTAGAATCTCGTACAGAAGTACACTTGTTTGTAGGCTATCCAAGAGGAACGAAAGGAGATTTATTTTATAGTCCTAAGGATCAGAAGGTCATTGTTAGCACCAATGCCCGATTCTTAGAGGAAGACTATGTGATGAACCATAAACCCACAAGTAGAGTTGTTCTAGAAGAACTGAGACGTGAGACACCAAGTACTTCAGCACCAACAGTACAAGAGGATGAACCACAAATAACTGCACAACGTGTCATAAATGTTACACCACAACCGATAGTGTCTCGTCGTAGTGGAAGGGTTGTGATACAACCTGATAGATATATGTTCTTGGGAGAGTCGTCAGACTTCGTCCCTGAGGAACAAGATTATGATCCATGTACCTACAATGAAGCACTCCAAAATAAAGATACAGAGTCTTGGCAAAAAACAATGATATCTGAAATAGAATCTATGGATTCTAATCAGGTCTGGGAGCTTGTAGAACCACCCGTTGGTGTAAAAGCCATTGTATGCAAGTAGGTCTATAAGAGAAAAAGAGGATCAGACGGTAAGGTTGAAACCTTTAAAGCTCGGCTTGTAGCAAAAGGTTTTACTCAAAGAGAGGGTATGAATTATGAGAAAACCTTTTCTCCTGTAGCCATGCTTAAGTTTATTCGGATTCTTTTATCTATTGCCGATCATCTCGATTATGAGATTTGGCAAATGGGTGTCAAGACAGCTTTCCTTAATAGAAGTCTTGAGGAAGACATCTATATGAAGCAACCAGACGGGTTCATTGAAAAGGGCCAGGAGCATCTTGTTTGTAAGCTCAAGAAGTCCATTTATGGACTTAAGCAAGCTTCCAGATCTTGGAACATATGTTTTAATCAGGTGATAAAATTCTATGGATTTGATCAATGTCAGGATGAATCATGTGTATACAGAAAGTGTGACGAAAATGTGGTGGTGTTCCTAGTACTTTATGTGGATGACATCTTGCTCATTGGAAACAATGTGAAGGTATTATCTGATGTAAGGGTATGGTTATCCAAACAGTTTGATATGAAGGACTTGGGAGAAGTAGGTCACATCCTTGGGATCAAAGTTCTACGAGATCGCAAGAAAAGGATGTTGGGCTTATCCCAAGCTTCCTATATCGATATTGTACTAACTCGTTTTAGTATGCAAAATTCTAAGAAAGATTTCTTACCTTTTAGACATGGAATTGCTCTATCAAAGGAGCAGAGTCCGAGGACACCTAAAGAGATAGAGAACATGAAGGCAGATCCTTATGCTTCAGCAGTAGGAAGCTTAATATATGAAATGCTATGTACGAGACCAGACATCTGCTTTGCCGTAGGCATGGTCAGCAGATATCAGTCTAACCCAGGACAAGAGCACTGGACTGCCGTAAAACATATTTTGAAGTACCTGAAAAGGACTAAAGAGTATATGCTAGTTTATCAGGCAGATAGTTTAGTTCCCTTGGAGTATACAGACTCAGATTTTCAGTCAGATAGGGATTCCAGGAAATCTACCTCAGGTTATGTGTTTACTTTGGGAGGTAGAGTCATTGTGTGGAGGAGTATCAAGCAAAAATGTATTGCTGATTCCACCATGGAAGCCGAGTATGTGGCAGCCTCTAAGGCAGCCAAAGAAGCGGTTTGGCTCAGAAACTTTCTGTTGGACTTGGATGTGGTACCTAGTTTGCCTAAATCTATTACACTTTATTGTGATAATAGTGGTACAGTTGCAAACTCGAAGGAACCACGAGCCCATAAGACAGGCAAACACATTGAGCGTAAGTACCACCTGATACGAGATTTTGTAAAGAAAGGAAAAGTTGTTGTGATCAAGATAGCATCAGCCGACAACCTAGCTGATCCCTTTACAAAGAGCTTACCAGCTAAGGCTTTTGACAGTCATATTGAGGGAATGGGAGTCAGATGTGTAGCAGCATGGCTTTAAGTATAAGTGGGAGATTTGTAACAGTATACTGAAAAGCAATGCTTTGAGTATAAGTGGAAGATTGTTAGGGTAATATACTAAAAGCATCACTTTTGTAGTAACCTTATTTCCTTAAATTTTGAATAAGAATCATATGGGCAAATATTTGCATATTGTATTTGTTGCAAGTATTAATGCAAATGTCTGTATTCTATATTGTAGATAATATGGTGTGTGGTGTCACACAGAAATCATATTATCATTTTTCTATGGAGTATATAAATAGTTCACAACCTAGATGGACTTGGACAATCTATTGGAAAGGTTGTAGTGTAATATGGTATTAGTCTATCTTGACTATAAGTTTATACTAGTACACTTTGTGTGTATTGAACAAGACCACTTGAGGTTGTTCTCTTTGTACTGACTACATAAGGGAACAAACACCTCTGTTATTATAGATGCTTGTGCTCTTAATCCGGATATAATAACGGACATGTATATGCAGTGTGCATTACTTTGACTCATAAAAGAGTGAGATTCATTATGGATCAACAACCTCCATGAATTGGGTAATAACATTGTATGTATGATGGGCTGTTGATTATAAATGGAATCCATGTCCCGATACATCGGGTTGATGATGTCCTCTTAAGGAGCTCATAAGGATTGTCATGTAAACCCTGCAGGTAGATTATATCCGACATGACAAATAAAGTTGAGCGGTACTACTTAAGGATAAAAGATGTCGAATCAATATAGTTGTCAGTAACTTAATTTGATCGATGGACACACGATATCTTAACATGGGGAGCCAAACGAGCAAATAATAAAAGGAGCCCACAAACATAATTTGGGATTAGGGAGGTAGTGCAACAATAGCTCATTAGTGGACCAAGCTATTGTTAATGGGCCTGGATTGTGTGTTCGGACTGAACACGGGATATCCAGATCCGTTAGGAGGCCTAACCCTAATTTCTCCTCATGGTCCCTGTCGTAGCCTATATATATCCTCTATTCTCTGGCCGCTAGATTACTGATCAGAAATCTGAATTTTTTTCTAAATTCATGATTCACGTAAGGAGAGAAAGAGAGGGCTGCCAAGGAGAAGAAAAGGTTGGGAAATCGTCGCCCACACGACGTCCAACTCGAGGAAGGAATACGTACAGAAGATCTTGGGTCGTCCGCTCGAGATTGCCAGGAATTACTTGTCTCCTTTCCGCCGCAGGTATAATTCGTGAACCCTAGTTTCCGCCTATGAAGGGTTAGAACACGTATTAGATCTGTTTAACTTTCTATCGATCAATACGCACACCAAAGGAAGGGTCCTGGGAATCCCCAGTTCCATCAGCTACGTCCTACGCTGGTGTGAGCAACGGTAGTCAGCCATCTAAACCTTAGGAATCCTCATAGATAGAATATACTAATCATTCATTACAGCTCTAATCACGTAACCTGTCAATGATCACCACGACATCAACTATCAATATTTTAGTACATCATACATGTCCGAGCTCTCTAGCCTAGTAGTATCAGAGCGGACACCCGGAGGGGCCGACAAGGTTCAAACCCCCCACTTGTGTGTGTGCGTAAGATATAAAAAATTCTCCCGAGACAAATCCGGTAAACTATATTGTAACTCCCTATAACCCATTATTGTACATTTTCAATCATTTCTTGAATTGATTTGTTTTAGAAAATTATATTAGATTTTATAAAACTTAATTCTGGATGATAATTTCAACTTATAAGGAAACTAAAATTATTTTTAATTAATATTATTGTTCTGATTGTTTTGTTTTAAAAGTTGATCGTAGTTATTAATTCCTTATTTTGAGTAATTAGGCCCTAGGTTAAATCAAAGGATACTTGGATTGATATTATTAATCAATGATTGCTTTTTAGTATTCTGTTTCACTCATTAAATTAAAATTCAAATAATATGCTGCTTCATTATACTGTTAATTTCTTACTAAAATTTACTGTACTGTTATGTGCTATTGAGAAATTGTATTTACAAAAGAAAGAATTTAGGAATAGATTCTAATCCAGTTTCCACTATATTAATCGATTATTAATTAGTTAGACTAACTAAATCTGTTAAATATTTATCAGTCAATAACTAATTTTCTACTAATGGTTGATTATGAGTAGGGGTTGTTTAGCTAACTGCAATTGGTTGGAGTAACCAATTCAGTTACATTTCTGTTATGGATATAAATCCCTACCCCCAGATCTACATGAATTCACAACTATGCCACTAGAATATTTTATTATAAATACAACTTTGCACAGTCTTCAATTTCTGACACATTGTCAGTACACGAATTCCAATATATTTCTGACAGCACAGTACTTTCTCTCTCTATACTCTCTCTTCTACTGTTCTGGCAGTCGCCACCGAGTACCACCGCTCGACCCCGCCTCGAGCCACCGTGCCCTCGCCGGGAATCCATCAGAGATCTCACCACCGGTCGGATCGACTTCGTCGACGCCTCCAGAACAGATCGGAGCCACCTCTTCGCCAAGAACGAAGCTGTCACGACCCGCACCCTAGAGTAAGGGCACGAGAAGTGGGTACGTCCAGCCTACGCCGCAGTGTCGGCGGTATAATGCTGTCCTAGGTCAATTATCTAACAATGGAGGGATTTGGCGATCAAAATCAAGAGGGAAGCTCTCAAGTTTGGGGAAGAACAAATTTGGAGAAAAAAGAGGTAAGTGTGAAATGAAAGAGAGGGACACCTCTCCCCTATAGGTGGCTAGCCATACATGCCCTAATGGGCCTATGTGAAATGTCCAAGATGCCCCTACAAGTCTCCTTTGGGTCAACTTAAGTCATGACAAGGTTTGTGGTCAAAAAGGTTAAGTTTAAGTCTCTAATTTAACCATTATAAGCAAGTGGGATTAGTCTAATGACACTAACTTAATTAGTGGGATTTATGGACCATAACTAACTAATCTTGGGATCCCGTCTACAATATAAGCTACCCGGGTCACTAACACAAGTCGGAACGAAACGAAACTCAAACCCGACTAAACAAATCCCGTAAAATTAATATTAAAATATAAAAATTCCCAAAATATTAAAATATAGAAAATGACCAAAATCACAATGAATCAATTTAAATATTATTAAAATAATCTAAAATTCATCAATTAATTAAAATCTTAAATAATTCAAAAGTCACAAAATGACCAAAATACCCTTAGCCTAAAAAGTTGTAAATAGTCATTCTAATTATATGGTTAGGTCCCCATGGTCATGGTCAGTCTCTAGGCTCAATAGTTCTAGGGTTCACTAGCTAACACATCAAAATTATAATTCACCAATTTTAAATAGTATTAAATTAATTAAAAATCCCCATATATCCTATTATTAAATAATAAACTTTTACAAAAGTTCAAAATTATCCTCATTTGGAAAACTGGATGTTACAGTATTCGATGCTCCCGAGGGGATAACATCTCAATGTAGGGATCCATATAGTACCAATCTGTGATAATATCGTGACAACATCAAATAAGGTAATCTAGAGCAGGAATATAATCCTAAGCAAGTTATGAAATGATCAGAGAATGTACTCGCCTGGTATCCTGAATATCTGAAGAGAATATACTGTCCGAGGAGTGGTGTCTAGCTCCTATAGAACAGCACAAGTTACTACATGTCCAAAATAGTATAATAGACTGCTACAATGCATCTACATGATGTTTGGGGTCAATCTAGGCTAAAGTCAACCCTTGGCCAACTCTAGTCAACTATACTAGTCAAACTAGGTCAACTAGGTCAAACCTAACCCAAACAAGTCTCACTAAGCCTAACCATATCTATCCTAGCATCCACACACAATACAAGGCCACACAAGTCATCAACACACATTTCATATGTATATATACATATATATTCAATGTATATTGGCATACATATTATATATATATATATATAGACAAATCATGTATGGGCTATATGCCTACATAGATAATATCCACATGTTAATCATACACACATATATGTATATACCACATTATATCTGGCATATAGAAATATATATACATAGTGATAGGGAAGGACATATAGGAATATGTGTGTGTGTACATGAGTGCATATAGATAGGGTGTATGTGTACATAACAAAAGTATGTGTGTTTACATTAGGTTGAAATGTATGTGTGGGTGAAAACAGGAAAAACATTTTTCAGTTCTTAGTGTGTGTGTCAATGTGGCATGTGTGTCTATGTGTACATGTACATAGTGTTGTAGCTAGGGTGAGTGAGTGAGTGATACAATATTGTGTGTGGATGTGTCAATATGAAATAGGTTAGTGTGTATCATGGAATGTGTAGACAATCAATGTGTTCTCAGGAATTACATAGTGCAATGTGTGTGTCATGGAAAGTCCATGTGTGTCTCCGAAAAATTCAGTGTGTCATATATGTTAGGAAATCAATAGGGAAAAGTGTCAAAAATCAGTGATGTGTGTGGCATAGGAAAAACTGTGAAATGTGTAAACAGTGATGTGTCAATGTGTTTTAGAATAACAGTGAAATGTGAGTGTGTGTGAGGGTGTAGTGCAATGGAAACCTATAGGGTGTGTGTGTTAAAACTATAGATACTAGGGTGCAGGAATTAGTATGGTTAATCTCAGGTATGGCAGTGTGTAAAATAGAAAACAGTTAAGTTCTCAGGAATTCATGGTACATAGTGACAGTTTAGTTTAGATTGCGTGTTCAGGAAATCAGTGTTGTGTAAATCAGTGCAATGATTCTCAGGAAAATAATAGTACAATATGTCAAATTCAGTGTGTAACAATTGCCCTGTATGCTAACAGTGAAAGGGTGTTCTCAGGATATACATGTGTTCAAACTGACAGTTCAAAACAGTTTATATATCAGTTAACAGCTAAACAATGCCAAAAATCCATTTCGAAATCCTATAACCCATCACCAACATGAACCTAACATGTAACCAAGATTCAGACATATGGGGATGAATTAATGTTGCAAATTAATCATAAAAAATTTAGTTTGAAATATATTAAATTCTAAAAACTCAAAACAGTGTACAAATCGAAGCTAAAATCAAACAATAACCCACAAGTTAGGGTTGGTAAACCATACCCCACATGTGCACGTGTCTCCCATAGTGTCTGTGTCCAACAATTATTAGATAGTGATGGTATGTTAGTCGTACTATTGCGAGCCTGCGTCCAGGAAATGCTCATTCACAATTAGGATTAAAATAATTTAGGAAAAAAAACTAGGACTAGGAGTCCCTTGTTCAAATTGACCGTTGGGTAGTTAAGGTTATTAGATAGGCCATGCAATTTAGATAACTTGCTAGATCCCTATAGGTACACTATTACTTTTGATATGACAATGTGATCCAAAGTGGATATACTATTCACTTGATATGTTAGGATTGTCTATAATTAAAACTTTAATTTTGATAAACTGTTTAATTTTCTTTTGCTTTATTAGATATAAATCTTGTATCATAAGATTGAATCGGCTATTTTAAATTCTATTTTGCTGTAAGGAATTGATTTCTGATTTCTGATTCTGTTAATCGTGTACGAATCTCGAATTAGATTTTGAATCTCACAAAACTCGAACTACTTATTCCTTCTTTCAAAAATCTTGCATATTTATATTTTGACTCTCTTGACCAATGATGCTATTACAGCCTAGTTTTTGCAAGCTTACTCTTTTATCGAGCTTGATTCAAAACATATATTTATTGGGGCCGCCCGCTAACATATTGTCTAATCAGAATCATTGTATTACGGTCTGATCAACCATGATACATCTGGTTCGCTTTTATCTAATTACCCGACGTGAATTAAGATGTACATATCACTAGGATCTCATCCGCGACTGCTTTGACAATTCCTCTTGAATTATGCATTCGTCCTTGAATCATGTAATTGTGTTCAATGACATCTCTCTTGAACTCTTTATTGTTTTTGTCTTTCACTGATTTAAAAGACGAAAGCTCGTAATGGATAGATAGATACCTAGTATCCCCATGACCATGATGGTTGTATATGCAAGTGTAGCTACCATCGTCCAGCCCTGTGACAGGAACCATGCCTTGAGTTACTCGTCCTCCATTCGAAACTAAACCTACTATCTTGATCTTCTAGTCATTGGAGTCCGAGAACGATTAGGATCCTTCTCTTGATCGAATGCCAACCTAGGAGACTACCTATTCTTATGAGACCAAATGTTGTGAGCCTCTAATTATTTGTTGAAGCTTGTTTTAACCAAGGCCCTTGTGACAATAGTCTGGAAGGTTTGACACACATAGAAATTCACGACCCAGTTGTTAGGAACCATTTCATATGATGTGCTTTAGAGCTGGTTACCCCGTCGATAACTCTTGTATACTGTGGATGAGTAGATCATTCTATTTTATCGACCATGTGTCATTGCACACGCACTCATTTTCTATTTCATAAGGAACGACCCTTAACTTGACTTATATCTACCGTATTCCGTTATGCCGTGCCGCATTCTTTATTAACAAGAGTCGAGGTACAATATCCGGACTTTGGAATTATTCTAGCCTCATTATTCCTAAAACCATATCCTAGCTTCTCAAGTGGGTAGACTGTAAGCCTTCTAAAAATTTTAGGATATACCAGGATTACCGATTGATTAGAATAATTTTCATTAGGATAATAATTAGTGCCCCATGGACTCCCACTTTCCATTTAGATTATTTGTGTTCCCGACCGTGCCATTAATAATTGGAGCACGAGGCCAGTTGTTACCCTCCAACAAATTTCATATGCAAGATCTAGATGAATCTACCTTCATCTAGATATATCATGTCCCACTCAAACCCGTCCCCTTGTACTCTATTTTTGTGCTGCGACTTTCAGGATAAAAGGACTAGCTAAAACCCTTACCATAGTACCGGTATAGTTCCCGACTCCCACTAGAGCCTTAACCCTAACTCAATTCCTTCAATCCAATATATGATTAAAATCTACTCTAGATTGTCCTAACTAGTAGAAATAGATTTATCATTGGAATCTTGTTCAGTCAATATGGATTGAAATCCAAGGTCATCCAACCAGCGATTGATGTCCAAATAGAAAACCCATTAAGACCACAATCTTGGTTTCTTAAATTCTATTCCATTATGTAACCTTGTTTGAGTTAGAATTTTGACAACGAGACTTTTGTATTGCACGGATTGCGGGCCACTCTAAGTAACGAAGGGTTCTTCGACGTAGCAAGTGACTGAACTATAGTAGCCCAATCTAGCGAACAAGTCAGTGGTTCGTAAACACCCTTTTTAGCTGTATCGTCGAAAACTCTCTACCGCTCTTGAAACTTCATAACTGCTCTCAATTATTTTCTTATCTGCCCGTCCTTCCTATTTTAGAGCGACGAACGGCCATGCTTACTAGAATTTATCTTAGCTACTTGTGTAAATTGTTGTTTGTTAAATTTTTGGTTACTTGATAGATATAAGAGGATTATAGACGTCATATGCAGTAGGTATCTCTTGGTGGTAAGTTAACAACTAGTTGGAAGGTTATAAAGTTTAGTGACCTGTGTTTTGAGGAGTAGTGTGACCAAAGGTGGGTAGAAGTCATCGAGGCTTCGTAGTTACAAATTGATTAGGAGGAGGAGATGAACTATTTTTGAAGAATTAAATTGAGGAGATGGTAGACTTTGATTTTTAAGGAATAGTTGTTGATTAGAATTTCGAGGACGAAATTATTTTAAGGTGGGTAGATTTGTAGCCTCCCTTTCCAGAATTTTTGAATTTTTTATTATTTAATTGATTTGAATGGTGACTTTTAGGTTTTATAAATAATTAATTAGTTAATTATTACGGTAGATGATTTTAGTCATAGTTAGGAATTTGAGTACAAGGTGACTAGAAATTATGGCACGGGTAGTGTAGTAGTGTGCCTTGACTAGTGTATTAGCCATGGTAGGGAAGACCGAGCCATAGTGACGTCCTAACTAAGAAAACCAGGCCAAGTTGCAAATTAATCCCTATAAATAGTTTAATTAGTTATTTATTAATATTTGGACGCTTAGGAAATTCGGTTATACCAAACTAGTCTGGACTGGGCCCGAACCGAGCCCAAGCCCGTATAGGCTTATAGTGAGTCCTAAGACGTCCATGTAGACGTACATATTGCATTTATTAATTTTGATCGTCCAAATAGGCATTCCATATATAAATGATTTATATATATATATAATATATTTTACTGTTATTGAATTTATATTCTATTTTAGAAATAGGTTGAACACCATTCTTAGTTACCCTGGTGCAGTTGGCGATATCTAGGCTATACCTGCAATTTCAAGTACATCTAGCATCGAATTACTGTATTTTGTTCTCCTACCTTTGGTATTATTATTGTTAAGACAAATGATGTGTGTGTATATATATATATATATATATATATATATATATATATATATATATTTTATATATATATATATATATATATATATATATATATATATATATATATATAATTATATAGACATATAAATATATATTTATTAATGTATATACATGTCATACATGTCATACATATATAGGTGTATATGTGGTTGTATATATAATTTTACATATACGTGGGTATATATATATATATATATATATATATATATATATATATATATATATATATATATGCGTGTGTGATATATGTAAATATATAAGTGTATGCATACCTATACGTGTATACATAAATATATGTGGTTGTATTTAAATATAATATATGTGTGTAAATAGATATTATTTTATTATATGTGTGTGAATAGATATATGTATATATATAAGTATTTATATATATATATATATATATATATATATATATATATATATATATATATATATATATATATATATATATACGTATATATATAGGTATATGTGTGTGGTATATATATATATATATATATATATATATATATATATATATACCACACACATATACCTATATATATACGTATATATATATATATATATATATATATATATATATATATATATATATATATATATATATATATATATATATATATATATCGCAACAAGCCAGGCTTGAGCTTTCTCCTTGGCCACAGGCCGAGCTACTCCCCACCCCTAATAATCCCAGCCCATAACAAAATAAACTAGGCCTAGCCTCGGGCCAGAGGCCATAAACTCACATTTAAACCGAACTACAGAACCAGTAGCAGCATCAGACCATTCAAGAGAAAAAGCCCACAACAGCAACAGGCTCAAGCCTTCGAACCCGACCTTCTGTTTTTTCCCACAGCCGAACTGAAATCCCCCCCGCGCGAGTATAAAGAGATATGAGAGGGAGCTTCATACGCAAAAGCGAAACCCTAACTCCATGTTATCCACCAACCCCGACGATACCCCAGGGTGACGCCGACCACCTGCATGGCCGGCGGAGCGGATGGACGGCCGCCCGGACGCTGTGCCGCGCGAGGCAGGGGGTACTCTGACCCAGAAGTTCGACTGCCAGGTACCCGTGTTCTCGGACATCTCTCTCCTCACACGTTAAACTAAATTTCGAACCGTCAATTTCTACAGATAGTTAACCTATACATCTATAAACCCTGTTAATTATTTCGCGTAGAATCAGATTCAATTTGGTAGTAAATCAATACGAAATCGAGGTAAAACAGTCCCGAAACAGGACATCGTATTGCTCTAGGTACCTGTATTGGAAGGTTGTTTCCCATCAACCCAGTAGAAATCTTAGAAAACTATTTGAACACGAATTTAGACCACATATAGGACTGTGAAACCCTTGTTGTGAAATTACTTTTGATCCACTGAGCAGAAATATTTTTGTTTGTAAAGTTTAGGAAAACATGTTTTCGAAAACTAAAAAATCGAGAAATCTCCCCGATACGACGTGCGTCCCGCCAAACCGGGCGACATGGTCGCGAACCGAAAGCATCGAAAGGTGCGTAACGGCTTCGTGGTCGTGTGGGCTTTGACGAAATTCAAATTGGTCGCGTGTGCGCAACGAATTTTATGTGTATCCGCCGAAATTACCGTTTTGCCCCTGTGTCCAGAATTGGACTTAAGGACAGGTAATCCTAGCTAATTTGACTATTCTGAGAACGTTGGTACTGTTTATTTCAGCATCTGGAGACTTCTGCATGTGTTGACTGATTGTGGCTCATTGAGTGGTATATTATTATTGGTTTCACCAATTAAGGACCTCAGGCAAGTGCACTTTCTGATTGCTTTCGATTCATAGTAGTCTTTTTATTTCATGTTTATACCTATATCTTGCTGCTTGTTGACACGCTCGTCACACGGAGTAGTCGGGAGGGGAAATATCTTAGTAGATATGTGGACTACCCAGAACTATCCCCAATACGTCTATTATTGCATGATAGCAGCTGCACACGACACGTGCAGTGAGCCGAATTTACCCCCTAGCCGTTCACATGTCGAAACGGATATTTCACACCACATATGTAGTTGTCTTTTATTTTTCCTTTATTTCTCCATCGTGCCATGTCATCAGTTATCTTCTAATTTTCACCTCTCATATGTTATTTTTATGTCTTGTTAATTCTATTGTGTTTTTGCATTGCCGTCGGTTTGGGTATGCTGAGGTCAACCTAGAAATAGAAAGCAATTGTATCAATTTCATTAATTATAAAATCTTGTATTTCCTTTAATTTTAAATGATATAAATGTTGTAATAAATGTAGAAATGTGAATGAGCAACAAATGTTTTATTTTGAGCATTTATTTCTTGCGGGCTTGACAGCATTCTACCGTCGACTCTGCGGCGTAGGCTGGCTTGGACACGTCTCGTATCCGGAAAAGCGGATACGGGTCGTGACACAAGTGGACACAAACGTGTCCAAAACAGGAAAAATGAAGTATCAGAAAAATACAGTCAAGCATCCTCGTGCACGCGTGTCGTGGCCTCGTACACACGACACACGAGGCTCTGTGCTCGTGTCCCTGTGTTCGCCCAACATAGGGCAACACATTTGTGTCCCTGACACGTCACCACGACGTGTCCACGAGGGACACGAAGCTCGGGTCAGAAGCTGCTGTTCGTGCGGAACAGTGCAGTGTCGAAATAGTGCACATGTCCGTGCTCTCTCAACACGGCATGAGAAGGTGTCAAACTTGAGGGGTGTCGTTTCAGACACTAGACGCACCTCTGTGTCAAAGGAAACGTGTCCAAGTGGTCTACACAGGGAGAATTTGGGCTCGGGTAGCAGGGCATGTGCACGGGGTCTGTGCGCGTGCGTGAGTGTCCAATTCTGACACGAATATGACACAATCTCCAACTCAGTCTTCACAAAATATAATATATACACATAGATCTACAAAACCATGTAATTAGTTTTACAAAAATCGAAAATAAAATCTTAAGTGGCATTCTATCAAACACCTACCTATACACTATGACACGTGTCCGATACGGACACCAAACGGACACGAATTCTACCCAAATTCTAGGGACAGCTAGGGGACACCTAGATCTACCCTAATATGCAAAGAAATCAGAATATTAGCACAATTTGAGAAGTTTTACCTATAGGTGCAAATAATAAGAAAAAGCTTCAAATGGGGGGTGTTCTCCTTGATAGCCAAGTGCTCCAAATTGATCCCAAACTGAAATAGCTCTCCACCAACAGTACATAAATATCATTTAGAACCCAATGCAAAAGACTAGGATGAAAAAGGAGGATAAATGAATAAAATAGGAATTTTGAAGAAGGGAACAAACTTTGGTTTTTGCCAATAGAGAAATGATACAAAAGAGGCAAGAACAATAGGAAGAGATTTTATAGGGTTGGGAATCCCTAGGGCTGGTCATAAAGGATAAAATTAGGGTTAGGGTTACACTAGTGGGCTATGGGCCAAGTTTCATAAGTCATGGAACCAATTTCTAAGTCTCAAGCCTATGGACCAAATCACCAATCCTCCTATTTCAAACTTGATCCTAAGTAACCTAACTTGGGTTAACTTATGTTAGACTAGGGTCTCACTATGCTAATCAAGTCACCATAACTAGGGTCAACATCCAGGTTAGTCTCTTAAGTCACAACTAGTAAAAGTCAAAATCAACAACCGTCAATCCCATAATTAATCAAATAATTCTAATAAGTCAAAATGACCAAATTATCCCTAGGCAAAAAAATGATAATATAAATCCCAATCACATGGTTAGGCTCTAGGGCAGACAGTCTTTAGGGTTTCACTAGCTGGACATCAAAATCACAAGTCATAATTTTTAAATAGTTTTAAAATGATTAAAAATCACCAAAAAATTATATTATTATTTAAATATCATAATTTAATTAAAATCACAAAATTTCAAAATTACTCTCATTTAGAAAACTGGGTGTTACAAGTCTACCCACCTTAGAAAAATTTGTCCTCGAAATTAGAAGGCGAAACTAAACTGATGAGAAGGATAGACAATCATACCTCAAGGTCCAAAATATGGGTATCGCTCGCGAATCTCATCCTCCTGCTCCCAGGTAGACTCTCCTGGAGAAAGATGCCTCCATGCGACGCGAACCAAGGGTATCACCTGGTTTCTCAGTACCTTCTCTCGGTGATCCAGAATCTCCACTGGCTGCTCTGGATAACTGAGAGTAGGTCCCAGCTCAATCTCCGAATTGTCAAGTACATGGCTAGGGTCAGCCACTACCGTCTCAACTGTGATACATGGAATACGTTGTGGACACCCACTAGTACATGTGGCAAGTCTAGCCTGTATGCCACATCACGACCCTCCCGCTGATCACGAAAGGTCCGATGAAGCGTGGGCTAAGCTTCCCACCTCCACCAAAACGTATGGTACCACGAGTCGGAGATATCCTCAGAAAATCCATGTTTCGACCTAACACAAACAAGGTCTCTAATTACTAAATAATCAAACATGATCAAACAAACACCAACAACCTGCTTCTAATCCTATCTCTAGTCAAACTAAGTTAAACATAGTCAATGGTCAACTACTGGTCATCAACTAGTCAATTTGTCAATATCCAAGCATTTGGTCAACAATTATCAACTTCTTAGGGTTTTACCTACGCTAGCTATCTAGGTGTTGGCAACTAGAAATTAGCAAAAGGAAAAACTCTATAATAGATTAACTCTTATCTTCCCAATCCTATCAAGTCACCTATAACTAAATACCTATAAGCTAAGCACACAATCCCAAATACCACATATACATAAGCTCAAGAACAACAACCCATCACATATATCCTAAGTATATCATATATATATATAATTGATCATCAAGGGTTAAAGTAGACTAAACTTATAAGGGGCTGAACAAATGCTCAGAAATTAGGCTAAGGATGAATGGTCTGAAACATCAATGTAGGCAAAAGAAAATGATGCTAAGGAGACTGAATATAAGCAAAAGGACAGGACATCTAGTGAAGGGTCTGCATACTGCCTATAAAGGTTGATCTATCATGCCTGAACTCATCACAAAGAGAACTTAACTAAAATAGAAAACTGGACCAAATATAGGCTGAAAACATGTCTATAACCCTATACAACAATGTCCTATAGATACCAACCAAACCCATGTCCCATATGCCAATCATATGTAACCTATCTATATATATAGAGACCTCTCAGTCTAAGGTGAAGCTACAACTATACTCAAGGACAAGCTCTGGTCATGGGTGCCTTACTGGAAGAGATGAGGGAAAATAATAATAAATCATCAAGGCTGTAGGGCAGACTAACATCCTATATGGAAACTGGTAGGTATTATAAATAACAGGGGAATCATCTACAATGGGTTTATTCTAATACCAATGCTAACTATCATCTCTAGGGTACAGACACTCTACAAGTTCATATCATCACATTATGAAAGAACTACATATGAATAAGCTCTACAAAACTAAAATATCCCTACTCCTAAGTTATTTGATAGTGGAATACAATTTTTTAACAACAAAAGGGTATGATAGAGATGATATATTTAAAAACCTTCTCAAGATACGATCTGATAATCATATGCGTCTGTCCAAAATCATGTTACTCAGAGTCCTTGCCATGCCAGTAAGCAAGGCTGGGATAAATGATAGATTCCATAACTGGGGTATGCACCTCTACAATTATGTCATCTAGAAATCTCGCTATGTCGACTAGTATAGCTGCGATAAATTCTAAATCTCATAACCAAGATACGTACATCCGAAGTCAGGTCTCTATGTTTCCGCCACGTCAGCTAATATGGCTGCGATAAACTACAGGTTCCATCTCAAGTAGACGTTTTACCATCCCTGTTATTCCCGTCAACATATGTTATCAGAAAATATCGTAACTCAGGCCATACATTTATCTCGATAGGAAAATCAAAATCAACAACGATCCATCAAAAATCAAATTCAATAATCAAGGAGTAAGAGCGAACAAACAAGGGAAAGGATTTTAAATTAAAGTTTAAATAAGATTCTCAAGGGTCGTCCCAAGAATCTCTCAAGGAATCCTAACTGCGATTGAGTACCATCAAATATATCCTAATCCTACTGCAGGCTGTAGTGATACTCTAGTTCGAATACCACTACATAAACTCGACCTGTATGGACCACCACTAAAAATGTGTCATGACCCGAACCCTAGAGTAAGGGCACGAGAAGTGGGTACGTCCAGCCTACGCCGCAGTTGTCGGCTGTAGAACGCTGTCCTAGGTCAATCATCTAACATATAAGGTACCTGTACAGTATATACACTCTGAATGGAGGTGACATAGCAGGATACAGTCTCAATCACAACTAAGGTAGAAAACGATAAGATAGATAGATAGATAGATAAGAAATCCCCAAAGATACAACCAGATAGGAGTCTAAGTGTCTATGATAATATCTCCACAAACATCCAGATAAAACAAGCTCCCAATATATACAACAATGTATCAATGAGAAAAACAAGGTAAGAGTCTAAGCTAGCAGTCTAAACCACTGGTGGCAGATCCTCTACTGCAAGTGAGTCCAAGTCACAAGTGTTTTCTATAGATGCACCATAATAGGTAGACACCAGAGCCTCATCATCTTCTATAAGATTTTTAACAGGTCCAGTCAGGACAGGAGCGAGCATAATACATCTCACGTAGATCATAATAGGTTAGAAAATATAAACATGTAAGAGAGTACGATACATGAAACTGAAAGAATGTACATGATGTAAATAGAGAGAACTGTAATGGAAATATATCTACGTAGAGACTATCGGTTACTAGTGATTTAGAGTACAAAGTTGACATGTGAACGACTGGATTTGCACATGAATATACTAAAGAGGCGCACATGGTTATACTACTTTGGAATTGTTCACATGAATTTTATACTCCCCTATACCCCAATCAATACACAAGGATCCAGACAAGTTATGTTACGTACATAATTTTCACATGAAAGCCCATAGATAGGTGCACATAAAGTATACATGAGGGCTCATAAATGAGTGCACATGAATTTCACATGAAGGCCCATAAATGGGTGCACATGAAGTATAGGTTATACATGAGATACATGAGAAACATGACCGAACATGAGAGCACATGAGAGTACACGAGCATGTATGAATGAGCATGAAGCACATGAGAAACATGAATAACATGAGAGCGAGAAATACATGATGTACATGAACTATGACATGATGTATCTGTCACGACCCGTACCCACTGTGAGGGTACGAGTACGTAACAGTGCCCAACCTACGCTACAGTGTCGACGGTAGAACGCTGTTCTAGGTCACTATTTAACCAACAACTCAGCAATTTATAATGTACTTATCAAATCTCAACTCCGAACGGAGGACAAGTATAGATATAATGAAATCTCAATCACAGTCTAAGCACGATATGATAACACAGAAGTTTTAACAAAGACTAAATAATAACAACAAAACCAACTACTAAATAATAATCTCTCAAAACAAAACATATCTCAACTTATTTATAATTCAAGTTCTAAAACATAAAACTAAAACCAAGTCAACTAGCTAGTCTCCCGATCACTCTGAGTGTCGAGGCCAAAGGTAGCTAAACCATCTCCTGGTCCATAGTAAGTAGGGCAAGTGTCCTCAAGGAAATCATCTATAAAAAATTTAATAGGTCCAGTCAGGACAGAAGCACATCTCATCTAGAAAACCCAAGTAAATGACAGAGAACTATAAAACAGTTATAGACAGTTGTATTGATGAATATGGCAGTTTATATTTAGGTGATGGTATAGAGAACAGTTGAGATACAAGGAAAGTATAGTAACTAAACAAGAGAAAAAATCATGGTAATGAAGACTGTAAATAGAAACTAGCTGAACTAGAGTAACATGATATAAGTCCAGATAGTAAATATAACAAGTGTAAAACCAAAGTAAGTCCAGACAACATGAATCTGATACCAGGTGATTCCAGTACAAGATGAGTCCAGTATAAGATAATTCCAGTCAGTGATCAAAGATTCCAGGGGGAGTCCAGACTATAATCTAACAGCGTGTTTTAAAATATCGAGATCGACATATAAATGGCTATAGGTAATCCGGCACATCATACACCTGGCCGGGTGTGAGATGGCTATCATTCTAGTTTGATTCCAGCATTTGGGGTGATTCTAGATTTGGGGTATGTCTACATGTCTTACTCAAGTATTTCCCCTCCCAGCAAGTACAAGTGAATCCAGAATACGACACGAGAATTGAGATGAGTCCAGCCAAACATGATGATACCAGCAATGATTCCAGAATAATTCCAGTAATAGAGGCCAGACAATATAGTGTGTGTCGCATACATGAATCCAGAAATATCCATACGTGTTGTAACAGAAAATATAACTAACTAGAACTGAAGTACAGTATTTGACAAGTAAATGAGAGAACTATCAGAGAATGTACTCGCCTGATATCCTGAACAGCTGATATAAAAATGGCCAACTGGAGTCACAGAGTCCTAGTTAGAGCAACACAGGTTATAAAGGGTTCAATTTATATGGTAATTAAAATTATAATACAATCTACATGAGTCTAAGTCAATCTAGGTCAAAGTCAATTCTTGGTCAACTTTGGTCAACTATAAAGTCAAACTAGGTCAACTCTAGTCAATTGTGGTCAAACTAGCTAGGGTTGGGTCAACAATGGTCAACTAGTCTAGGTTAGTCAATTCTAGGTCTAAACAAACTAAGTCTATGCAAATCAAGTATCTAAGATAGCTACTAACTCATAGCCTAAGTCACTTGCTAAACCAAGCACAAAACTAAACCATAAGCTAACAAGGCACACAAACTTAGTCATATAATGTATATATTATTCACATTCACATATTCATATACATAGATATATATAGGAAAGCTATATATATAGGCACATACATATATATATAGAGAGAGAAAGAGGTAAAAGAGTAAGTGAGTGTGTATGTGTTTGGCATGTGTGTGAAAGGATATGTGTTAATGTTCTCAGATTTAGTGATAGGTAGGTGTATGTGACATGGGATACATGGTGTCAAAGGGTGTATGAATGCATGTGTGTAAAAGGTTATAGGTTAACTCAGTTATAGAAAACATACATACATACTTACATTACATACATGCATCACATATCATGTATACATACATATATTGCATACATGTCTACATACATATCATATATGCATACTTGCATTCATTCATGCACCTATACATCATACATAGATACATACATACATATTTGAATATATTATATACTTGCATACATTAATTATATTCATATATGCATACTCTATATTATATTACATTCATTCCTGCATACATGAATACATATAATATACATACAAACTCATATATTTAACTCAAAATATATGTGAATACATACACATTACCTTACACTTATATATATATCTCATTCATATCCCATATACATGCATACTTCAGTTCATGCATTATCCATTCACATATCATTAAGTTGCATACATATACTTATTTCATTACATACATGTCATTCATGCATATAATACTTACATGCATCTATACATTATAAATTGTATACAAGATGTAAAAATAGAAGAGGGAAAAAAAAGGAAAAAACTGAAATGGAAGGAAGGGAAGGAAAAATATAAGAAAAAGGTAAAACAGTGGACATATACATGCTTGCATCATATATTCTACATTACCATAACTATCATTATATGTATTACATTATGTATACATTATGCATTCATATCTATCATTACATGTATACCTTGCATTCGTATCTAGCATTCATTTATACTTTTATGCATACATTGTATATCATTCTTTCATTCATACATTTATGCATTGCTTACATATATTACATTGATTGCATTCCTACATGCTTGCATTCAACCATATATATACATTAATGTAAAGGATACATATCTATATTATCATTTCATTCATCGGACATATCATGCATTACAAACCTACATTCATTTAATATCCATACCATATAGGCTCATAGGTTACACAAAATGCCTATGTTGTATAGTCACTCTTCTACTTAAAATCAATACTGTACCAATTGGCCTTCACTAAATTCTAGGATTAAAGTATGTCGTAGCCTTTCGTGTTAGCTTTCTGAAACTTCAAACGAATCGCATTTTCGTGTCCGGAAGCTCCCGAAATCGCAAAAAACCCAAATGCGTTTGTCTTTCGGACAGCTGACACTCAAAGTTTTACAGAAAGTTTCAGAAAGAATTTGGCTTATTAAAATATATTTGGAAAGCTAACTTCGATACGGTTCTTTTAAAAAAACGGAAGATAAATCTGAGTTCTAAGCTAAAAGTTATGACATTTCTATGTTGCTTTGGTTAATAAAATGTGGATGAATATTATGACGAATTTAAGTTATTTTGAACAAAAGAAACAAATGTAGGCCAAGATACTTGGATACCAACATAGGTATCCAAGTGAAACTCATTCTAACCATCCTAACTAAGATCAATCCACTCTCTAACCATTCTAAAACTAAATTTAAAACACAATTAATCCTATTAGGCAATAAACCAAACAGATGGGGTGTCCTAATTTGGGATCTATCAAGTAGGACACAAAACACATATCTAAAATCCTTAAGAGAGCTCCAAATGGCCTCAAACTAGAATCTAAAGGGGGTACATGCATGGGGGTGAATCCTATGGATTCAAAACTAACTAATATGCATAGAAATTAATTTAGAGGGTTAGTTTTACCTATTGGGAGTGGGATCCCAATGATACAATCAAGGACACGGTTCCGACATGAAAGCTCTCCTCCAAAATGGACACCCTTCCTTGCTCCTTGCTCCCAATCCTTGCTAGCACCTCCTCCTTGGTTGAATGGAAGAAATGATGGAAGATTGGAAGAAGAATGGAGGGATTTGGAGATCAAAATCAAGAGGGAAGCTCTCAAGTTTGGGGAAGAACAAATTTAGGGAAAAAAAGAGGCAAGTGTGAAATGAAAGAGAGGGACACCTCTCCCCCTATAGGTGGCTAGCCATACATGCCCTAATCGGCCTGTGTGAAATGTCCAAGATGCCCCTACAAGTCTCCTTTGGGTCAACTTAAGTCATGACAAGGTTTGTGGTCAAAAAGGTTAAGTTTAGATCTCTAATTTAACCATTCTAAGCAAGTAGGATTAGTCTATTGACTACCTTAATTAGTGGGGTTTGTGGGCCATAACTAACTAATCTTGGGATCCCGTCTACAGTCTATGCTACCCGGGTCACTAACACAAGTCGGAACGAAACGAAACTCAAACCCGACTAAACAAATCCCGTAAAATCAATATTAAAATATAAAAATTCCCAAAATATTAAAATATGAAAATGATCAAAATCATAATACATAAATTTAAATATTATTAAAATAATCTAAAATTCATCAATTAAAATCTTAAATATTCAAATGTGACAAAATAACCAAAATATCCTTAGCCTAAAAAGTTGTAAATAATCATTCTAATCACATGGTTAGGTCCCCATGGTCATGGTTAGTCTCTAGGCTCATAGTTCTAGGGTTCACTAGCTAACACACAAAATTATAATTCCCAATTTTAATTAGTATTAATTAATTAAAAATCCCCATAAATCATAAATCATATTATTAAATAATAAACTTTTACAAAAGTTTAAAATTATCCTCATTTGGAAACTAGGTGTTATAGTATCCGATGCTCCCGAGGGGGATAACATCATTGTAGGGATCCATATAGTACCAATATGTGATAATATCGCGACAGCATCAAATAAGGTAATCTAGAGCAGGAATAAATCCTAAGCAAGTTATGAAATGATCAGAGAATGTACTCGCTTATCCCGAATATCTGAAGAGAATATCGGTCCGAGGAGTGGTGTCTGGCTCCTATAGAACAGTACAAGTCACTACATGTCCAAAATAGTATAATAGACTGCTACAATGCATCTACATGATATTTAGGGTCAATCTAGGCTAAAGTCAACCCTTGGTCAACTCTAGTCAACTATACTAGTCAAACTAGGTCAACTAGGTCAAACCTAACCCAAACAAGTCTCACTAAGCCAAACCATGTCTATCCTAGCATCCACACACAATACAAGGCCACACAAGTCATCAACACACATTTCATATGTATATATACATATATATTCAATGTATATAGGCATACATACATATATATATATATATATATAATATAATATATAGATATATATATATATTATATATATATATCTATATATATATATCTATATAATAATATATTATATATATCTATATAATGCATCATGGGCTATATCTACCACATTATATATCTAGCATATAGAAATATATACATAGAGTGATAGGGAAGGAAATAGGATATGGGTGTGTATGTACATGAGTGCATATAGATAGGGTGTAGTGTACATGACAAAATGTGTGTTTATATAGGTTGAAATGTGTGTATGGGTGAAAACAGAAAACAGTTTCAGTTCTTAATGTGTGTGTCAATGTGGCATGTGTGTCTATGTGTACATGTACATAGTGTTGTAGCTAGTAGGTGAGTAAGTGAGTGATACAATATTGTGTGTGGATGTGTAAATGTGAAATAGGTTAGTGTTATATGGAATGTGTGGACAATCAATGGTTCTCAGGAATTACATAGTGCAATGTGTGTGTCATGGAATCCATGTGTGTCTCAGGAAAATTCAGTGTGTCATATATGTTAGGAAATCAATAGGGAAAAGTGTTAAAAATTAGTGATGTGTGCGGCATAGGAAAAACTGTGAAATGTGTAAACAGTGATGTGTCAATGTGTTTTAGAATAACAGTGAAATGTGAGTGTGTGTGGGGTGTAGTGCAATGGAAATCTGTAGGGTGTGTGTGTTAAAACTATATACTAGGGTGCATGAATTAGTGTGGTTAATCTCAGGTATGGCAGTGTGTATAATAGGAAAAGTAAGTTCTCAGGAATTCATGGTACATAGTGACAGTTTAGTTTAGATTGTGTTTCAGGAAATCATTGTTGTAAATCAGTACAATGATTCTCAGGAAAACAATAGTACAATGTCTCAAATTCAGTGTGTAACAATTTCCCTGTATGCTAAACAGAGAAAGGGTGTTCTCAGGATATACTGTATTCAAACTGACAGTTCAAAAAAGTTTACATTTAGCAGCTAAACAATGCCAAAAATCTATTTTGAAATCCTATAA